>JAOUQX010000017.1:11070112-11083323 GCA_028566295.1 Liobagrus marginatus | reverse complement strand
CTTGGCACCTGCACACAGTGGCAAAGCAACCAGTACCTGGTTTAAGGACCATGGTATCCCTGTTCTTAACTGGCCAGAAAACTCGTACTTTTCAGTTGGCCAAGATTTCTAAAAATCCTTTTTGTATTGGTCTTAAGTAATGTTCTAATTTTCTGAGATACAGAATTTGAGATTTTCCTTAGTTGTCAGTTATAATCATCAAATTAAAAGAAAAACATTTTAAATATCAGTCTGTGTGTAATGAATATAATATACAAAGTTTCACTTTTTGAATGGAATTAGTGAAATAAAAACTTTTTGATGATATTCTCATTTTATGACCAGCACCTGTATAGCTGCAAGCAGCAGTTATCGGAGTCAAGCCCAATTTGTAGTCTTCAGTCATACTCCTGGAACCATACGTTACAAAAACCCTCCTAGAAACAAATATATAATAAATAGTCAAGAAATCTAGAGACCATGTTTGATATTAGACCAAAATATACAAAACATGAGGGCTATAATTAATCAGAACTAATTATTATTGTGCAGTAGCACAGCGCCTCAAAAGATTATTGAGAAAAAGCCAAATTCAAATAAAGATTTTATTCCTTAACGCATGGCGCTGTTACATAACTTTATTTCAGGACATTCCTGATGTTCCATTTGCATGACTGCACTGCTCACCTGCAAACTGCTCATGCTGCATACATACTGCACTGTTCTTATTTTGCGTGACATTTCGTGTGTTTTTTTACCCTTCTGGCCTTCCATATCTATGCTGCCAGGTGCTTCCCGTTTAGGCGAGTTTTGCTACGGAAGTTGGAATAAAACGCCTCGCGTTTTAGCTCCATTATAAATCAGCCTCTGAATCTACCGCGATATCAGCAACATTTTATACCCAGAATTACAGAATTAATACTTTCAGAATTAATGAAGGTATGTGCATTTATGTATCTAGCGCTGCGCAGGGCTCCGTTTTCTAACAGAAAATCTAGAGACCACATTTATGATATTAGACCAAATATACAAAAGCAGAAGTCTATAATTAATCATAACTAATTATTTCATTGTGCACTAGCGCAGATCAGCTAAATTAAAAGCTACTTCACTTCCTGTTTTATTTATTTATATATATATTTTTAATTTTCTCTTGATGGAGTAAATCGGCGACATTTATACAGTGGTACCCCGCTTATCAACTTTAATCCATTCCTTAAAACCGGTCGAAATGCGAAAAGGTCTAAGAGCGAATGTAATTATCCCATAGGAAATAATGGAAACCCAATTAATCCGTCCTGAGCTCCACCGATACCCATTTATTGACGTAAGATAGTTGAGTAGCGTGGGACTAGCATTGCTAACGTGCATATCAGCACGGTGGCTGAATACAGTGTTAACTCGTCTATGAAATAGGCGTACTTATAACGCAGGTTTGACTTTTAAACACACGGAAGAATGGAACATGAATGAGCGCTCGGTATGTCGGCAAAACAATACTTCGCATTGAGCTAGTGCTTTCGCTTGGCTTAAATGTCCGTGACCCGGAAGTATAGCGGTCGCGACCGGATGTGACACGGCCGCGAGTTCAAAAGTCCGGTGATGGTTCCCTCGGCAGGGGGAAGCCCGGGGCGATGTTACATATGCACTAAATTGTTATATTGACCGCTAAATAACACTATATTGTTCACAAACCGAAGTTTAATTTACGATAGATGCTCTCTCCACGAAGGCTGAGGTGAGACTGGGAAGATCCTTTCCCTTGCTCACGTGCATCGGGGTAAAAAAAGATCAATAAGCGCGCATTTGTCGTTCAGTGGGCGCAAATTTCGGTCAAAAAACTGTTCGCTAAGCGAAACGTCCGATGACCGAGCCGGTCGATAAGTGTGGTACCACGGTACATAAAAACGGTTAAATAGATTTCCATACCCGGAATATCTCTGAAACGAGCTTTATGCTGCATTAGCCTACCAGAGATGTGGTCTGTGGTGCCAAGGCTCTGCACGGCAACAGGGAATGTTTTCATAAACAAAATCCAGCGTAATTTTCTGCTCGTCGCACAGTCCACATGCTAATAAATTTAACAAGCACTAATTTGAGATTTGCATGGCTTCCATTTCAGAATGAATGAAGTATAAGTGAGTATCTTTAATTCAGCACAAGTGCGCATTTGCTTGTTTACAATGTCAATACGTATTGTGGTGATAGGGCTTGAGCCCTAATAAAAATAGCGATCTAAAGTAACAATTAGATGTATTAATACAAGGGAGAAACTTTCATCATCAGTAACCGTATGCTGTACTTGCAACTTGAAGCAGTGTTTGACTGAATAGCGCTGTACACATGCCTAAGATATCCTTCCAGTCCAGCGCGAGCTGCGCATGTTTTTTTTTTTTGCACCATTTCCAATAATATTTATAAAATAGCGTTTGACTTGTAAGTCTTAGAAACTCCAAAGTTAGTATGGTATCATATCCTAGTGTTATATTGGCATGCAAAGTTTCATAACTCTTGACCGTACAGTTCTATGGGCTGCCATAGACTTCAATGTCTGACGAATGAGTTAATCCAGATTTCATATTTCCAATTTCAGAATTAATAAAGCATGTTCATTTGTTTATAGAACTCTGTGCGACCTACTCAGCCTGAATGCTCTTCCGTGTTTGTTTGGTTACTAAGCGGTCACAGTGATGTCTGGGGTCTTTTTTTCCAACATTTACAATAATTTTTATAAAATAACTTAACTCGCAGGTCCTAGAAACTCCAAAGTTGGTATGGTAACACATCCTAATGTGATCTCTTGACGTGAATTTCAGAATGCCCCTGCGGGGCTTGAACCCTAATTAAAGAAAAGGTGTCTGTATATATAATTCTAATATTGTTTGGCATTCTTAAAAATTAGTGATTCCCTTGTTTTATTTATTTCAAATGTACAACTCAATATTTTAACTTAAGGCATATCAAACACTTACAGAAACCTATTTCTCTTGCTCTCGCTTCTGATTATTTGGCCCGTGTCTATTCAAATTCACCATATGATGAAGAAATCTAGAGACCACGTTTATGATATTAGACCAAAATATACATTACAAGAGGGCTATAATTGATTATAAGCAATTATTACATTGACAAATACAAGAAAAGCCAAATTAAAATAAAAGAGAAATTTTAAATTGTCCTTTTGACACCAGTAACTGGCGCAGTTACATAACTTTGTATTTCAGTTCATCTGATTTGTAGACTTTAGTCATTAGGCTGCCATTATTGCCTGTCTTGGCCTTCCATGTTTGTTCCCAGCACTGCAACAAACCTGAATCAGATCAGCAAAGTATTGACTGTTGCTCATGTAGTCTCTCCCTCTCTCTCTCGCGCTCTCTCGCTCTAAACCTCATGATTTTTGTAAATAAAGTTTACAAACACTGATTGTAATTGAATTGTGGCGAAGTCTTCTCGGATACCATGCCAGAGACGGTGGGATGAGATTAACTCTGTTATTTAACAACCAGCTGCGTCTGTCTTTACTCTGTGTAGTAATTACACTAAAGCACAAGTTTAAATGCTCTAATTTTAGTAACAGTAATATTTGCTGCTTAGAAAAAAGTTTAGCTGTAAGTGGATAAACACGCACAGCTATAGAATAAAGTAGACTAGTGTTTAATCCACAGGGTACAGAGATGGAACTTTAAATATGCCTTGAGGTAGTTTATGTAATACAAGGTAAACATGAAGTAAATAACGGGTTGCATATTGCGCCAATAAACAATTACATATTAAACCAAATGGGATCTGTAACACAACACACTAGTGAATTGACATTTAATTATTGTGTATAAACATAATGGTAAATATAATAAAGTACTAATACCATAGGGGTCCTGCCACTGCAGGGCTTGACCCCTAATAATAATAATAATCATTTGTTTAATCACTAATGGCTGATAATAAGCAGGTGTGGAAATTCATTCATTCATTTTCTTGCGCGCATCCTATTTCAGGGTCGCAGTGCCGCTGGAGTCTATCCCAGCTAACTTCGGGCATGAGGTTGGGTACACCTTGGGCAGTTAATCGCAGGGCTGACATTTGGAGACAGATAACCAATCACACACTCATTCAAATCAAATTCGGATACACATACATGCAGTGAATTGTTTATATCCCAGCTTATAAATTTGCAGACTGGACTCAGAGTGCAGCATCATCCAGAACGTGCGGTGCCCCTGGAGCAACTGAGGTTAAGGGCCTTGCTCAAGGACCCAATGATGGTAGCTTCCCTGATGCGAGTCTTGAAGTACTAACCACTCTGCTACCGGTGTTGAAATCGATTTTACTACTAATTTTCGTTTAAAGATCAGAAACAAAGCAGGAAGAACTCAGGAAAGGGGGTAAATACTTTTCATGCCACTGTGGCGCTTTAAATAGCGAAGTTTGACATTTTGCCTCTTGTATCAACAGCAAAGCACTTTACATGCTGATTATTTGCTCTCACAAGTGGAAATGTTAAACCTTCTGTAATTAATAAAACCCATTCCCCTCTGATGTCCTGATGCGTGCTCATCTGTTGTGGGCTTGGGAGGATACAGTAAACAGGAACTTGAGCAAAGGCACCAATAATGGCACGTCGGAAATATTGTGTACTGTAAATAAGTTAATCCTCTGTTTTTGTAGTTCTGCCTTTATTTTTGTTCCCATTGTTTGTCCCATTAATGGTGGTTATCGTAGCGCGCTTGCCACACTCTTAACATGCAGAGTCTAATTACTGCCTCCTTGGTGACTCCTCCTTACAATGCTCTCATAGCTTGCTCACGCGCACGCGCGTGCACACACACACACTCCCCCCCTATGCTCTCACACACACTGTAATCAGTTCCAGGATGTTGGTGTTTCTTGCCAACCTGTTGTGCTCAGACTGGAAGGGTGAGGTATCGGGCAGTCAGTGTTGTTCTGGATGGCTCAGTTTTTTTGTTTTGGGAAGCTCCGGCTGTGCCATGCTGAGCGGTCAAGGGAGAGGGGTTTAAGTGTAGCATAAGTCATGCGCCTCACACTGGACTGTGAGTGTTTTTTTTCCCCTCATGAATGTGATTTGTAGCATGGTTAAATGACTGAACATGCTCCATTAGTGTTCGTTTTTATTTTTTGTTTCTTTTCCCAGCGCCACCTGGTCGGGCACAGCCGCTTTGCTTGGGCATTGAGGAGTGGAGTGAAGGGAGTCCAGGCAGGCCGGAAGCTTGTGTAATTTTCCTACATTCGTTTGATCTGGGAGCCCAGCAGCTGCTTCCTATTAGTGCATTTGCAGTTGATTACAGGGAGAGATGGGTGGCCGAAGAATGGACTGATTAGATTTGAGACGCAACCTCCCCCTCCCATCCCAGTTCTTTACTTCCACACCTCCTTTTTTTCTTTTCCTCAAAATTGTTTTTTTAGGGGGATTATTGGCTCGGGGTGTCGAAGAGTGATGAGTTGCTTGTGTTCTGTTTGCCTACACATTGCAGGTTTGCTTAAGTCCTGACCAAGCCGTAAGCAGTTATCTTTTGGGGTTTTCAAAATAACAGGTGTGTGCGTGCGCACGTTGCACATTTGCGTGCATACGATAATCACGAACACGCAGCCAGGCCGGCATGCTGCATCGTCCACTTCCATTCTGTCCTTCCATCCAGATGCAGCTTCCCACAGATGCTGTGTGACATATCACGTCGGAGACTTGTGATGTTTGTCCTCTCTCACAGCCGAACACAGGCTTGGTTTATTTAAAGTTGACATGACTGTGATGATGCTTCCTTCCAGATTAATATGGAATCTCTTATTTTTATTGATTCAATGCCCAACCCCAGCAAATTGTGTGTGTGAGATCATTAAATTCAGATTCATTAGAAGGGGGTTCTGTTCCAAAGTGCTGATTAGCAGGAAAAGCATTACTAGTGTTTGTATTTGGGACTGTAAACATTTAGTAACTTATCACCTTAAATTGAACTGCCTATGCTTGCCTACAAATTCATTTTATTTTAGATATCTCACTGTGTAATCCACAGCTTCGTTCAGCAATCTGCTATGAAGATTCAGATTTGTGAAAATGAAGCCTAAATCCTTGTGCTTCAAACATTATTCCTTAACTGTGCAAATGGTATCTTTTACTAAAGATTCTTTGTGTGCACACATCATTCACATGGGTTTCACTAATCGCATTGTTGCTTGATAATTCAATCTTTGCTGCTCTTTCATATCAATAAGACGTTTCCTCACAGGATGTGGTCTCGATTGAGGCATCTGAAGTTCAAATAAACTTAAAATTCTGTAACTTGACTGATAAATGAAACCGCTTTTCCCAAGTACAGTGTTTCTAAAATGATCACACTAATCGTTTGTCGAGGCGACGTCAAAAATACTGCATTCTCCAAGTAAACCATTACTTAGAACTGGAGGAAGTGGATATACGCCACAAAAGCATACATAAAATAAGGCACCGGGGAGAATAAACAGTCCAGTTTACACGACTTTTAGAAATATTTTGTATTTATTTCTTTTAGAAACTTGCTAGATTTTTTGTTACTTTTTAATAAAAAGGTCTACACACTTGACTCACCTACAGCATGTGTGTTTTTGCTGGATGAGAACTCCAGTCTCGCTGTGAGTTACTGATCCGAGGCAGCAGGTGATCCACGTTCTAATTAGTTAAGAACAGTAGTTTTTGCAACAGAACCACTTTTCCAGTAAGTGTTCTGAGTCCAGATAAACGTGAGCTTGCCACTTCCTGTCTGGTTTCGGTCATCTAGGATTTTTACTGAAACGTCGGGCCATAAAGGCGCTCTGCAGCCTCGGGTGGCCTGATCATCTTACTCAGTGTCTTTTATTACTGCATGCATTATAATCATGGACTCTGCACCAACTTATTTCCTCTTCTCTCAACCTTTTCAGTGACGTGACCCATGGCACTAGTACGCAAGGCCAGGCCAAAGACTTCTCCGTAGATTCCTGTTATACACAATTGATGAGCTGTATGTAAAATTCCGCTTTGCCTTGCAGGTTCGGCATCCACCCTGTCGCTGGCCGCATGCCCGGACAGCTGAACGTGCTGTTGGCTGAAGCCGGCGTGCCGTACGATGTTGTTCTCGAGATGGACGAGATCAACCACGATTTTCCTGGTGCAGTGTTCCTTTTTGATATTTGTCAATTTTTAAGCAGAGTTCGTTTATGTTGTGATAATTTGTCGTCTTGTCCGTGTTCAGAAACCGACCTGGTGCTGGTCATCGGAGCCAACGACACCGTGAACTCTGCCGCTCAGGAAGACCCCAACTCAATCATCGCTGGAATGCCAGTGCTGGAAGTGTGGAAGTCCAAACAGGTGAGCCTATTCTACTGCTTCATTACGACGCCGCATCATTAACCCAGCGCGAAGACAAGTAAAAGTATGCACTTGTGTCAATATTAGCGTGAAGCCACCATTCATTCATTGTCTACCGCTAATCCTGTTCATGGTCACTTGAGCCAATCCCACCTAATTTAGGGTGTGAGGTGGGGTACACCCTAGAAAATTGGCACTTAATCGCAGGGCTAACAGACAGCCATTCACACACGTTCACTCCTATGGCCAATTTAGAGTAGCCAATTCACCTAGTATGCCCAATCGCATGTGTTTGGAGGTGGGAGGAAACTGGAGTACCCGGAAAAAAACTAACGCTGGGAGGACATGCAAACTCCACAAAGAACGACCCTGTGCAAGAATTGAACCCATGACCTCCTTGCTGTGAGGCAGGAGTGCTAACCACTGTGCCACCTGAAACCATATCTCCATAGGTCGAGTCCGTTTTTTGTTTTTACTTGCATCTTTGTGCTTAGAAAAGAGCTAAGAATTCCCTCTCCGTCATGGATTATAACAACTTTAGGGCGATTTATAAAGTGACAAGTTGAAGCAATTGCGTTTCTCGCTGGGTGACACACAATGTGGTCCACATGAAAATTTCACACCGTAGTTCAGTGGAAGAAAGCCACAGGCCGCTGGTTTTCTTTGGTTCTGCGGTACCAAATGTACAGAACAAAAGGGACGCATACACTGAACAGCCATAACAACATCCAGGTGACTGGTGAAGTGAAGAACATTGATCTCTTCCTCACAGAACCTGTTAGTGGGTGGGATAGTAGGCAGCAAGTGAACACTTAGTCCTCAAAATTGCTGTTTAGAAGCAGGAAAAATGGGCAAGTTTAACAAAGACCAACTTGTGATGGCTAGACGACTGGGTCAGAGTATCTCCAAAACTGCAGCGCGTGTGTAGTGTCCTAGTCTGCAGTTGTCCGTATCTCTAAAAAGTGGTCCAAGGAAGGAACAGCAGTGAACTGGGGGCAGGGTCATGTGCATCCAAGGCTCATGGATGCATGTGGGGAGTGAAAGAGATCCTAACTCGCAACTTATAGAACTTACAGGATCTGCTGCTGCTAACATCTTGGTGCCAGATACTACAGCAAACCTTCAGGGTTCTAGTGGATATGCCTCGACAGGTTAGGACTGTTTTGCCAGCAAAAGTATTCCACACAATTGTAAAAGTATGCCACCAAAGACACAATCTCTTTGGATAATCCAGATCGTACTATTGGCTGGTAGGCCGTGAATGTGCTGCCAGACTACTGATTATTCCCAGATCACGAGGAGTATTTTTACATGCCCAGCTGCAGCCTTAAAAAAAAACAGTTACGGAGCTGCATGTTGATTCTGAGTGATGTAGCAGAAGCTGCAGGGAGATGAGTCAGGTGTAACTTTGCTTGGGCCTTTTCCGAACCCGACCCTTCATCACTCTGCTGCCCACTCGTGCGCAGGATGGACTGTGCCGTTAAAAAGCTTTCGCCGTTACCAGATGAGCTCATTTTCGTTTCAAGTATCCTTCAGCATCTTGCGCACCACTGCCAAAAGGAGACCAGCAGTGCAGTGAGGACTCTCCTCTCCTGCTTTTACTTATTCAATTAGTCAAAAAAAAAAAAAAAGACTTGTTGCTTCCCAACCAGATGCTCCCAATCACGACACAGCTCTCGCTTGCTTTCCCAGGAAGTGCTCTGTTCGCTCTGTGCGCCCAAGATACTAATGACGCTTAATTTTGTAAATGGCAGATACTTAAATAACCATTAGATGCTGGAAGCATGATCTGCTTTCTCTTTCTATCACTAATGTACAAATGCAAGGCTAAAGTCTACCACATTGTACACATGCACAGGTGCAGTACAGGGGTTTAGTAAAATGATGTGGTGTATATTGCCTTCGGTCAATGTGACTTCACAGGAATCGTTAAGTTTGCATACCATTTTTCAGTTTTTTAATAGTCTTTTGGCCAAAACAAGTTTGGCATCTAAGGTTTGTGCCTTTAGTGCTGCACTGGTCTGTAGAGAAGTAATGGAATTTGATCACAACTGATTTTTCATGAACGTGCTCAAATATTCACTCATTAAAACCCTGTCTGTGTGAAGTTTCCTGTGAAGAACTGGAAGCAGTTTGATAGTCATTTCACCTAACCAAATATGTTGCGGATAAAAGTCTTTTATTTATTTATTATTTTTTGTATTCCCTCTCGTTTGATACATTTTATGTAAATGTTGCCTGAACTAAGAATGAAATATCCAAATCTGTGCTTTCCACTTCTGCAGGTTGTTGTGATGAAGAGGTCTCTGGGTGTGGGCTACGCAGCTGTGGACAACCCTATATTCTACAAAACCAACACATCCATGCTTTTAGGAGACGCCAAGAAGACATGCGATGCGCTGGCCGCTAAAGTGCGTGAAGGTTAACAGCTAAGCTCATGAGCACCGGTCATTCATGAGGGACGAATAATTGTCGTTCGCTTTTTAAAAGGAACAGTGTGTACAAGTTGACACTTAATACCCCTTTGGACAAAGTAGAAATGATAACGCTGCCCTCCTGACCACACTCCGATGTATTTTTCTTCCCAACTGTAAGGAATTAGTTTGTTTTTGTTTAGTATTTGCTGCGTGTTCGGCTTAATTGAATTATAGTAGTAGGGCAAAAACACTATTTAGCAGTCAGAGCTAAGCACAAATTCTGAGGGATTTTTAAGTATTCATGCATCTGTTAATCATTCAAGCTACAGGTTGTTAAAAGGGAACTGCGTCTGATGGGGAGTTTACAGTAACCAGGCTGCGAAGGTGTTCATTAAAAGTTTTTTGGGGGTTTTTTCCCTTCTCTCTCTCCCTTTTCCTTGCAATGCACTCCCACTACGCCATTAAGTGGATCTGAAAGATCAATACCAGAGAATTTGAGAGAGCGCGATCGATTTCATTTAGTTAGATTCCTCTCCCAACAGACATCAGATTACGGTCCAATCTCAGGCAGGTTTGTGTACACGTCTTGTTTATGGCGCATAGCGTATTCTGCGCTTTTGCTTGGCATGTTCATGACTGCTGTTAGAACACAAAGCATTATGATTGGAACCACAACAGACCCTACCTCTTTACAGTATTAAGCCCAGCCAGACAATCCTCCGTGTGACTAAGGTGATTGCCAGTTGATGTTTTAGGTCATTGCAGCAGCATTCATACAGCCGATGGTGTAGACATGTTAAAGTGACTGTTAATCTTTTTATCTTTTCGAGCCAACAACTGAATTGAGACGAGAAGAAGCAATACAACTGTTACAAAACAAAGTAATTAGCATTAAAATAAAACAACTAGGTGGTTTAAACTTGATATGCAGCTGATGTTTTCACTACACTTTTTACCATGTATGTAGAAATACCGATGCTCTTAAATATTCCTTGTACAACATGAAGGTGAATATGAAGGTGAAACATGCCAACAAACTGGTGTTTTTCTCTATCTGCAGTTAATCATGAAACATCAGTCCTAATAAACCTCTAGATTTAAAAAAAAAAAAAAATACACTGACTCTGTCCTTTCTGAAGCTTGTTTTTATCCTTGGAGGTGGTACAAAGATTTAAGCATTAGTAAGCAACTCTGTATCGTGTATCCCTGCACTTTCACACATATGCTGATAAGACGCATCTACACAAGTAGCACTGATTGCCCATTGTTACCCTTGAGGTGATCATGTGCAGGAGTGTGCGGTTATTTTCTCACCCATATGAGCTTGGGGGCATTGCATGTGTCTCCCATGAGGGTTCCTTCACTTTGGAAAACAGGACACAGACATGATTGCTATCTAGTTTATTTTTGTTTGTTTTTGTTTTTTCCCAAGGCTTAAAGGAACGCTGTGGTGAAAAATCACTTTTGTCCAATTAGCCATGTAGATTTCGGTTGACTTCGTCCAGCATTAAATTGAATCTCTTTAAATTAAAATTGCCTACTTACTGCAATGTTTATTAAATCTAGCTCTATATGGAATTAGGTCCTAAGACCCCATAGCATCTAGCTTCCTTTAAAAAAAAAAATTGAGGTGGGGCCTAAAGAGTTAAATTTTAAACCACTTCAACAAATCTGCGTAAGGTCACTGAGGATCTCAGAGTTTGTTAGGACAGATTTTAAATAATAAATTAAATGATATGGTGGGGCAGCATCTGCATTTATTTTCTTGTCCAAGTGTTGTTGGGGTCCTTGTCTGGATTGCATGCGTTTATCATGAGGGCTCTTTCAATTCGGCAACAAGTGGCACTCAGACACGATGCTATCTCTCGTTGCACCTTTCTCCCGAGGATTGTTACAAGTGCTCTGGGTAGCTACAATCAGGCCTGTTTCAAATCATAGATTTTACTGATTTGGATCTCCTCTCATAATCTCTGCTTTTATTTAGCGTGATGTTGCCCTGTCAACGTTCTAGAGCATCATGGTTTGAAAATGTTGAGGTCGCGAATTTAAATGCTTGTCTGAACTGGAAAGCATTATAAATGGATTAAGATGTAAAGCAGCCTCGTTTCTGTTTTGATGGCATGCAGTCAACATATGATTGTGAGGTTAGTTATGGCAGCTTGCCACCGTTCCACACAGCTGTTTGCTTAAAACAATCTAGTCAAAGATTTAATTTGAGATGTTTTGGAATAGTATGCACCAAAACTATTAATACCCCGATCAAGCATGATTACCACCTCCCTAATATTATTGTGGTCCCTTTTTGCAGTCAAAACAGCCCTGACCTGTCAAGACTAAGGACAAAATATTTAGTATCCCGCCCGCTAACAGGTGCAGTGATGAGATTTATTTGCTAAAGCTGTCTGCCATCATAAGGTTATGCTTTATATTATGGACTATATATGGTCTATATTATCTATTTCGGTCTATATTAAGGTTCATTTTGGCTTGTTCTAAGGTAATATAACTTTAATACTTCTTTAGTATAAACATTAATACTTGCATAGGGCACTTATTACATTTACACTTCTGGAATTTATCCGACACCCTCATCCAGATTGGCTTACGTTTATACAGCTGAGCAGGTGAGGGTTAAAGGCCTTGCTCAGTGGCCCAGCAGTGGCAGCTGGTTGGTGCTGGGAGTTGAACCCACAATCTTCCAATCAGCAGTCTTAACACCTTAACGACTGAGCGAGTTTGGGGGCTGATGTGTCTGTCAGTTGAGCTACCAAATTGTATTGCTAACCTGCGTGTCAGGCTATCATAGAAAATCTA
Organism: Liobagrus marginatus; assembly: GCA_028566295.1. NCBI lineage: Eukaryota > Metazoa > Chordata > Actinopteri > Siluriformes > Amblycipitidae > Liobagrus > Liobagrus marginatus. Next base: position 11,070,777 of record JAOUQX010000017.1, on the reverse strand, counting down.
AATATAGTTTTATGCGTCTGATGTCTCAATTTATATAGTAAAGTAATTATATCATAATGTAATTTATGGCCATCAGGGAGTCTGAAAACTGCTTTTGATGCCACATTTCGCTTTTTGCTCTCCCTTTTAATAGGTGAGAATAGGGAGAAAAGATATGACAACACCAGATCTGTTACATAACGAATAAATAAAAAAATACTTTGTCCTGTCTGTCATCTCGCCTAAGTATCTTTACATGATCATTTAATTCTTATGTATACTTTATTGTAATCGAGTACTGCCACAAGCTTAACCATGTACTTTTCAGGGCTCCTTAGAACACACTGTTCATTTTGTGTGGGTTTTCGAATTTGGAAATAAGTCTTAAAAATGAAATAGTGAAAGGCTTATAGTAAAAATAAAATCCTGGTTCCCGATTCACACTGTTTACGTGCTGAAGTTTAGCTGATGCTGAAGCTCATTATTTTACAGGTGCTGGTTATAAAATTAGAATATCATCAAAAAGTTGTTTTATTTCACTAATTCCATTCAATAAGTGAAACTTGTATATTATATTCATTCATTACACACACTGATATTTTTCAAATGTTTGTTTTAATTTTGATGATTATACTGACAACTAAGGAAAATCCCAAATTCAGTATCTCAGAAAATTAGAATATTGT
>JAOUQX010000017.1:11013710-11027375 GCA_028566295.1 Liobagrus marginatus | reverse complement strand
GCCCAGTGTGACTGAGTGCCCGCCCAGTGTGACTGAGTGCCCGCCCAGTGTGAGTGAGTGCCCGCCCAGTGTGAGTGAAAGTGTGAGCGTAGGAGACACTGTGAGTGTAAGTGTGACAAGGAGTGAAAGAGGTGCTGAACACGTGAGTGTGAGCGTGAGAGACGCCGTGAGCGTGAGTGAAAGCACAAGTGTGAGTGAAAAGCCATGTCTGAGTGTGACTAAAACCCCATGCCTGACCATGACTGTAACCCCGTAAGCTAATGTGAGGGAGGCCGAGGCTGCTCGCCTTTCTGTTTCAGAGACGGTTCCTGAGCCTGGGGTAAAGGCCAAGGCGGTGCCAGTGTCCGCCTGGACAGCTATGTCACCATGGAAGGCCGGACAGCCACAAATTCTGCATGGTCCAGGCCCACCCTGCCCTCGTTGGTCCTGGAGCACACCCCGATGTCCTGTGGCCCTGCCAGAGTTCCCTGGTCCTCTCCTGGGTGCGACTAAGGACTATGGGTGGTTGGGTTTAGCGCACCCAGAGTGTGCGCTTTAGGGGGGGAATACTGTAACGTCCAAGAGCATGTGTTCACTGTATTTTGTGTTAATGTTTGTTCCACATGCTCTTTTGTCCACACACACATGCACACACTGATAATCACGTTTGGTTCTTAGTCACTTTAAGTTCAAGTGTGAGTTAATTAGGGAACTAGGTGCACCTGATTGGCATTGAGAGCCAATTAGCACACAGCATGTAGGAACGGCACTGAGACTAGCTTGGTGCAGTTTATTGTAAACCCCAGCTTGCCTTGAGCTGGAGGTCACGTCGATGTCCCGGTGTTATGTGATGTTTAATAAAGAAGCTTGTTTATCACTGCCTGCGCCTGAGTCAACCCTTCTTATACCGGGAATCATAGGGAGCCGTTTGCCCCACGTGACAACCTTTAATTATGTTATTATTTATAATGAATTTTATTCATAGATGTGAAGACACTGATCGTGTAAATAATTTCTCACAATAATTATCAGCAATGATTGAACAAGGTAGAAACAAATAAATAGCAATATACAACACTATTTCTATAAATCTCAGAAGTAATTATATTTTCAAATTTACAGTAATGCAAGCCTGATTTAAAAAAGAACAGCAACCTAAAAAATAGATGCAGCTCATTGGTAAGTGGTGCTATATGTTGGGCTATTTTTTAAAACAGGCCCATGGGCTACTCATGTGGTCCTTGCGGGCAACCTGGTGCTCATGGGCACCATGTTGGTGATGCCTGCTATTGCTTCTTTAAAAGCAAAAGGTTTAATTTTGTACATTAACTATTATGGGGTAATTACATCTCTGTTTGTTGCAAGGATAGTTTGAAGAATGGTTGCTTTACATAGAGGCACAACCAGGTTCTGAAGTGTCTTGCAGCATCATTGGACTCCAGGTCACCCTCTATCAATAAATTTGTGTGGGAAGGAGCAAGGGTAGTGAAAGTGATACCCCACTTTCACAGTGATAATCCCAGATACTGGACAACTAGGATGCCAGTTGTCGCCAATGAGCCCTCTGGTGGTCTTTTTTGTTGTAAAAGGTGTAAAATTTAAGTATTGGCACTGTGATGAACAAAAATGCTTGTTCAGTTTATACTGATGTTACCATTGCATCAAAAGCAAAAGAAAAACAACTTAATAATGATTCTGCATATCACTTACCGCATTCAAAAACATGCAAATAATCGGTATTGGTTATACAAAAGTATGTAGTATTCTTTTTACATTCACTGAATGATTTGACTTTAAAGCCATCACTGTTTCATACTGTTAAATTCATTTACATCGTTTTAACATTAATATCTAGTGATGATAGTAAAATGGTCTACTAACATTTTTGCGTTCTTTCTGCTAATGTATGTAAAGTGGTTTATACAGTAATCACACTACTTCAGATGTTTCCCCTCTTTGGTTTCTTCCTCTTTTGCATCTGAATTTTACAAAGTTTCAACACTCGTGCCTTGCATCCTAAAACCTGATGTCTCTAATTTTGCAACCCACCCTCTTGTCTCATATAAGGCAATTAGTGTAATGTAGCATACCATAGCATACATGTCCTGAAAATTTTTGCAGGAAAGTCTTGTGTTGAGAGGAACAAAAAAATCTTTGAGATTTTGCACGGCTGTGAGCAGGTGATAAAAATGAAACATCATGATCATGTCAGGGCCAGATGTCCAGGCTGGTGTTTGGTAATGACGCCATGTGTCCTTGAAGAGGAGCATTCTCAGAAACAGCAATGCATCAAAGCCCGCCGGCTCACTGGCTGTGTTTATCCATCACATACACGCAAACACACACGTACACAACCTCACACAATGAACTATGTGCCAGCATTAAGCTCAGTAAAAAACCTGATACACAAATTCAGTTTGGATTATATAATATTCATTAGCACAAAATGCTTTACGTTAATTGATAGGCATATCAGTAGTACTTCTTGTTTTTAGCTATTTTCTTTAAAACATGTTTAACCTGTTTATACGACATGAGTAGTCAAGAAGCTTTTGGTTAAAGGTGTGATAGGTTTTGATTTTTGGATGTGTCTATAAAATATGCCATAGTGGTTTTAGTGCTAATTACATTAATTTACATCATGCTGTACAAAAGAAAGCACTTTGCTTTTTTTCTTCTACATTTCTCGCTACTTTGATCTTTATCAATTCCTACCTACTGTATAATCCCACTTGCTCCTATCATACAACCAATCATTTCATTTTCAGATCCTATTTATCATGTACACATACATGCAGTGAAATGTTTTTATTCCGCATATCCCAACATATGAATTTGAACGCTGGGGTCTGAGCGCAGGGTCAGCCAGAACGAACGGCGCCCCTGGAGTGAGGCGCCCCGCAGGGTCAGCCACATCAAATGGCGCCCCTTAAGTGAGGTTAGGGGGCCTTGCTCAAGGACCCAATGATGGTAGCTTGCCTAGTGCGAGGCTTGAGCCCCTGACCCTCTGATCACTGACCCAGCGCCTTTTACCATTGAGCCACCACCACCCTCAATCAGAGAGAATAAAGTTTTTTCCCAGCTTAGGTTTGAATGCTACCGGTCAGTGGAAGAGTGATATTTTCTGTGGCTAAGTGCATGATAGCAGAAAATGGTTAGGATGGTTTAAACAGGTAAGTTGTGGCACTGGTGTGACTTTAGCGCCAGACATGTCCATCTTTGTTTGCTGCAGTGCAAGTGCACTGTTAAGGGTTTAGAGTTAGACTGTGGATCAGAAGGTTGAGTTAAAATTCCAGTCCCACCGAACTGTTCCTGTTGGGTCCCTGAGCAAGTCCTTGCTTCTAAGTTGTATAAATATAATGGGTAAATGGGTATCTGCCAAATGCTTTAAATGTAAAATGTTCTGACTTTATAACGCAACTGATTCATGTTGTCTGGCAGAGTACATCTGTAGACATGCTTTTACATTTTACACTTATCTGCATTGTGATTAATGATGATCATTTATTCAGTATTTCATTGAACTTGTTTTAATAGTAATAGTGTTAATTTATATATTCCTCCGAGATTAATAGTTTTAAAGTTAACAGTTTAAAATAAATTGAATTATATATTTTTTCAAATTACATTTAAAAACATAACTTTTTATGACCTCAATTAGTTTTTTTGATTTTTTTAATAGCTAAATTCTTTCTGAATTCAGAAATGACTCCATAAGAAATGTGAGTATATATTATAAAATTATAATAGTTTATAATTAAATAAATGTTTATAATTGCACTATGTGGTGTATATCAAATAAACATCTGATTGCTTTTAAAACTTCCTATCTTGACTTGGAACCCATTTGCTCTACGTTAAAATCTCCTCTGATTGAATATTTTGGTTCTTTTGATTTATAATCACTACTATGCTGCTAAAAGACACCAAAATCACATAAGAACAAAGATTGTGCACATCAGAAACGTGCAGTCAAAACAAATAATAAATAATAAAATATATATAAACAATAATTCCATTGATCTTTGTTATGAATGTAATTTATGTTTGACTTGATCATTACAAAAATGGTATTATTTGTGAATGTGTTTTTCCTTTCAAATAAAGAGAGAAGCTACACTATGTGCTGCAATAATGAATACGGCCTTTCATGTGCAAGCAGAGAATTAAATGGTGAATTTAAGCTACACTTTTCAATTCATATACTTGCAAAACTGACTGAACGAATATGTTCCACACTAGCCACCAACCTCACCAAATGTCACTGGCACACATACAAAATGAGCTGACAATAACAAAGTATTACAGGTTTTACATTTCTGGTGTTTGGCAGACACCTTATCCAGCATGACTTACATTTATCTAAAAATGTTTATCCAACTGAACACTTAAGGGGTAAGGGTCTGGCTTAGGGGCCCAGCAGTAGCAATTTGTTGGTCCCAGGAATGGTTCTTTAGTTACACCCCTTTTAGTTACAGATTTTCAGATACCCTAAGGGCTCTACTTAAATGGCTCTACTCTTTGCTAGATTTAGCCTTTAAAAAAAGCAAGGGCCCCATGCAATAAAGTTTGTGTATCTCCTGAGCACTAGTTCTCATTTTTCTTACAGCTGTGTTGCACTTGCTTTTGGCCAGCTGGTGGAAAATGTGGTTTGTCATCTGTTGGTTATTTTAGCAACATTGTGCTTGGGTTGAACTTGATCTCACTTATAAGGCACTTATACTTGATTTGAACATCTACTGCATAGAAGAATGTAAATGTTTTTTGCATGTTTCTTTATGTTTTTTACTTATACCAATGTCTCTTTTTCTTCCATACACAGAAGTCAGTCGTGCATTGTCTTGGGGCATGTGGTGTCTCAATGGTTAAGTTTCTACACTAGTCATTGGAAAGTGTACACTTTGAGTTCCCAACAAACTGCTTATATACTGTAACTGTTGGAACACCTAAATAGACGTTAATGGCTTGGTAAGCTATTGTCTGCTAGAATGAATTAATGCTGGGGATGTTAGAGCTCAGAGGTTGTGCCTCTGACCTGGCTATTGTCATATAAGTTTGAAGATCAAATGCAAATCCAGGTTTTACCCTGACTGCTTACTTTTAAAAAAAACAAAAGATTTATTTTTGTGCTTTTATCCCTTTAATTGATAGGACAGAGTCAAACGAAGTGGGGAAGGGATTGGGAAATGACCACAGGCCAGAGTCTAAATCAGGTCGCCCACAGCGCATTCGATTTGAAGCACCAAACAACGTATCAGCGAGGAAGACCATCCTTCCTCCCAACGACCAGGTGCTCCGTCTAACCACTGCTGATGTAAGGAAAACTCTACGAAGGGTTAACCCACGGAAGTCTGCTGGTCCAGACAACATTCCTGGCAGAGTGCTCAGGGAATGTTCAGACCAGCTAGCAGACATCTTCAACTGAGCAGCACTGTTGTCACTACATGTTTCCAACACCATTAATTGAAGTCCACCACCATCATCTCTGTGCCAAAGAATTCTTCCATGTCCTGCCTCAATGACTATCGGTCCGTCGAACTCACCCATTGTGATGAAATGCTTCGAGAGGCTCGTCATGAGGAACATCAAGAACCAGCTACCAGCTTCACTGGACCCTCTGCAGTTTGCATATCATCCAAACCGCTCTACGGACGATGCCATCGCCATGACCGTCAATCTGACCGTCTCCCACATGGACAATAAAGGCATTCAACACAATCATCCCTCAGCACCTGATCGAGAAGCTGATCCTGCTGGGTCTGAACACCTACCCCCTGTAACTGGATCCTAGCTTAACTGACTGGGAGACCTGAGTCAGTCCGGATCGGGAACAGCACCTCCAGCTCCACCACACTGAGCACGGATCCCCGCAATTCTGCATCCTTTTCAGATCCTATTTATCACATACACATACATGCAGTGAAATGTTTTTATTCCACATATCCCAGTATATGAATTTGAACGCTGGGGTCAGAGCGCAGGTCAGAACGTGGGTCTCATCAGCAAGAAACAAAGAGCTATACAAATAGCTAACTTCCTAGTGTGGAGCCAACAACCTTTCTCTGAACGTAGACAAAACTAAAGAGAACCAAACCTCTATCATGGACATTTACACCTCATGCTGCATCCGGAAAGCCACCAGCATTGTGGCTGACCACACACATCCCTCACACATACTCTTAACGCTCCTGCTGTCTGGAAAAAGGTACCGAAGCATTCGGGTCGCTACAACCAGACTGTCACGTTTGGCAAACGGCTCACTACAGTTCCCGGTTCAGTAAGGGTTGACTCAGGCACAGGCTGTGATAAATAAGCTTCTTTTATTGAACATCACACAAAACCAGGACATCAGACGTGACTCCAGCTCAAGGCAAGCTGGATGTTTAACAATGAACTGCACCGAGCTAGTCTCGGTGCGTTCCCTAAATGCTCTTCCCCTGATTAGCTCAAAACAAGGCTCAGCTGTGCCCGGTTAACTAAGGCAGTCAATTACACCAAACATGAACTTAAACATGACCAAACCAAAACGTGGTAATCAGTGTGTGAGCATGTGTGTGTGCGAGACAATGGAGCATGTGAAACAAACACAAAAACATAGTGATGCACATGTCTCCATGTTACATATCCCCCCCTAAAAGTGCACACTTTGGGTGCGCAACGAAAATTATAAAGTCTTTTGACGGGTCCCTGGGGAGGGCCCGGAGACTCCGGTAGGGGGCCCGGATGTCGGGGTACCACCACGGACTGGTGCGGGTAGGGTGGGCGGGGCGGCCCTGAGCCATGGCGAATTTGGGTCTTTGCAGGTACCCAAGGTGCTGCAGCTGGCTGGTCGGACCCAAGCCTCAGAACCGGTTCCCGTGCGGCGCTTGGTTCAGGAACAGTGTCTGTAAAACATTTGGGGGCGCCCTCGGCCCGTCTCATGCTCACACTCATGGCGTCTCTCATGCCCACGGCTTCACTCACACAAGGGGTCACAATCATACTCACGCACGGGGTCTCAGTCACACTCACGCAAGGGGTCTCAGTCACACTCACGCAAGGGGTCTCAGTCACGCTGGGCGGGCACTCAGTCACGCAGGGCGGGCAGTCACTCTCCTCACACGGTGGGCACACGCTCCCGTCACACGTTGGGCACACGCTCTCGTCACACGGTGGGCACACGCTCTCGTCACACGGTGGGCACACGCTCTCGTCACCCGGTGGGCACACGCTCTCTTCACACGGTGGGCACACGCTCTCATCACACGGTGGGCACACACTCTCTTGCGACAGGCACGCCGTCACACAGGCAGTCACACATGCCACAACACATGCCACTGTCCACGCGGTGTCTGCCGTACACTCCACCTCCCCCACGCACTCATCATCCACCATGCACTCAACATCAGCCACGCACCCAACATCAGCCACGCACTCACCCCCAGCCCCCCGCTCTCCCTCGGCCCCGCTGTCCCTTACGGACTTGGGGGCAGGCCTCCGAGCACTGGCTTTCATTGGGGTGATGTCAGTAAGTGGGACGTTGTCAGTAAGTGGGACGTTGTCCGTAAGTGGGACGTTGTCAGTAAGTGTGACGTTGTCCATAAGTGGGACGTTGTCAGTAAGTGGGACGTTGTCAGAAAGTGGGACGTAGTCAGTAGGGGCAGCACCCACGGTTGGTAGGGCGGGTACAGTCGGTCAGGTGGGTTCAGATGGTGCAGTCAGTTGAACAGGTGCGGTCGGTGCAGTCGATTGAACAGGGGTGCCTTGTGGTAGCTCCTGCAGCGGAGGGGGCGGTCCAGCACTTTTGCCATCCATACGGGGTGGCCCCGGCCGTGACGAAATTGAGTCTTTGTAGTTACCCCGTTAGCTGCAGCTGGGGCAGTCTCTGACTCACATTCAGGCTGCTTCATACAGTCCATTAATTTTTTACATGCGGGGTCTCGCACCCTCACACATGTAGGGCTTGTCACGTTCTCCACTGGCTCTTCATAGCACATACCTTCTTTATGAGCGGGGTCTAACACTCGGCGCACGTAATCCAAAGCCTATGCGCTTGTCATATTTTCAACATCCTCATCCCTTTGCACATACGGGAGTTCCTTGTTGGATGGAATGGAGGGAGTTTTGGCCGATACTACCTCGGGTGGCAGGTACGCTGGCAGGTCATCAACCTCCCGTTCTCCAGCGAGCTGCTTAGCGCTGTGCACGCGCTCTGTGGGCGTGCCTGGCTCCACTTGCTGTTGGGGGCGTGGCTTGCTCTTGTTTCTGCTTTGGGATTGTGTAGCCAGCTCAGAAAAACTAAATCCCTCTGGCTCTGAGTCACTCTCAGCCGGGAAATAGCAGCAGTGGGAGTCTGTGAAGCGGGGCAGATGTGAATCGCAGCGCGATACTTTGCCGCGCTGATCCACGTCAAACCGACAAGGTAACAGAGGGTCGAACGGCTCTTTGGCGTGCAGCCATTCATATATAGTCCACTCATCCTCGGAATCATAACTCGGTACCTCATTAAACTGTCCGCTCACCAGCCCCTGCAATAGTGCACACTCATCTTCGGGGGTCAGCTCGCACTTCGAGCCGTCCTCCCATATCCAAAACACGGCAGCAGGAAGCGCGCGTTTCTGCTGCGCCGGTCTCCTCCGACCTCTCTGTTTTCCGCGCTGCTTTGCGTCCCATTTTTTACATTTTTTTTTCTGTTTGATTCTCTTCCTCCTTCTCTCCAATCAGCCTGCTGAGTCAAAGTTTTTAAAGGCAGTTCATTCTGTCACGTGCGGCAAACGGCTCGCTACGGTTCCCGGTTCAGTAAGGATTGTGATAAATAAGCTTCTTTTATTGAACATCACACGAAACCGGGACATCAGACATGACTCCAGCTCAAGGCAAGCTGGATGTTTAACAATGAACTGCACCGAGCTAGTCGTTTCTGCTGCGCCGGTCTCCTCCGACCTCTCTCAGTTTTCCGCGCTGCTTTGCGTCCCATTTTTTACATTTTTTTTTCTGTTTGATTCTCTTTCTCCTTCTCTCCAATCAGCCTGCTGAGTCAAAGTTTTTAAAGGCAGTTCATTCTGTCACGTGCGGCAAACGGCTCGCTACGGTTCCCGGTTCAGTAAGGATTGTGATAAATAAGCTTCTTTTATTGAACATCACACGAAACCGGGACATCAGACATGACTCCAGCTCAAGGCAAGCTGGATGTTTAACAATGAACTGCACCGAGCTAGTCTCGGTGCGTTCCCTAAATGCTCTTCCCCTGATTAGCTCACAACAAGGCTCAGCTGTGCCCAGTTAACTAAGGCAGTCAGTTACACCAAACATGAACTTAAACATGACTACAAACCAAAACGTGGTAATCCGTGTGTGAGCATGTGTGTTTGCGAGACAATGGAGCATCTGAAACAGACAAACACAAAAACAGTGATGCACATGCCTCCATGTTACACAGACTGACCAGCAGTTTTTACACACAAGCCATTGGGCTTCTCAACACGAACTGAAACACTCGGAAAACATTCATGCACCACCACTTTAACACCGTCACTTTAACACTGTCAACACCTTATTTTACACTAGCTATTTTACTGTGCTAAATAATTGCTGCTAGTTTTAACTTAAATGCTGCTATCATTATTTAGTACATTCGCCACTCAGCTAATGTTGTGGGAAATGTTATGAAATATGCATATACGTCTATATATAACACACACATTACTAATACATAGTGTGCCTTAAATTATACTGTTAACTAAGAGCATTATTATAATGTTTGAATGTAATCCTTGCTATTTCGGAAGCAAGGGTTTGCAATGGCTCATTAGGTGATTGGCAGTTTTATCTTTCTATCTCTATCAATTCCTCACACAGAAGTTTGTTGTTTGAGTTACTGTGTTAATTTTATGTAAGCACTATATAGAACCCTACAAAATGGGGTTTTATTTTTACAGAAGGTTCCCCTTATGAAAATCCTTGATTCCTTGGTGTTGCACTTGGGGAACTTAAAACTTTTATTTAAAACCCAATAAATCAAAATATTACTGTCTAAAGTATCTTATAATTTTTTATTGTTTTAGTTAAATTATCAAACATCCAATAAGATTGCTACTTGAATCCTTGAAAAAGGAAAACTCTATCACTTGCACTATGAGTTTATTAGAGAGTTTATTAGTAGAGTTAAACATTCAATAACTACATTATTTAATAAATAAGTGCATTATTGTATAAAGTCAGAGCTGTCCGTGGTTCTGAAGCAACCATCAACCATCCAGAAGTTCTTCAAACAAGACCACATTAGAGATATGTAGACAATATAATTTTTATTAAACAATTTGTTATATTGGTGTGAAGAATGTTTTTTTTAAAAACCTCTATGAAGGCAGCAAGCTTAAGTAGGTCAAAAAGTATTGGCATATACGACTCTTCAAAATTCCTAGTTTATAAATTTTCTTTATTGATGCTTTGTATGGTTAAAGGTTCTTATCTTCCTTATTATTTTAATATTAACATTGTTTTATGTTTATGTATAAATCTTTCCCCAAAAACAGACAAAAACGTTAGCAGATAAGAGTTCTAGATTTGTGTTTAGGTTAGGTTATCAAGCTCTTGAAACTGTTCAACTTGGAAACTTTTGTCTCACAAAAACAACCACAAAGCCTTAAAAAACATGATGTAAGATTGTATACTACACAAAGACAGCAGAGCATAGAAAGAGCATGAAAATACAGCTCCACATGACTATAATACACAACGGGAAATTATTGTAAAGTACACAATACATTGTAGGATTCGGGTTTAAGAAGTTAAGAACAGTTGAGAAGAACTCACAGCATCTTTAACTGTATTTTTTGCTTTGTTTGAGTGGTAAACATTTATGCAGGTCTTAGGATAAAATTATATACAGGCAATTTGGTTGAATGTTGTAGAGGATAATATATTCTAACTGTGATAACTTTAAAATCCACAACTTTGATATAGTATGGAAATTTGGCTTATTTCTGTTCTAGTTCCTGGATGTAGGAGACCTCCCTACCAAGCCAATAGGCTGTAGAATTTAGTTTGTAATTTGTGTTTTTTTGAAACCAGAATTACCACTGTAACCAGTAGAGGAACACATTAGGTTGTGAAATTTACCCAAACAAGGTCACAATATAGATAGTTTCAGATGTCACACCCACACCATTGGCTGAATTTTTTATGCATATCTCACACAGAATTGGAAATTTTTTTTCGATTTTGTCACTCTAATTGGTTGGATTCTATGAGGGAGTCATGAGTGTCATTTTTTAACCCCCATCCGGGAAACAAAGCCATCATGGCAGTCTAGTTCACATATGGTAGCAGAAAGCCATATTAGTTACTCAGTAAGCCCATTTTCTATATTATTATCTTAAATCTTTTGCCATTGATCTGTCAGTTTATGTATCAGTTGGTTAGTAGGTACAGTAATCCTGGTTACTTCAATAACTTAAAAAATAAATGTTGAATTTGTTTTAATTAGTGGACTTTTGTGTTTTCATTGTTTAGTCATATTAAAGGTATATTTCAAGAGCATGTGAGTTGACCGTTCTCCCTGTTTATGCCATTGGTCCGAGTTGTTTATTTATTACATGATCACGTTATGGTGTTTATTTATAGTTTATAGTTGATGTAAGAGCTCTAAAACAAGCTGGTTCCTGTTATCAGCTACACTACAGCAAAAGTAAACTAAAAGTACACCTACATAGTTTGTTGTTTAAAAAGAGTATTGGAATGGCAGCTTTTTATAAGTTTGTGTTTGTGTGCTGTTGTTGCATGTTGTGTGTTAAACATGTCCTAACTCTGCAGAGGCCTGAATCAAATCTTGACAGTTGCATACTTACTTTCCCTGCCATTAAATGTGAAGCAAAAATGCGAGAGTGTAGCCAAATTGTTCCCCATCTCGGTTTACGTTAGCTCAAGGGAATATAATTTCCAAAACACCTTCAAGAATGTTATTGTGTTATTAAGATTTAAAGCAGATTGAATTAAATTTATATAGTCTTTAATCAAGCTCATTCGTGGTTCTGTAAACAAGGTTATTAGTGGAGTGTTACTTTTGTGGTGTACAGACACAATAAACACTGTCTTTATTAGTCGCCAAGGCTGCAGATGTTTGCCAAACTCCTGTATTAACTTCATACTTTGATCATTAAGTTGGGTCATTACAAACCGCCAGCAAATGAGCACGATGTGTGAAGCATGGGGATGCTTTAGATCAGGCCCAACATGGGATTCAGCTTTTTTTTTTTTTTTTAGGGTTAGGGTTAGGGTTAGGTACAGTTTAACAGAGCGCAGATAATTCTTAATAGGAAGGCATGCTTAATTTTTTGGATCAGGAATGATTTAAAAAATCTATGACGTTTGACACTTGACCAATTTAGTCCAAAATATTTCCAAGCCCTGTGCATATTAAATTACTTTGGTGCTCAAAGCATAGGTTCTTATTAGTAAATTCAGACCTCCGCTCTCTGAAAGGTTGACATTGCTTGGTCCTGGCAAGCCCAGCATCTCTCCGCTTCCCTCACTCACTCGAGCTGAATTGATAAACACATGCCTCATCTCGATCAAAGCCAACACAAATGTTTGACACACCTGCTTGAACAGAAACTAGAAACCTCCAGAGGATCACCACGAGATCCAAACCTCAGGCTAAAGCGTCCTCGGGTCCAACAGGAGCGCACTATATTTAGACGTGTTGCTCTTTTGGATTTTTTGCTGACACGAGCCTCGATGCTCTGCAGAGACATCCATGTGCTTCCAACACGATTCTGAGCGCTCCTCTGTTACTGGAAACTCCTTGGGCCTGGCTCAACGTCATCATGTCGACGTCCAAAAATATTAACCTATTTAAAAAAAATGTAACCCACCAAAGAAATCTCCGTCCCACCGGCAACCTCTTTGGAATGAAAAATTCACAGGTGCTCCTGTGGTTTTTGGTCAACAAGCCACAGATTTGCTCTGGGGATCTGGGGCAAGCTGTGAAGCTGTGAAGGCTATAATATATATATTTCAACTCGGATAAACACATGGGAATTCCTTCGGGCCCCCAAGTGCTGAATATGTATGATGTAGCTGAATGTGTTGCTCTCTTAGCAAGTTTTGTATACAAAAAGGTTAAAAAGTGAGAGTGAGGAGAAGAAAAAAAAGCGACGCTGACAGTCCATATTTTAATAGACTTGTCCATGATGAATGCTGGGAATTTCCACTATCCATGTCCGTGTGTTACTTTAAACACGAGAATTGATTTACAAAGAATGCTGGAATATAAAATACTGATGTGCACAAGTTGTGAAGTGCTGGATTAATGAGTTCAGATAGACACGCATTTGCTAATCCAACATAAAAGTCAGTTTATGGAACAGAAAGGCTGGACATGTAAACAAACAGCGCAGTCTCAACTTGAAAGGGAGGAAAGCATAGAAAAGTCATGAGTCAAATCTGGAGCAGGCGCGTCAGACGCACAGACCAGGCACACAAAACTAAAAAACATGTCAGGACACTGCTTGTGATTAAAAACCATGCCTTGCAAATGTAATTACGAAGTGCTGTGAGACAGGAAATGAGCCATGATTGACACTGTGTGATCTGCTGAAAAACCAGGGAACCCCCACACATACTGCAGTTCTTTCTCTCTCTATTATCCTGATAACTGCAGACTATGCTTGGTGGAGCTGACGGTTGGGGGCTGGAGTGGGGGGG
>JAOUQX010000017.1:10989315-11010674 GCA_028566295.1 Liobagrus marginatus | reverse complement strand
AAAGACATCTTTTGTTACTGTAGAAAAAAATTCCAAGTGTTTTCTCAGTGCAGTGAACACTTCCCTTGTACAGGCTCTATGGGATAGGAATGGGCAGGAAGTGCGTGGCTGTGTTTTTTCTCCGTGTCTTCTTGGCCCTCATTGGCTTGCCGTTGGCACTAAGACCCACGAACATGTGCTTCTTCTTGTTCTTCCACTCTGCCGAGGCGTACGTGTTGTACCTGTTCTCCTCGATCCGCTCTATCAGCTTGCAGTCAGTGCCGAAGTCCTTCTAAAAATTAGAGAGGAAATATTTGAGGTCAGGAGGCACTATTTTCACTAAAGAACACAATGCAGTCATAGAATCACAGACAGAACATCCTGGAAGTTCTCAAGATGTAATGAGATGAATGCATTTTACTATAAACAGCAAAGTGTTTAAAAGGGGACATAAAATTATTTTTACATTTGTAAATATTTGCTCTTTCTTGTACAATACTTTTCTCTATTTATTGTGTGTAGTGTGTTTGTGATCAAGAACTGCAAATCAGAAAAAGCTGTTTACTCAAAACTTAGCTGGAACAGAAGTCTAAAGACAGATGTTCCATTACTTTGTAGAAAGGCTTAAATCGGTAAAGGGGATCTGCAGTGTTTCAAGTGGTTGTGTTATTTCTTACTATGTTGTCTATATATGTAAGTGATAAATGATTTGTGAAAATTACCAAATCAAAATATCAAAATACTTATTAAGCTTTGTATATTAATCCTTCAGAAATATTGACAAATACTCATATACATGTAATCTTTCATATACAAGTTTAACCTTTGTTAACTCTGAATGTTAAATGTCCTCCAAGTCTGTAACAGATCTGATAAGTAAATATATTTGCATAAGACATTTTGCGTATTCACATAATCGTGTTAATGAGTTTGGCTGTGCTTCTGTAATACGTAATTTTTTTATTATATTTTTAAATCTCGTTACAGGTAACATTTGCAATTCATGAGCGCAGCTGAATAGGCTCCAGTGGAGCTGGAGGGGTTGAGGGACAAAGGCTGAGCTGTGGATAGTGTTGCCTGATGGCGAATGGAGCAGCGCTATGGACAAGGTGCAGTGTTTTGACTTAAGAGATGGCTGTGTAAGGAAGCAGGGGCTTCTCAGCTTACTTTCCCAAAGATGACAGAACTCTTTTTTTCACCCAGGGGATTATCCACAGGCATAGGAGTGGAACTGTCCTTTAAAATAACTCAAGGCTTTTTAAGGGTTTCGAGACGCAAGACATATAGAGCATGGGCTTCGGCGACATCAAAGAATCTGCGTCCTCGCTGATCTTTTACAGAGCTGCTAAAAAGGAACTGTCTAAACACAGCTGTGCAATAAATCTAAATTGAGGGTCTTTTTTATACAAGTTTAGGTGTTCATTTTTAAGGGCTATATGAAAATTGGTATATACACTATATACCCAAAGGTTTGTGGACACCTCACCATCGGATACATGTGTGATTCTTATCTAAACTGTTGTCACAGAAGTTGAAAGCATGCAGTTGCCTATAATGTCTCCATATGCTGTAGCTTTATGTTACTCCTTCACTGGAACTAAGAGATACAAACACTTCCAATGCCCCTGTGCACAAACTCCTGAGCTTCATGAAGACATGGTTTACTAATGTTTGAGATGATGAACTTGTGCGCTCTGCACAGAGCCTGAAAACCTCTCCAATACATTTCCAATACTGCTGTAACTGAATGAACGCAACTTCTCACAGCTACGCTTCAACATCTAGTGGAAATCATTCACAGAACTCTGGAGAATATTATAACAGCAAAGATGGGACTAAGAATTAGATATTAAAAAACATGGGTGTCATGGTCAGGTGTAAACAAACGTTCCGCCATATAGTTTATTTTTGACAGTAGTCCTGATTATGGTTAAGGGGAGATCCTAAAGTTGATTTGTTTTGCTGATTGTAGAATGAATCATATGCCAATAACACAAGTTTGGCTAATGATAGCTAGCATATTAGAAATGTGATATTGCTTATCTGTTGTTAACAGTTATTCTATTACTAGGGAACTTGATTAGGTTCTCCATGTCAAACAGCTTTTGCTGGTAGGGCAATATGAACGTTAGCTAGTTAACCAGTTTGGTTCATATATCTGAAATGATATGGAGTGCTTGTCACTGGATGAACAAATTTCATTTACGCTTCGCCATTGTTGACCTAGTGATGCCTGTTACACGATGAATTCTTAACATAATATCAACAATATACACTACAGTATCCTACATTAAAGGACATAATATTTATAGTAATTATGCAAAAAAAAAAAAAGAACATACCGCTCCATACACCAGCCCTTTCTTGTTGATCGCAAGGTAGAAGTTGCTAGTGAGGCCTTTAATTGCCACAATGCCAACATCCACAGATTTGATTTCGAGTATACCTGCAAAACAAATAAAACAAAAAAACAAGAACATACTATTCAGTGAGTGTGAGGCAAGCACCATTTATGGTGTATTTAGTAAAACCAGAGCTACTGAAACACTAAGCCATTTTACACCATGAACCCCCCTTTAATCGCTCTTTTTTTTCTCCATGATTTAAATGTGGGCAAAGATGAACTCATCATTGATGTTATTTTGGAGAAATAGTGTAATCTGCATTCCTACCTCAGTCATGGGTCTGTGTGTGGGTCACATTTGCCCCAACCTGCCAGCCATAAGCTGTATCCCAAATGACATTTTACATTTACAGCATTTAGCAGACATACACAATGCACTTATTTTAGATCGTTAATATTGTCTCAAATGAATCACTATACATTCCCACCCAGGGTGTTTCTGTGTGCAGTTTGCATGTTCTCCCCGTGCTTGCGTGGGTTTTCCCGGGGTACTACGGTTTCCTCGCACCTCCAAACACATGTGATTGGGCATAGGTGAATATGCTACTCTATTGTCCATAGGAGTGAATGTGAGTTTGAATGGTTGTCTGTCTCCAAGTGTTAGCCCTGCGATTACCTGTCGATTGTACAGGATGTACCCCGCCTCACACCCTAAGTTAGTTGGGATAGACTCTAGTGCCTCCATGACCCTGAACAGGATAAGCGCTAGACAATGGTTGAATGAAACACTTTACACTCAAAGCTGTGAGTGCTAAGTGTAAGTGTCCAATATTCCACGCTTCTGTTTTTCATAAAAAAATAATAAGCATCGTCTGGCTAGCTAAAGTGCACTTCTTCTTGTTGGAATTTTCACCATGACACACAACTTGCTATGTTTACACACCAACATGATGTAGAACAGTGCATAAGTGTGCGATTTGAGACACATAGAAAGGCCATGCAACACTTTTATACCTTTCGAGCGATTTAGATTTAAATACAATTATTAACTATAACAGGTACTTTAAAAAATTTTAAGTAAGAATTTTTACCCCTTTTAAACGGTGCGTAATACTGTTCCTTGAGGCACACCCACATACTGTATGTGTTACACACAAATACATACGCTCAGTCAGGTTCACTTTAATCTGTCCATTTTGGTTGGAATGCAATCAGCCATCAAGCCTTACCAGGCTATAAAACAAAGACCCACATGCGCGCACACAGTTGTCTGATTGTGGCATTCTTTCATTGACATAATACAGTGAATTAAATTTAATGCAATCCTACAGCCAAATCTAGCCCTAAACTTAACCTCAGTAACTAAAAGGAAACTCAAAAGGAAAAGTATTCACAGCTGTCATATCCATGTCCTTGTGGGTAGGACCATGATCCCAAATCATCAAGATTAACCAAAAATCCCCCCTCCCTCCCAGCTACTTCCCACAAAAGATGCAAAATGCTATGATCTAAATTGTAGTAATATGGCTAGCAGACAATTATCAGAACAGCCATCAGGTCGTTGGAAGGGTATAATGTTACAAAAATCAAGTTCCTTCTTCATTCCCAATATTCCCAGGCAAGAATAAACATCATGGAAAGGTTGAAACATTATTGCTCTATCAAACAAAACTTGAATATTTATAGGGGAAAAAAGACCACTGGCTTAAGTAAAGGTTGATACGAACCTGAAACTGTTGCCTGGAAAGAACATTTGTCACCCAATCGTCTCAGAGTACATCCAGTACTTTGGCCATATCACAGGACATAGTTGGACTTCTTGTCACCTTCAGACATAATCTGTCTTATCAGAATGGCCAAAAGTTGTGGACAAAAAGTTCCAATTTGGTCTTGAGTGTGTGAACCACTGCTCTGTTTAATCCTCAGATCGTATTGATTATGTGAATATGTTGTCATGGTAACACCTCATTCACATGTACTCATATAGGTTCACTAAGAATACACTGTATTTATTTTAAGATTTATGAAAGGTGTCTGTGTCAGAGGTAAAGTGCTAATGTCCAGTCTTGGAGACAGAAGCGCTTATGCTTTCTAAGGATGAGAAACAAGAGATGCTGGATGAGGGCGAGATTGTTTATGTTTAAATGAATTCATGTTACTTTAAATGCTACTATAAATAGACAAAAATGTAATGTTTATTTATTCATTCATCCTCTGGACTTACAGCGTTAAACCTACACGTCACACAACGCATTCTGTATTTTTACATTTTTAATAAAACATTGTTTAGTATGTTTTTAAACCTATTTTTTCTTGTAGGGACTTGAGTCCCTAAAAAACATGCTTATGAAAAGAATGTTTCATGTTATTCATAAAAAGAATTCACGCACACACACACACACACACACACACACACACACACTATCTAGGGACACGAAAAATATGATGTTTCCTACTTTATTAGAGAAAGAAAATGATCTAGGTTTCTATTATGTAGTGGAAAAAAAGCCCGGTTGCTTTTGATTTCTCGCTCCTGACCATTCCGTTAAGG
Organism: Liobagrus marginatus; assembly: GCA_028566295.1. Taxonomy (NCBI): domain Eukaryota; kingdom Metazoa; phylum Chordata; class Actinopteri; order Siluriformes; family Amblycipitidae; genus Liobagrus; species Liobagrus marginatus. Next base: position 11,005,800 of record JAOUQX010000017.1, on the reverse strand, counting down.
CACACCTGCATCAGCAAGGTCACAACAGAAGGATTAGGGGGGATCTGAAAATCCTCAGGTTGCAGCCATTTGAAGGGAGGTGTAAGACAATCTAGTGAGCTTCTCTGCTGTCGTCCCTTGCCTCAGATTTGCCAGCGAGTTAAAGAGAGAGAGTGAGAGAGAGAGAGATAGAGAGAGAGAGCGAGAGAATGAAAGAGGAAGCACAGAGCCTAGATGACAGAGCTGCTGGGATTAGATTAGAATAATCCTCTGATCAAAGCATGACAGCGTGGAGTCTGAATGTGATGAGTTGTGTGTGAGGCTGGAGAGAGCAACATCACAATCATCTATGTATCAGAATCGGTGCAAAGCCACAATCTGGTGTATTTTACACACACACACACACACACACACACGTGATGTAGCACATCCAGCATACTCGTAAACTGTTCCTTCTTTCAAGGATGCGTCAAAGTGAAATGTCAAACTAAGAGCCAGCAGGGCTGTTTAAGCACACACCTGTAGCATGTGTTCTTTCATCCAGCTGTTTGATGCGCTCCATTAGATCAAAAATAACAATTTCTTTTACAGCCCATTCGCTAATAACCACAAGCGTTTTATCTGCCTGCACTCACAAGTTGAAAAGAAGAGCAACAACAAAAGGTGCAAGAATGTAAACGAAAACGAAGTATTTGTCTCCTTAGATCTTCACCTGGACACTTTAAGGAACATAAAAGCAGGAACAAAAAATTCCAAAAGGAACAAAAAATCATCTTTGCTTTCAGCAAAAAATACATGTCGATGTGTTTAGTGTAATGTTTTATTTGTCCAAAAACCTATTGTGTAAATGTGCACCTGAGTACAAGTCCAGTTCCTTAGTGATGCCACGCAGACGTGCTGATGTGGTTCAGGCCACACTGGGGACTTTCTATCACCTATCAACATATACTGAATTGCAGATTAGCTCAACACGTTAATGTGATAATAGGGTGGGCATCTTGGAAATTGAAATCCGTTTTGTTTAAAATAATCTGATTTCATCATATTTAAAGATGAAACATGTTTTAAAGTTATAATAATGCATTAACTATAACAATGATGATGTTGAAGTGTCATGAAGATTTGCGGATGCACCCATGGAATTTTGGGTGAGATATCCTTTGCTTCAGGTTAATCTACTATATTTGTCTCTGCATGTCTGTCTGTCAGTCAATCTGTATCTGTGTCTTCCACGCTTTGTTTCTGTCACTATCTGTCTATTTGTCTCTCTGTCTTTCTTTGTGTGTCTCTGTGTTTCTATTTGTGACTGTCTCGCTTTGGCTCTCTGTGTTTGTATTTGTGTCTGTCTCGCTGTCTGTGTCTGCCCGTCTCTCTGTAGCTGTGTTTGTCCCTCTGTCTCTCTTTGTGTATGCCATTCTGTCTGTGGCATCTCTCTCTCTATCTCTCTGCGCATGTGCGGCGGAGAAGTGCGTGAGACGAGCAGGAAGTGTGAGAGCAGGTGGCATTTTGCAGCTTTGTCTGCATTTACTATGAAATTTTTAAATTTTCCATTTAACATCTTTGGAAAAAAATACAGTGTGAGAGACTGTGTAGACGAGTGGATGATGCGCGCTTATAAGCACGCACGAGTGTGTGTGAGTGTGTGAGAAACGCCAACCTGGAGCCGGCAACATGGCGTTTAAAAACATAAGCCGGAGACACGGAATTATAGTTCTAGCGATGGCCGAGTGTTCAGTCGTGGACTGCGTTTTGGCCATAGCGAGGATTATTGAAGCATACAATATCATTTCTGCCACGAGAATGAATAAAACAGTAGTGATGTTCACAAACAAGGTGGAAAAATTAAAAAAAATCTCCTTGCCCAGAAAAGAACAAGAAGAAAATAAAGGACAAGAACCAAATACGGAAATGCAGGAAATGAGAAGAAACACAGAAACTGAATTAAATCAGATTGAAACAGAAGAAATAATTGTACAGCATAAAGAAAATAAGAACACATAGGAGATTACACAGACAGCCGATGGACAGAATAAGGATGAGTCCAGGGGCACTAACACAGTGATGATCGGTGATGTTCCTACAGCAGCTCAGGCAAAAAAAGATAATGGAGAGTCTCCGTTGGAGACCTACAGGACAGACGAGGAAGGAAAAAAATGCACAAAAGGGTGAATGAAACGAGCACTGACGGAACGAACAGCGAGGAAGATAAGCAAACGAAAACATACAGAAAAGAGCCAATTCAACTCTTTTTGCAAACATCAAAAAAATAGAAAAGAATAACGTTTGATCAGCATTTCCCAGATAAACGTAAATTTGTGGACACTGTTATAAATGAATAAAAAAAAAGAGAAATTACTTTACAGAACAGGATGTTTCCAGATCGCTGGTAAAAGAAAACAGGGAAGGAATGTAAACTAGAACCACATACTAAAGGTGGAGAAAAGAGAACGTGTGTGTTAGACTTTTTAGTACACTGAAGGTGTTTTTATTTAAAAAAAAAAAAAAGAACAATAAAAATAAAAAATAAAGGGTGGGAACACTTTTATAATCTTTATATAAATATTTTTAAGTTATAACTTGTTTTCCAATTGTTATGTAGCTAAAGGATGTTAAATCTCTCTCTCTTGCTCTCTCTCTCTCTCTCTCTCTCTCTCTCTCTCTCTCTCTCTCTCTCACTCTCTCTTTCTCTCTCACACTTTCTGTCTGTGTTTTCCTGTTTGCATCTGTGTCTCTTTTTCTCCCTGTCGACCCTACCTGTGTTTGTATCTGTCTCGCTCTCTCTGACGCCAATAACGTACTGTAAAATATTGTACGAAAAAAGGCAATCTAGAACTAAGATACATTTCTCTAATAAACATTTTTTGAACATTAGCTAAAAAACACCTGTGTACATAAGATTTTATGTTTATGATTTGTAAAAAAAAAAAAAAAAAAATATGTATAAAAAAATTCAACACAGACCCCCTTCAATGTAGCAGACGCCAGGATGTGTTAATGCACATAGAACTGTTCAAACTGTTCTTCTGGCAAAGTGTGAGTTTTCGAATATTTCTATCAGGTGCCGGTCGTGTATTCCAACAAGCCTGCTAACGATGGCGTCATTCACGGCATCTGCTGAGAAAAAAAGTAAGACATTTCTTACGGTGCAACTTAATCCCGCTGCTATCCTTGGTTTAAACCTTTTGTAGAGCTCAGATTACAGCGGTTTAAAAGCATCTTGGCTATTAACAAGCTACCCGCTTAAATTCAGCTGCTTGCCCACGTGTCGTAAACACACGTGTGTAGTTGTTAGTGTTTGTGCATGCATTTTGATCGTTGCGGTTCATTTCTGATCCAGTTGCTGATTGGTTTTTGTGCTGCATGCTATAGGTTTTAAGCAGACCCCGCTCTTGCCCTACGCATTGTAGGTGGCCACCTTCTCGATGCCTGTCTACGCTCGCTTGGCAGAGTGACAAAGCACACGTTATCGCATCTTGGGATGATTACAAAAAAAAAACTGCTTTGTGTTTTGTAGCCAAGCGCATGAGGCCCATTGGAGAGCAAAAGAGGCCCAGAGACTCACCGCTGGTCTGTTGTGTTAGTCACTGAATTTCTTTCTTTCTTTTCTTTCCTTCTTTCTTTCTTTCTTTCTTTCTTTCTGTCTTTCTTTCTTTCTTTCTTTTTTCACATACGGTCTGATTGATTGATTGATTTTGCTTCTTGTTTTGCCTAATCCTTCTCAACGCCCCTAACAAGCCAGGGCATATATCCATGCCAGAATGTTTCATTGTCCTGGGGACCTTGAACTGCAGCTCCTATGACAGACATGTCTTATCAATTAGCCCTTTAAGTTCCCAGACCGTAAAGGAAAGAGGGTCCCCATTAAAAGCGATCATTGCTGCTGACCCCGTGTTGGCTCCTGACGACACCAGCATGCACCTTTGATCTGGTCACTACAGACCCCCACGACTCCTGGAGCTCGGTACTTGCCCAACTGCTCCATTCCCTTGTTATGACCTCCCTCAATGGTCATGTAGCCTCTCAAACAAAGTTGCTTTCACAGCCAACCTCGGTTCTACCAATTGTACATTTCATTGTCCATAACTGAGAATAATGAGAAAAACATTGACGGAGATAGCAGCCAAAAAGAAATTTGTGTGTTACAAATAGCTTTGGTGTTTGGTGATTATGTCTACCAACCTCTTTTGGGGACTTCTGAGAGCATAGTGTGTTATTAATTTAGGGTGTAGACTATAATTCATACAAATCTCAAGATTTCTCACCACAGTATAAACAAAATGGCATAATTTACCAAATGTAGCCTGTAGCCTTCTAATGTTACAGTCTGCAGGGTTGTTTCCTATAAAAAAAAACTCTACAGCAGAGGAGGTCTCTATTAAAACAAGGGTTCCTTCTGGAGATCAATGAAGCCCATTAGAGATTAAGAACCATTTATTCTACGAGGACATAAACTAGGTAGCTAATATCATTAAATCTGATTAAACAAGCTAAAGATTAATCCCCACTAAATCTCCCTCAGTAAAGGCTTCATACTTCTCAAAGCCTATCCCAGAATCTACAAAGGAAGCTCTTGCAAATATATGGGAAGAACATGGAGCGCAGGATGAAATGCAAGACCGTAGATCCGTGAGGTGGACATTACCTTCTGAACCAGCATGCCGTTGTAAAGCAATTCAAATGAAACTAGTTTTTAATGTCTGGTTAGATACATGATTTTGTACAAGCTTTATGGAAAAGCTTTTGCTACGTGGTAAATGCATCACTAAAATACTCCCAGAAATTCAGATTCCAGAAAATTTTGATTTGTATTCCTTATAAAGAGCATTCACTGGCATGATGTTACAGTAGTCAATAATAGGAAGATATAATGAAGCAAAGTTACTCTAACACCCCTTTTCCCCTTCTGTAACAATCACTTAAATTAGTTTGTATGTCTTACATTAATGTTGTGGAAGTTAGTTTGTGTTATCAAAAAATGTTATACACTGTAGTTATAAAGAGACCTTGTTGGTAAGTTAATCAGGCAAATATGGAGCTTGTCATGGTCCTGACTAACCGAGTGTAAATTATAATTAAATTATTTAGAAAAAGTAATTATTAAAACAGGTGCATAAAAATAACCTTAATCATGATTTGCATTTACAAAGAAGCCTATATAAATCATATATTACCTATTAGTTTTTAATTTGTGAATTTAATCATTTAAAGTTTCAGCTTACAGATATTTTAGCATGTAGTTTATTTTCAAATGTAGAAAAAACCACAATGTGTATATATACAGAAAAAGAGTATTTTGAGTTAAAATTTTGACTGTTGGGGTCCCATACCTGGAATCACTTAAGGCCCCCAAATCATTAAGTCCACCCCTGTTCACGTGTTCTTAAAACTGTAACTTTGTAAAGTGTGTGATTTCGATGGTGTCTATTTCTGTTAAATAAAAAAAAAAAAATCCTTCATCCCTTTTCTCCAAAATACACACTATGGATTTCCCTCCCATAAAACAATTTATCACCTGAAGTATGGAAATCTGCTTAAAGTTCATAACATCAGCTTTCATGTGTCTTTCGTTATCGTTTCATACTCTACGTTTCTGCCTTTGCCAAAAACTTGCGATCTTGATGACACACACTTGAGAATTTCACAACGTGCTGGAAATCTTCTCCATTAATTGCAACACCAGGTTCTTTAGTTGTATATTGTTTGCTTGTAGAGGTGTGACTATGTGTTCAAGCTTTTAACATATTGTATCTGGTCAGAAAATTTCAGAATTGCATGATTTTGGTCTACCGGTTAACCAGACCATTTTGTTGTTAGGCGCTGAGACACGTTACGACGGTGCAAACATAATGTTTACAAAGCGCCTGTTTGTTGTTGTTTTTTTTAAACCCTTCTTGTCTGTCACTGTTGGAGAGAAGCCATATGGAAACTGATAAACACACTCATAATGAGGCCTTAGGTTTCTTCCTTTAAAAAAGCACAAATATAGGTCGATGTTGTCTTGTTTACTCTGCCAGTAATATGCATAGAGTATAATAATATAGTATATGATATATTTTTTATTTATCTTTTGGAGAAATAGTTTTTTTATATTTACCTATTTACCACCTCATTTATAAGCCACTGGTGAAGCTACTTTACTCACCTTTCCTAGTGTGCATACATACACTCATTAACTCTCTCTTTCCGCTTTCCTCGCACTCTCTACATTACAAACACATGTTCTTCAGTGGTAGCAAATGGACCAGTCACAGACTTTTAAATGTCAGAGCAGGCACCCATGTAAATGCACAGTGGAGGGATGGGAACATGTTGCATTAGCAGCCTCTCATTTCAAATATTTGGGGGTGAGCATGAGCAGGATATAGGATCTGTGGCAGATAAAACCCAGGGCTTCTGCTCCAGCTACCAGTTGCCTTAGGATAAGCTCCCTCCCACTGCCCAGACTCCATGCCTTTTGTTCACACAATGTATAATTAGCCAACATTCCTGCTTGCTACTTTAAAAACCGGGCCAGCCATCCCTGGTCACATCGCAGGTCTTACATCGCTACCTTTGATGCTTCCATTAGTCCCCCCTTTCTTCCCTCCTAACACCACCAACACCATCTGTCCAACCGCACTCTGCACAGGAATTCACCCTGGTGATGATGTAAAGATGTGCCTGGAAAAAGTTCACTTCATTCACAGCTCGAACAGTGTGCTTATATGCACCTTGTCATAAAAGCAAGTTGCCTGATCCACAGTCCCCATCAAATTCTCCTGAGAAAATGTGCAGATCTGTACAGATGAGAAGGTTAATAGGGCGATAAAAAAATAAAACATATGTACTTACCACCTCCAGGGATCCCTTTAGAGCAATAATATTTTCCTGTCTTCTTAAAATTTGTGAAGCACTATACTCTTCTACTTGAATTGTTTTTTTTAAATTATCTGCTAATTATCTGCTTATTATATAGCAACAAGAGGTTCACTTTCCATTATGGAACTAGCTGTTATTAAAGATATGTTGGTCGAGTTGACTGAATGTTTAATTATCCTGACAGCAGAAACCCATCTGTGGTTCTTTGAGTGGCATTGATGAATAATTTATAGAAAGTAATGGGATGGGTGTGAAATATGACTTCTCAATTTCTTTGACCAACTACTAAATCAGTGTAAACCACTTAGTGAGACTCTTCCCATTTTTTATTTAAGATTAAAATGATATTTTAACTCAAAAAGCGGTGCAGCAAAAAGTTTGAATAAATAGTTTGGAAAAAAGTTTATCTGGCAATGCAATGTCTGTACACAGGCTAATGGTCAGTTGTGTAAAGTAAACAGAGCTGAGACAAAGCTGTTCCTCCCGAGCACAAGCCATGCTACAAACAGCCGTTTGCTCTAAGTTATGAGGTCAAAGGTTAGGCGTACATCTGGTCTCCCATACTTCTGCTGTGAAGTTTCGATAAGGTAAAAACAAGGCATTAAACTAAGAGGAGATGGAAGAAGGCGACACTGACAGAGCTGTGACTGCATGTTTATGTGGTAAGCTTACAAATATTTTGAGAAGCTACTAGCTAAACGTATATAATGCAGTAAACAGTTTGCACTGAAGCTGCTAAATAATAAACCATTGGATTTAAGTTTAGGTAGCACTTTGTTTTTTGAACAGTAGCTAAAAATATTGATCTATGAAGCACCACTGTTCTCTTCACTCTCTTCAATCTTCAACTCTTTAAGAAGGGCCATCATAATGTTGCTTTTATGGCTAAACTTTTTAAACTGGCATTTTGGGAGACCGGGGGATTATTTTTTTTTTTAATGGTCTAGTAAAAATCAGCCAAGTTATTTAATCATCCAAAAGGGTTATTATATTCACTGCATTTGGGAGATGCCCTTGAGAGTTATGGGCCTCACCTTAAGGCCCCGCAGTGGCACCTCCTTGGTATTGGGATTTAAACTAACACTCTTACATTTACAGCATTTGGCAGACACCCTTATCAGAGTGACTTACATTTATCTCATTTATCCAACTGAGGGTTAAGAGCCGTGGATAGGAGCACAGGGGTTGCAGCTTGGGGGTGCTGGGAATCGAGCCCATGATCTTCCGATCAGCAGTCCAACACCTTAACCCTCTGGGGTCCGAGGGTGTTTTCAGGCCTGTGCGATGTTTTGACATGCCCTAACATTTATTTTTATGTTTATTTGAGCTTCTTATAACATACTATTAGCCAACATGTATTTTATTTGTATTCAGCACAAGTTAAGCTACAATAATATGTGAGAAAAATGTATGTATTTTTCATTGGAAAAAGATATTATGCAAGGTTAGGTAGTTTTGCAAAAAAAAGTTTACTGAAATAAGGCCATAAAACCAGTATTGAAATATTTGTAATAAGATATTTGAGTAATCAGTCATGTAGGCCTGAATGTTTACTTCAAAATGATGTTAAAACGATTCTAACCACTATAATAATACACTTTACACAATAATTTACACTTTGAAAGTGACTTTTTGTGTCAGCACTGCTGAATGTGCGTTTATGTTAAAGTCATGAATATTTATGTGATTCACACCTGGGGAGACAAAATACACTCCCTCACTAACTAATCTTCCACCATCAAGGTGGAATGCTGTGAAAAGACTTGTTTTTCTTCACTTTGTTCCTCACACGAATCCCAAACAATTTAGCATGTGACTACTGCTGGGGGCGAGGCTACGGCAGTGCATTAAAGATAATGAGTAAAACTTGAGATGACTCTGCTTGGTTTCATACAGATTACACAAACTGAGAATATTTGTGTTTGATTTGACTTAGAGCATTTAAAAATAGACATTCTAACCTTTCCGTAGACGTATGTTTTATGTTTGTGTGACAATTATTCAGTAAGTTACAGTTCACTTTCCGACGCGTTTCAGACTGGACTCCGCTAACAGAGGGACGGCAAAATGCTCATGCTGTTTTTAGTTTTTTATTTGGTGAAAAGCATAAAATATTGTTTTTATTGTGAGTGTATACAAAAAATAGACACTTCAAAGTCTTGATTGGTGTATAACATTTTTGTATGATTTAAATCGAAGGAGTATTTTTGTGTCTTTTTCACTGATTAAAAAAAAAAGTGAGCTCTTAGCAATATGGCCGACCCCAGAGGGTTAATCACTGAGCTACCACTTCCCACTTTTGTTTGTACATTTGTTTGCAACCTGTAAATTACTTTCATTATTTCATTGTTCTGTCCTCTGTTTGTCTGCAGTCAGCTGATCGTTACATTCATTACAATCATGACATGGCAATCCTGTATTGTCAAAGCACCGCAATACACATTTATATCATCCCTGCTGTGAAACATTGTTAAATACAGATGATGCATTTAATATCACAGCAACCTCCCATTCCAGCTCAGGTCACACTGCTAGCAACAGGGTAGTATGTCTTACACTTGAGGTATGTACAAGACTAGCAATGCAGTGGCTTATATCCTTTGCAAATGGACATTCATTATGCAATCCATCTGCAACGTTAGAAATGTGTGTGGAGTACAAACATGAGCTGAGAAATTAGGTGTTATGCCTCCATAACCATCCAAGAATGCCACTCAATTAATTTTGGCTTGAATTCGTCTTTTTTCAGCTGGCACCATCTTGATTTCTAATTGAGCCCTATTCGATTCAGCTAGCTATAAATACACTAGGCATGGTTGAAGGGGGTGAATGGGGGTGAAAAGGGGGAAATGACAACCACATTGACCTCTGTTTGATGTCCAGTCCACAAGTTGACATGATGACTGGATAGACCCCTGCACTCTAGACCCCACAACCAGTAGTTGAACCCTAAACTGCTAAATATGCTGTCAATCATGTCAAAGCCTAATGATGCTCATTAAGAGTTTCCTCTTGCCCAGATTTGTACTTAAACAACAACATTTTTCCCCCTCCAAGAACTGCATGGTTGAAATCCTGGGTCAGGTTCGCTACTAAAGGAACAAAACAAACCGAGAGCCATCTCTAAGATATAGGACGGAAGAAAGCGTCTGGGCAGATTTTGCTTTTTCATTCCACAAAAACATCACAGTGAAACATTTGTTTTCCACTGGGCCTAAAATGCTAAGGACATCCAGTGGCACCAACACCAGTATCAGGGCCATGTTCCAAAAAGGTCTGGTGAGAGATTGCAAGTTTCAAAACAAAAATGTAACAAAGTGATACTGAGAAAATGGCTCTGAAATGGGGAAAATCAAACAATATAGTCGGGTTTGGATTACAAGCAGCGCATAGTTCTTTTGTGGAGGGCACGATTTTAGAACTAAAGTCGGCTGAAGACTGGCTTAGCGCTCCGGTCCTGACAAAGAGACTCTCTCAGGCTGGAAAAAAGTGATGCTTCATCACACTTAGGCTTTCTGTAAATGTTTCTTTAAAATAAAACATGATCATGGCATATATTCCATGTCTCATGCCAATTATAATTTATACTTCTTGAATTCTTGACAATATTGCACAAGTGTAAAATAAACATATCACTCACGAGAAAAGCATGTCTTCTATTCAACAACTTTAATTTTTCCTTTCACTTAAACCTAGCACAAAACAAAAACTTAAAATGAACTATTGCTAACCAGATTATTTGGGAATTAAATTCCAAGGGCAGTTGACCCTACCATCGACTTTAGAACAGAGTTTGATGTTTCATTTAACCTTATATATTTCCAGGGTTAGACTAAATCAAACTAATAATCCTCAATGACTTAATTAGCTAACTGTTGATGTTTAAACACTTAGCATGATAACCTGGCCTGAGGTGATGACTAACGTGATGCCGCTTCGCACAGATGTATGTGCGCATACTCTGATGTACACTGACTCGCATATTAATGATATTAGAAGCACATGCATCAGAACGTTTGAAAATGTCACCAGCTTTAAATAAGGTGAAGCAAAACTCCTTTTTGTAAAAACACTGATTTTGCTAAAACATACCAGGTGAAATGGTTTTACAGCCTTGTTACAGACAACAATGATAGGTTCTTATTACAGCAAAAACAAACCACAAAAGCCACACACTAACGCGTTGCAGAAAGTGCTGCTACTACCTTATGGATGTTCACAGCATCCTAAACTGAATTTCTGAATCTGTTTTGGAGAAACAATTCCTTGCTTCCCGCAGGCCGTCTCCATACTTCTGGTGTGACGGCAACTGAGACATACTGAAACCCTTCGTGCATCTTGCTGGAACATTTACCAGCATGGTTTGTGCCTTGAGCTCACTGTGGGAGCTAATCACAACCGTGTTATATGCACATGTGGTAAACAGTTGGCATGGAGCAGCTAATGAAGGGAAGCCGTTGCCTGTTCATAGGTGTAATGTGGGTAGGGGTCGTTTATTATGTTTTATTGTCATTTCACCATCAAAAATCAGCTTAATTAAATAAATACTTGACTTGTTTTTGACTGCCCGTGCTGCTTCATTCAGATGCCCTTTACCACAGCACGTTTAAGAGATGGCTCAGCTAATTGAACTACCCGCAGCCATGTCTTACCGTGTTCCAGCACTCTCCGTCTGTAATATAAAAAACCACGCACATGGGCCTCATATGGCAAAACCTTTATTTTTATTAGGACCAATGTACACACAGCACAGCAATGGAAAAGTGTACAGGGTTGGTTTGGGGTGTGCTCACCAGGTGTTTGGCCTTAAATCGGAAGCCTGGGTTTAAGCCCAAAAGTAAACTTAGCATGGAGACTAATGGAGTATTTTAACTGGAATGTACAGGTAGTAGGAAAGAGTCAGAGCAGCATCTTTATCCAACAGGGGTTAGAACTCAAATAAAATAACCTGACCATTAAATTAGAACAGATTAAATTAGTAAAATTCAAGCCACCACCAAGTGACTTTTGAGGTCTGTATTGCATGATTGTAATATAAATATACTGCCAGCTTTTTGACGAATGTAAATTGATGAATTATGTTGCAAAAGGGGGGTCCCTTGTTATGTCTAATTGGTTCCAGATATTCTGCTCTGAATAAATCTATGCCAAGGAACAAAAAAAGGAGGTAAAGCCTTTTTTGTTTTACATGCAATGCTTAACCTCCAAACAACGTGGTAACTGCTACCACCGCTAGCTCAGGTAAGGTTCTCATTATCTGTAGACAAATATCAAAGGCGGTGGGAAGTAGACTGCGCTATTTCCTGGAAAATATTTTCCTTCTATAGGTCCCACATGTTAAGGAAAAAGAAGAAAGCACGAGAAAAAGGTAGGAATCTACTCACTGAATGGATCGTCTTTGGACTTGGTACCATTGACAGTGCCGTTTTTATCAATCCTGAGAAAAAACTTCTGGTAGGAAAAGAGCTTCCTGCGGCGTACATCTCCTGTAAGGTGGCTGTAGCTTCGAACGTGCCTGCCCACAACCACTGAGGTCGAGGACGCGTTGTTGGCCACCCTGGAGGTACGAGCAGCCCTGCGAGCATCGTGGCATGCCACTGGCAGAGCTGAGAATGCAAGCACAACCAGCAGCAGTAGCGAGGACAGGTAGGACACACGAACCCAGGCTGCGGCACTCTTAGTCACTTCCCATGTGCACATTGTACTGGAGGGTGGAGGACTGGGAATAGCCTCACAGAAAGGTACATGCTGGAGAGCTGCCTGGGAGAAGGGAAGAGGTCAGGGGGCAGAGCCCCAAGCGTCCACCGTGAATGTCAATTCCTACTTTGGACCTGGTTCCCTTCGTGTCCGAAAGGAAGGTGTCAACATCCATAACTTGATTCACTCACACTCTCGCCCTTGGTGATGGACCCACGGTGCCTGTCAAGAAACTACAGTCAACTTTTTAAAAATCAGGGAGAAGAAAAAATGTCTTTTAAAGAGTAAGAAAAAAAGTCCAAATTGAATTTCAGGAATTGCAGATCTGTTTCTGAAAGAGGATGGGGGAATCCAAAATGTGCGTAATCCTTGGTCCTTCTTTAAGTGAGTCTGTGTGGGCAGTGGAACAGACAAGAGTGTTCCTCTTCTACTCCTTTCCTACTCTCTGTGTGGAGAGTTCCTCCTGTGTGTCCCGTTCTTTACCGAAGTTGAAGCTGTGGGTCCTGAGGTAGAGTGGGATGGATCTCTCCCTCTGAAGTGACTGAGCTCTGCCACTCTTCTTACCTTATTTATTCAGAGCAGAGCCGCAGATGTAATCTTTTTAGCTAATAGGCAGTCTATGAAAAGTCCTAGGCTTTGAAGATCACTGTGTGTGTGCGTGTGTGTGCGTGTGTGTGCGTGTGGGTGGGTGGGTGTTTGGGTGTGTGTGTGTGTGTCAGAAAGTTTTTTTCCACCCTTCTCCTATCTGTCTTGCCTTCTTTCTTCTAGTTTCTGTCTTGAGCACTCTTTCTGTTTCTAGCCCTCTTTTTCTCCAGTTTTCTCCTAGCCCCTCCCACACGACTCCACTCCACACAAAGTTCTCTCTCTCTCTCTCTCTCTCTCTCTCTTTCGCGCTCTTGCTCTCTCTCTAACTTTTACTCCAGATACCTCTGGCCATGGGAGCCTTATCAGAGACACCTGGAACTTTTACCCTCATTTACTCACCACCCCTTCTTTCCCAGTCCTCACCAGCAATCTTTTTCTTGCCTTTAAAAACTGATGACACACCTTCTCTCGAGCTACATGTGAGCCGTGGTCTCTCTGAACTTCAAAGCACCTTGAGCCTTGCTTTTATTGACATGAGGACAATTAAAGTCACCTAAATGCCCCAACGATGACTGAGGAAAAGACTGAATTACAATACTCACTTCACCAGAACCCAAGCTTGTTGTCTCACCAAGAATATACACTGCACCTCGACTTATGTCTGCCTTTTTTGTTGCTTGTTTTTATTTCATTTCCTTTATTCGTCGATGGATGAACTTCATATCCCTGTTCTTTTTTTTTGTCATTCCTGTCATATTTGCTTAAATGCCTCTGCAGCAACAGAGAATGACAGAATAAAGAGGATTTACAATGATGAAACATGTACAGCCTCACATTCTTCAGCATTATTATTCTTTAGTTTAAATGCAATAACCGAATAACAAACGTTAGAACATGAATCACTGAACAGTTCAGTTAAATATTAAACCTGCAGAAGGTTCAGCATTACATCTAATGTAAAGATCCAGACAACTGTCATGCAAGATGAATGTTATAGCTACCAGCTTGGCACTGTGAACACGACATTCCTTCGCATTTCACCCAAATGCACCATTTCTACTTAAACATGCAGTTTCCCCCACAAATGAACCTACCTACCTACCTAGGAAATTACCTACTGTAAGTTCCTGAATTAAATGTGAACTCATTGCTAACATACAAACTCTGTTTGATATTGTTGATGCTATTGTTGTCTGACTCTAAACTATGTGCTAAAGAATAGTGATGCGGCCACCACTGAAAACAACAACAACAACTCAATAGCATCCTTTTGCCTGCTGGGATATGATTAGGATAAGATTAATAACATGTAGATAGACAGGATAAGATTAAGTCATGAGATGGGAGCATCTTCATGTGTATACAAGGTCATTAGAAGTCCAAAACATTTAATTGAATCAGTGCTTCCTATACCTCATTTTAATACTGACTGATTGATTTTAGTTACATTATAGTGGCATGTTATAGAGGGTGTGGTCTTTCTTGATCATTAGTAGAACATATTACCATAATATAGTCACAGGGTAAGTCTCAAGCTTGGTTTTCTGCCTGTGTGGCATTTCTGGGCATGTTCTACAGTTGGGGTTCTCCGGTTTCCTCTCACATCCCCCTAAAATAACTGATAGTAGGTGGTTAAAGCTCCCCTTAGTGTGAATGTGTCTTAATGTTTGTTTGGAGAGAGGAGGGATAAGAAGGGTCTAAACACCTCACGACGAGCAACTTTACCAGGATAAAAAACATTTTCTACTTCTCATTTGTAGTTGGTAAAATATGGTGTCATATTTCCAGATGTCCATATTAATAACGCAACAGATTTGGATGGGACTAAACTCTGAGAACTACTTCAGTAATAATTACATTATCGCACCTAATCCTGTCTAAATTGGGCCGTACATTGCATGTCAGAGTTAAGCTGTTTGAGGTCTTATTTTGCACAATTAATTTTTTATTTTTTTTTAAATATTTCAACTGATTGACAACATATACAGAGGAGTTTAATGCTTAATCCACTTGACTGAACCTTTAAATTAGGTGTTGTGTCATACTGCAACCTTTGCATATTGGTTTGTGTTTTAGTTTTTTATTGTAAAATTTGTTTTCTGACTCAGTTGTTGCATGATAGTTGTACTGCCTGGCTGATTTCATGTACTATCGGCTGGTGGATTGTGGGTTCGACTTTACAAAACCACAGGAGAGAAGCAAACTCTTCAGGCGGGTTAAGAGGAGGGAGGGAGGAGTTGCATGCCCGGAGAATGAACATCTGTTATCTACCAAACTGTCCACTGCTTTTGAGAGCAATGACAAAACAGTGTGGTTTTACTGTCGCTGAATGGTGCACGTATTGATTTAATTTACTCTGGGTTGCTTCTGTAGCTGCTCCATTCTTGACTTGCTGACTTGGCCTTCCTTCTATTGTCTTTACAGGCACACAGTTCTGGTGTGTATTTTATTTTATTTTTTTTACATTTTACATACACCAGAATCACTGGTTATTGTCTTTCAAATGAAAAAGGATCTACAGTTATGAGCTGTATGCTCTCTAGCTCGCAGAATTTACAAACCAAATATGCAGTACACCAGTAAATTTAACAAGAAGAACAAAACCATGAAACTCAAACCTAATCCCTTCAAAAGCTCATGCTCAAAGACGAATGGCTGTCGCCGATCCAAGGTGTCTTTGGCCATTCCAGGGAGATCTCGTCCACCCCTTTGAGTCTATCTCTGGGCTATATTTTGGGAAATATCTCTGTAGAGTATTTGCTCAGAGCTTCAGTTGACATCCCTGAAAACATTTCAGTCTTATCACACACCTACTCAGTGGGACATTTCCTGCCAGCTCAAGGAACAACAGCGAACTAAAAGAATGTAATGCTCAAAAATAAAGTAGTCAATGATCATTAAATTGAAATAAAATTTAATTGAGTTGTTAAATATTTCGTCTATGTGTAAAAATATATTTGTATCTAATAATTTGAAGTAAACCACATCGTTGTTATTTACGGAATCTTATTGATCAGTAGGTGTTAATTCATTTTCCATAACAGTGGATTTGGCTTTGACAGAAATGCACTAATTTCTATAGTTACAGCGCATTCGTAAGGATCTGTGTGGATGATACTTCAGGAATTTTACTTTGAAACACATTGAGGACAGAACAGATAACACTTTGTGGTTACTTATCACATGGATAAGTGATAATACTAAAAAAAAGTTAATGCTAAAGGACTGACTCTAACGTCTGTACAAAATAGTTTGAGTTTGTACAGTCAACGACAGACACTGCTATTTGTTTTTTAACACACCCCTTTCAACTAATTGCCCAATTGCACAGCCTTAAGAGCATGCATATCATGAATGCTGGGTCTT
>JAOUQX010000017.1:10947840-10958330 GCA_028566295.1 Liobagrus marginatus | reverse complement strand
CGAAGTTTCTATTCATTCTTATGGGAAAACCTGTATCGGTATACAAACTTTTCAGTGTACGAGTAAAGTTCCGGAACGGATTAAATTCGTACACCGAGGTACCACTGTACATTATTTTGCAGTGGGCCGCGGAAACATACATTGTTGTGTGGGCCTCGAGTTGAAAAAGGTTGGGAACCACTGTACTAGACTAGAAGTCTATGCTTATTAACTTACTGGGCTATTGGACCACATAAATGACTTATATGGAAATAAATATTGGACCACATAATTAAGACCACACCCATGACCTTACTAGACTATCACATCACACCCACCCTTACTAGATTATTAGAAAGATTCCCAGATAAGTTCATCTGCTGTTTAAGTTGTGCATGTAAATTTGTATCATCATACGAATGTCCATTTATGCTTAATCTCCAGGAATAAACGTGAGCTGATGTAAGCAAGCGAAGCTTTTCACTCACAGCCAGTTGGTACTGCAGGTGTTTGATCTGCTGTTGGAAAGATTCAACCTGCTGGCTCTGCTGTCTGCTTTTCGTATTGCTTGTTGTGTATGAGAGCTGAGACAAGCTGTTTAAGGCCTCCTTCAACTTCCCCACTTCTTTTGACAGATCATCAATCTTAAAGAAAGCCAAGCATACATACAAATGAAGGGAATAAAGTTTAAAAGCCTATAGTGGTATAATCTGGTTTAGTGTTTTGAACTGAGACAAACACGTGTCAGTTCTGAGTCAAATGATAGCAACACCTGGCCACATTTACCAATGTTTTATAAAGTTGTGGGTAAATGTTTGCGAAGTAATATAAAAATCAGGGAATGGCTGATGCATTTGATTTTGATCACATTCTGTTTTAATGAAAGTGTAGCAGTAATAAACAAAATAATACTAAAATAAAAAATAAAAAAACCTATTTGGAATAAGAACTTTAATAATTAAGTAATTAAAACAGAAGCAATCTTAAAGATTTTAAGCTAAAAAAAAGAGACAAAAGGAAATAAAGGAATGACGTGTGAAAGCTAGAGGTGTGTTTTTTGTGAGTATATTTACTTTTTTATTCTTCTCTCTTTCAGAAGCCACATGATTTTCCACCTGCTTTTTAAGCTGCGTGATGGCTTCCTGGGCCTCTCTGCACTTCCCATTCAGCAAATTATTATCCTGCTCTCTCGCTAGAGCGAGCTTCTGCGCTGCCTCTTTCTCATTCTTGCCATCCTTTACTTCTTGCCAGGCAGCAGCCACCTCTAGTGCCATCTCATCCTGTTTCCTAAGAGCATCCTGAAGAAGCTGTGTAAGATGACTGATCTTACTTTCCAAAGACTCTATCTTCTCATGGTCTATTTTGGAAACACAATCCACTGGAGTTGTGCTCTTTTTCACAGCAGGTCTGTTTTGTAAGGCATCCAGCTGTGATATTTTCTGCATTAAATGCTGTTTAAGGACATCTACCTTGGATTCCAAGTTCTTGATGGTGTTTCCTAATGAGGCTACAACCTGAGTATGGTCTACAACGCTCACTGAGGACTTGGCCTGAATTTCTGCATCCTGTTTAAGTTGTAAAATCTCTTTCAGTGCTGACTGATATTTGATTTCAGTGTCTTTGAACGAATTTTGCACATCCTTCATCTTAACGGTAAAGTCTTGCAATTTGTCCTCGTGCTGACCTTTAGTCAGGCAAACTGCCTGTGATAGCTGCTTGGCCTCAAGGACTTTGATCTGAAGCTGGTTCCGGGTTTCGGTAAGTTCATTTTTCGCTTCGCTATAGGATTTTGAGAGCTCCAAAAGCCGCTTTTGGAGTCCTTCAATAACCCCGCCCATCTCTGCCTTCATCTCTTCAAAGTCTTTAGCAGCAGCTTCAACGGACACAGTGCCACGCAGCGCTACCCGAAGCATCTTGATCTCGTCTTGAGCCTCTTCATACTTCTCAATCAGCAGTGCCTTCTCCTGATTGATGTTCTCCACTAGGATGCTGTAGGAGTTTTGGAGTTCCTGACGCTCATCCTCTATAACCGGGCGACTCTCAAGTAGAGCCTCCAGTTCTTTTATCATCTGGGCATTCTGCAGTTTCTCTTCCTGAAACTTGGCTTGCTTTGTCTTTAGATCTTTAACCTCCTGCTCAAGGCAGCCTTTCAGATACTGAAACTTGTGGATTACTTGATCATCTTGGCTTGGAGATTCTGCAGGTACCACCCGTACCCTCTCTTTTCTGAGAGTTTCCAGTTCTAACACCACTTCTTGGTAATTCTTCTGCAGGTCCACCAGCTTGGCCTTGATCATGGACGAGCTTTCTAACAGGCCTTCATGTCCATCCTCCCCTGTATGAGAGATGAGCTTAAATCTTGCCTTCAGAGACTGGTTCTCCAGCCTTGACTCATCTAAATTAATTTGCAGTCTGTGTAGCTCATCCCTAAGTAGTGCAATTTCTTTATCGTACGCTGACTTTGCGGGCTCGCAAACGTCTTCATGCTTAAATACTGAAACATTGGATAGCTCTTGCACACTGGTGAGATTGAATTCATCATGGGTGGAGTGGTAGGATGCGTTGGATTCAATACTGTTTGGTCGTGAATCCTCCTGGCCTTCTTCACCTTGAGGGGTTGGGCGTTTCTATTCAAGCAAAGGTGGGGGGTGGGGTAATAATACAAGCAATTTAAGATCACAATACATTACACAACAAAGTTCATGTTTATTAACATTAACATCTTTATTTGTATATACATTACTGCTGTAGGGAACGTTCAATAGATAAAACACAAATTATAATGAATTAGCTGTTGTCTAAAGAAGGTCATAATATGTAAAAGTGTTTACCAACTAAATACTTTATGAATGATTTAATGTTCCCCAGAAACAATTATGGTATATTCATGATTCAATAAATGTTAATAATAATTGTCACAAAATATTGTAAAGCAGCAATAGACAAACTACAATACAGACGACACCCCAGACCCCCTCATCCAACATAACTCACTATTACTATTGAGGCTAAATGGGAAAATATGCTTCACTAGTCCATATAGTGTGTAACTGGTGTTTCCAAGTAATACAATATCTTTCATTTGATTTATTCATGCTAAACTGAAGGCTTTACGTTTTATGTTCTTGATAGTTACACTGTACAACCGTTGTAGTTCAAGGTCAAAAGTAAGGATTTAAATCTTTTCGACACGGAAGCGTTATTTGGGAATTGACTGCATGCACACTAAAAGGTGTGCAAAGCAAACCCATTACCTTAATGAGCTGGGCAAGCTGCTGGTTCTCCAGTGAGAGAGAGGCCACCTTGGCTTGAAGGGATGCAAGCATCGTCGACTTCCCACAACATTCAGTCTGCCTCAATACAGGAAACAAACAAAGATTACCTTCAAAGATCTTTTTATCTGTGGTCAACAAATAAAAAATAGCACTACATTTCAAAGCACATGGGATGCCTTAGAAGTGATTTTTTTGGTTTTGAGCAATGAACTCAGGGATTTCTTTTGCAGCTGCAGTAGCAGCAGATTTATTATTAACAGGAGGATTCCCAGAGTCAATGTTCAGTATAACACTTGGGGACTTCACAGCCAAATAACAAATAAAAGAGAGTGGAGACTGGACACTAATTTTTCATAATATTTCATAATGCTTTCATTTTATAAATAAAATGAAAATGTTCTATAACTGCAGATCTGACAATAGTGCACTACAGCTTTATATTAATAATTTTTTAGTACAGATGATATGAAATAGAATTAATTCTATTTGTTCATTGTAATACAGTATTCATCATAATACCGTTCCTGAGAATGAGCTGTTAATTTGAGTTACTTTTTCTGTAAGGAAATGTTTATTTAACATTATTTGAGGATAAATGTGTTTAGGAGAAAGGGATAGGGTTACCCACCCCGATGGTATCAAACTTGCAGGAGAAAAAAAAGAGGCTGGTGAGCGAGAGACTGTTAGCTGCTATTCCAGAACTTTTTCAGACATTTCAAACTTTAAATGTGTCAAAAAACAGATAAAGGTTCATGGTTTTATTTTGTAGAATTGTAACCATTAAGAACCATTAAGAATATTCTTATCATCCGATTCTCATTCCCATTTGCTGATATAATAAACTCCACTCCTCTGGGAAGGCTTTTCAATGCATTTTGAAGGATGACCGTGCGATTTGCTCATTCAGCCACAATAGTATAAAGTGAGGATGTCTGGGGCAGTGAGTGTTCCAGTTTATCCCAAAGGTGTTCAGTCGGGTTTAGGTCAGGCTCCATACAGTAAAGCAAGCTCTTCCACTTCAATCATAACACACCATGTCTTCATGGAGCTCAGGGGCTTTGTGCACAGGGACATTGTCATGCTGGAAAAGTGTTTGCGCTTCTTAATTTTATTGGAGGGAAATCATAATCCTACAGCATACCAAAGGCCTTCTATACATTTGTGTGCATCCAACTCTATATTAAGAAAACATAACAGTGTACTTGTATGTTCACATGCTTTTAGCCACAAGTACAATAACAATCTTGCTATTGTCCATTGACTTTGGTAGGTGCTATCTTAATGAACTTTAGTGAAGTTCTGAAGCAGCACAGATGTGAGATGGTCCTGCTGCAGTCACGTCCCTAAAGCAAGGTCCTTTACCTAGCCAGGATCAGCAGATACAGATGGCAAAATGGTTTCCAGAAAGTGTGAGTAGCTGAGGATCAAAGCGTCGGCTACATAAGAAAATATTAAAGGGCCTATGTTGTGCCTATGCTGTACTCGCCTTGGGCTCAGTCTGCTCCATAATTTGCTTCAGACCTTCAATGGTCTCCAGCAACACACGCTTCTCTTCCTGGAGATTTTTGATCTCTTCTCTTAACAGTGACCCACTCCTCAGCTCCTCCCCCTGCAAAAACACAGCATAGTAAAAAAATGCAGAATAAGAACAATAAAACATTCACGAGTGAGGTTTTCTTGCTCAGTCATGCATGAAAATGGCCAACATTGCTCAATTGCCTGTGAAATAAAGTTTGCAAACCTTGTAATTGAACCTGTTGTCACCTTTGCTTGACACAGGAGTTTCATTCGGGGTCACATATGGTGGAGACATGGTATCCAGCAACTAAAATTGTGCAAGAAATATGACCAGGTCAGTGGCGCAATACTTCATAATCATCAGATTACTATTGTATACGTGTTCCTGCACATTACTTTACAGATGGGACACTACACATTCTGACTGAAACAGTTTAAACTTTCAATTCTATAATTTAAAAAAGTATTTATAGACCACTTATTCAAAACTAACACCATGGACAGACACAAATGCACAGCAAGTCATTTTACCAGAAATGGAGCTACTCAGTCAGGAAACATGTCTAATGTCTAAGATTTGTTCTCGTAGTCAGCAGTTTAATGTAGCAAACAAATGTAATGGAAGTCACTCACATTCATCAGAAATTCAGATAAAAGCCTTATTCTCCTCAATACATGTGATTCGAATTATAATCAATAATACTCCATGTTAGCTAGCTTGCTATTTATTTATTTATTATATTGCTATTCCTTCATTTCATAGCTACTTATTTACATATTTAATAATTAAAAGAATTTAACCTGTGCTTAAAGTTTGGCTAGCATGTTAACTAGTTTGACTATTGGTTTATTTAATATAAAATGTTTTAGAAGTCAGTTAAATACTCCAGATGGTGCTTTACAATGTTTGCTAGCATCACACTTGGCTTCTGTTTAGCAAAACACATATATTAAGGTAGCTTGCTATATATATAGCATTGTCTGGATTACATCCTATAATATACCGGTATATATTCTTGAATATATTAACTAGGTTATTAGTGAATGTGGCCAGACAAGTCAACGATTTAGCATTATCTAAGATGAGCCAAAACACAAACTAGCAGCTAATTAGATAGCTAGCATGACTAATAATGTTTATTAAATGCATGAATTTATTTAAATCAATTCTAAACATTACAATTAGTAGATTTTGTATGAAACGATGCCAAGCTGTGAAATAAAAGTAAAAGAAATTTAATCTAAATCGCAGCCCATATAACGTTAGTATGCAGTTATATGTGAAGTTCATATTTTTACAGACTCCCATTACTTGTTTGTCTTAGATACTACACATCTTAGATGATATTCCTTAAGTTAAAATAAAAGGGCAAAGCAGGGCTGATCACAGTGACACACACAGGACTTTACCTGCACAGGGCTAATAGGAGGAGGGGGTGCTTTTCGTTTTTTGGGGGTTGTGCTCCGCTCCTTGTTTATCTTAGCCATGTGATCATGCTGAGATCATGAGGACAAACCAGGTTTAGTGGTTAGTGAGAGGATAAGATTAAAAGAGCTATAACTGTGACAAAAGGACATGCATGTTGCAAAGACATTTGCAATAAAATATGTAGTGAAAGAATATTTTGCACTAAAAAATGTTTAAATGATTAAAAATATGAATAAAGAAAAATTAAATGCAAAAGAAAGAACCTGCATACCTGCTGGCTGGTGGGTGAATTCTTATCTGCTTTTATTAATAAAGAAAAAGAGAAGGCATGAAAATATATATACATGGTATGGGAAAATTAAATCAAATAAAATTAAGTCATCCCATTTAAATTAGTGTCCTTCATCGCTCATTAATCTACCACTATAGCAGTCTTTATACATTTCAATAGTCCACCACTAGATGACACTGTTGAACCTGAGTGACGGAAAGCCATT
This sequence comes from Liobagrus marginatus, assembly GCA_028566295.1. Classification (NCBI taxonomy): domain Eukaryota; kingdom Metazoa; phylum Chordata; class Actinopteri; order Siluriformes; family Amblycipitidae; genus Liobagrus; species Liobagrus marginatus. The sequence continues at coordinate 10,951,632 of JAOUQX010000017.1, read as the reverse complement.
TGCACCTCTCACAGTGCAGAAAGAAAGCCACTCGAACAGATTACTCAGGGGTGTGCAACACATTTATCCTCCTTCCACTTTATTTACGATTGGCACAGTGGCAAAGGAACTTGCTGAGGGAATTTCAATTTCATTTCCTTTTTCATGAGTGCATCCCTAAGTCGCCTCCAAGAAATCAAATTACCATTTTTAGCACCAATGTCACTTTTGTTGTGTCACCTGCGACTCTGCTTTTAAAATTTTACTTTATAATAATTATTTATAAATTAACTTACTGGAAATATTTACTTTAAAATCAGTTCAAATAAAATGTATTTATTGTTAAAGGCGTGAATCTACAACCAATGGCTTTCTAGCTATGCAAAATACATTGGCGCACCTTCATCCTGTCCATCGGTTGCATGAAAAAAAGAAAATGACTTGGGTGTCATGGTTATAATTGATTTTTGCATCTGGTATTAGTCTTACTATTGATTTTAATTGACAGGTAATCACCTGACTCAGATGGGTGGTGCTGCAGGGCAGCATTGATGATTGCTTGGACCTCGCCATTTCCCGACAGCATGGCGTACTGCAACACGTCGTGCCCTAACGAGTCAATCAGGTGTAGGTCGGCTCCCCTGTGCACGAGCAAATCAACAGCTACCACACAGCTGCTCTCTGCGGCCAGCATGATAGCGCTCCTGCAGCGTTCACACCAATTATTAACCAAATCTCAAACGAGAACACAAGTTGAATAGAACAAGCAAGCTGGACGAGGGGACCCACCTGCCATTCCCATCACAGGTGTTTACATTGGCTCCCCACTCTAGAAGGATGCCACAGACCTCTGCATGAGCATGCCTTGCTGACAGCAGCAATGGTGTCAATCCATCCTGCATGAATGAAGGCAAGGTAAAGAATTAGTGACTAATTACAGGTGGGATGATAACAAGACTGTATATAAGTGATGAGCCAGGTGTGCACTCCTTTGCAATCGAGTGTGCGATTTGTACACTCACAATAGCTGTCTCTGCCAGTCATTTTTCAGCTTTGTATATAAAGATTGTGCTGGGGTTGTATGTATACAAATAAATTTGTATGGAGCTGAGCAGGGTAAACATCGTCAGGCCTGGTCAGATTAAGTGCAGGGATAAAACCAGCTTAATCCATTGTTTCTTGGACTTAATTAAGAAACAACACAAACATCATGCCCAGGTAGAAGTTGTGGCTGAAAGTTTGAAGGTGGCGCTTTAGCAAATTCGCAAAATGATATTTACATTTTAACAATAATTTTTTCATTACGGAAGTATTGGTTTTATAACTGCACTTCTACTTCAAATTTCTTCTAATTACTGTACTTATTGTAAATATAATTTATATGCAACCAACCCCCCTGTACACTTTCTCCTGCTCCATCACTCCTAATCACCCCCTATTTACAGCAAACTTTCGGTTAGTCATCAAAGCATTTCACTGTATGATGTACTATATATGATGTACATGTGACAAATAAACTTGAAATTACATTTTTTAAGGAAGTGCGTGATGCTTCATGAATGTGACTGGAGTACATTTGATAAAACACACAATTGCCCAATCTATTTTGTATTTGCGTCTCTGAAAGCAAATAAAGCACATTCTGATTGAGAATTGCCAAAATATTACAGTCATATGACCTTCCATCTGACTGAAGATGAAACACTACTGCATAAAAGCGATCTTTTATCTTATTACTCAGACGAATTTGATAGACATTTTGAGAGCAATTAAAACAAAATTATTAATATTCTTAAAGACTGGACTTAAAAATAAAAAATGAAAGCAGACAAACTGATCATCTGCCCTTTATCTGTAGGTCGATGTCCCATGCCAATTAGCCGAGTGCAGAAAGCAAGTACATGACATCTCATCAAACCGCTGTTTAGTGAGGCTGAGCTCGGCTTTTGGCTGCACTCAATCATGATGAAAGCTCGATTGTTATGCGCATACACCATGCCAGCATCTGTGATACATTATGGATGTTAAAACGAAAGGACTGCAATCTTGTGCATGAGCCAATCCTGCTTCCAAATGCTGTAGATTTTCAACTTTTTCCCAGTGGGTTAATTTATTCAGTTCACAGCATGTAGCAGTTCCTGACTCTCAAACCTCATGGTACAGTGGAGGAAATAATTATTTGATCCCCTGCTCATTTTGTAAGTTTATCCCCTTTATTTTAACAAAGAGACTCGAAATATCAGCAACAAATACGGAAAAAAACAAATGAAAGGTTATCAATTAATTTCTATTTGATCGAGTGAAATAAGTATTTGATCCCCTACCAACAAGCAAGAATTCTGACCACCATAGACTGGTTATGTGCCCATGAGGCACAGTCATTTGGCCTGCCCCTTTAGGAAAGTACTCCTGCCCTCCCTGGTCTCCTGAGCTGCTGGCTCCTCCCTGGTTTGGCCTTCCTGGAGGGGGGAGTAATGTCAGGGTTATGTCTGTTTTTTGTTGTTTCTTGTTTCTCCCAGTCTTCAGTTTCTTGCTTAGATTTCAAGGTTGTAAATTAGTTCGGTTCTCTCAGTTTCCCCACTTGTTTGTTTTCTGGGTTTATGATTTGATTAAAAGGCGGCAAGTTGACAAAGTGGAGCATGGGCTTGATTCCGGCCCAGGGTCTTTCTGTTTGGAGTTTGTATGTTCTCCCCGTGCTTGTGTGGTTTTCCCCAGATACTCGGTTTTCCTCCAACCTCAAAAGACATCCAATTGGGCATAGGTGAATTGGCTACTCTAAATTGTCCATAGGAGTGAATTTGTGTGTGAATGGTTGTCTGTGAAAGTGTGTAGCCCTGCATTTAACTGCCGATTGTCCAGGATGTACCCCGCCTCATGCCCTAAGTCAGCTGGGATAGACTCCAGCGCCCCCGCAACCCTGAAAAGGATAAGCGGTAGACAATGGATGGATGATTTGATTAGAGTCCTCGTTTGTAGTATGTGGTTTGTACTACGTTTCTCCTAGTTCCTGTTTGTGTAATCATTGACGTCTACCTTCATGAAGTATTCTTGGTTGTGGGCATTTAAAAAAAAAAAAAAAACACCTCACGTAACATAAAACACTTAATAGACATTGTCACAAATCAGCTTTACATTTGAGCAAGCACGAGAAAGCAATTAAAAAAATTAAACAAAAAACCTTCATTGAGATTCATTGAGAGATAAGCATGATGTTAAGAACTCATTCTTATCTGGATAACACTGGAGAGTGCAATCATAAATCATCTCCCTTCTATAACTACGTTACACGTTACATACTACATGTTTAAAAACTGTAATGTTGTAACCAGTCAATTCCTTCTAGTTTTTCCAACATGGTCTTGATTACAGACGCATTTTTCAAATTGCCAAATGTTTACTGACAGTAAATTGAGTGCAAACAGTTTGCTATAATATTATTATTATTATTATTGAGAAGAAGAAGAAGAAGAATTAACAGCTTTAAATGTTTTTATATAAAAACCTATAAGGCACTAATGATGAAATAGAAGCCTTTAAAGAAATAAGACTCGAATTGAAACTCATCCTCAACTAACTGACACTGGAAAGAGTGATTATGTTATTTCCCGTCTATAACGGTGTCATATATAATAAAAAAAGTGTAATAATTTAACCAGGAAATTCCTTCTAGTTTTAACATGAAGTCCATTTCTTACTACAAGAAATAACCTACCGTATATGCCGGCGTATAAGCGACCCGGCGTATAAGTTGACCCCCCCATTTTTCAGTCGCAAACTTGGGTTTTCTGCTATACTCGCCGTATAAGTCGACCC
>JAOUQX010000017.1:10884609-10897633 GCA_028566295.1 Liobagrus marginatus | reverse complement strand
GTAGTTGTCAAAGCATTTCACTGTATGTTGTACCACGTATAATGTACATGTGACCAATAAACTTTGAACTTTGATGAGTAATAGGTAATTTCTTTTTTTTTATATACCGGTAATTTGTGGGAGGACCCTATTTACCGGTATATTTTTAGATCAAAACTTTGGTCCTAGTTTACTCCTGCCCAGAGACAGCAAATTTAGCTCTTTCGCTAATTCAGGGGTACATTTTTATTCCCTGTCAAATAAAGAATTAAATAAAAACATTTTTAAATTAGAATTACAACAATGCAGCTCCTGAAGTTCATGTGGATTTTTCTGCTCTAGTCTGGTTTGAATCATTTGTATGGCTAGGCACCCACGCAAACACACACGTGCAGCAGTTGTAAAGCACTCCTGTGTTTGCAGAGTTCACGCTGCCAGAAAGATTCAGGACTGTTGGAGCTATTTACAGCCAAGCTCAGTGTGAGACATTGTTCATGTCAAAGACTTCAGAGCCATAAGTGTTGCTCACAAACTCACTGCACTTCAAAGTGTATTATCAGCTACCACCGGGGTTAAAAGTGCTATAGACACAAAGGACAAAAACCAAGGCAGTAAAACGGAGGGAGTGACATCTCATCGTATTGTCTCACTTAGCAACAGAAATTTGCTACAAATTAGCAACAAAAACCTGAGGCACAGAAATTCAATATAAGCTCGGTTGTGCATGCCCACTTTCAAACTAGCATTAAAGCTTTTATTCTGCTGTAGTGATGCATAAAACAAATGATATACTGTAACACGATATTATACAAAACATGAGCACTGTGGGTTATGTACCCAGTTTTTTCTAATTGATTAAAAAAAACAAATAACAATATTAATGACTTCATGTTTGTATTGGTCAGCATCATGTTTCAGGGGCCGGAACACATCAAGTCAAAGTCTACAAAAGACAGGTGTGCAATCATAGGTTGTTTATTTAAGAAACTGCAAATTTGCACCAACAATGGCGTACCAGTCTACAAAAGAGCTGTTAGCAAAATAGCTACAGAGTTGATCGAAAATGTGCGCAGACTTAATGCTGAAAATTTGAATCATCTAACAAATAAAAATAAACACGACCATGGACACAGCTCTTTAGAGGAGAGGAATTTATTGTGGTACTGAAGGAGTTTTCAGCCAAACGACGAATCCAGGTAACGTTTAAAATCCTAGAAGCATCTCCAGTTGTCTGTGCCTTTTGTTCAGCCGACGAGTCATGGGCGCAATATTTGGGGCTCAGTCTAAGATTTCCCTGGTGTGACTTAAGTGTAGAGTAACTCCAATTCTGCTGTTAAGTAATTGTGCACGCCCTCTGTATATAATCAACTGTCTCTTTATCTCTCACAGAACCACCTCAAAGATCCATACCTGCCCTCTTGGCTGTCACTGAAAAACTTCATGCTGCCAGATCAGCCAAACTGTTCTCGGTCATCATCCTGCTTGACCTGTCTGCTGTATATGACACGGTCAACCACAAGATTCTCCTGAGTACCCTCAAGAGTCTTGGAATTTGTGGAACAGCATGGCAATGGTTTGCTTAATACTTGGACAGATGTTCATATCAGACATCATGGAGAAGTGCAACATCTGCACCACACAGACTTTGTACTGGCATCCCAAAAGGCTCAGTACTTGGTCCCCTCCTCTTCTCCCTTTACACCCACTCTCTCAGTAAAGTTATCTCCTCACATGGGTTCTCTTACAACTGCTATGCTGATGATACTCAACTTATGTTTTCCTTTCCTCTTTCTGATACCTCTGATGCTTCTGCGCGGATCACAACATGTCTGTCTGACATTTCATCGTGGATGGCAGCTCGTCAGCTGAAACTCAACCCCAGCAAAACTGAACTGCTCTTCATCCCAGGTGATTAGTCCCCATGGGAGGATCTCGTGCTCTCCTCGATCTCTCCTTCAACTACTGCTTGCAACCTCGGGGTAATAATGGACAATCAGCTGTCCTTTTATACACGTTACTAATCTAACACGGTTCTGTCGGTTTATCCTTTACAACATCAGAAGGATTCGCACTTAGAGGTGGTGTTGTCTCAATGGTAAGGCTCTGGGTCAGTGATCAGAGGGTCCCTTAACCTTGCTCCAGGGGCACCACACGTTCTGGTTGACCCTGTGCTCTGACCCCAGCCTTCAAATTCGTAAGCTGGGATATGCGGAATAAAAACATTTCACTGCATGTATGGAGATAACATAGATCTGAATTTGACTTTGCATGACTGGTCCAATCATCCGTCAGGACACACGGTAGATCTGACTTACAACTTTTCTTTGTTCTGGCACAGAGGTGGTGGAATGAACTTCCCAGCAGTGTCAGAACAGCAGAGTCACTGGCTGTCTTCAAGTAACGCTTAAAGACCTACCTCTGTCTTAAATGCCTACCTCTTGATAGTTAGACCCTTTTTTACTTATTACTACTAAAAAATTTAAATAAAAACAAAAACCTTTCAAACAATTGCTCTTTTTTCAACAGGTTTAGATTTGGTGCACTTCGTTCTAATCCAACAAACCGGAATTGAAGTATTCTCTGATGGAGACTTTAAAGCACTCTTGTACGTCGCTTTGGATATATGTGTTCGCTAAATACTGTAAATGTATTACCCATGCTTTAATGATGTTTTCTCCACCATTCAACATGAGGATTACAATTACTTTGGTGATTTGTTGAATCTGAATGCACACATAAATGGGTGTGTATGTCTAATTTCCATGTCTGTAGCTAGTACAACAAGCACAGAGAGTAATGTCAGATATGTTTCACATATTAGTGCTGGTAACTGTATCCTGTAATTAAAATATTAGTTGTTAGCGGGATGATAGATTGCTAAAGTGCTCCTATAGAGTGCATCAGATCTTAGGCGACTGGAGCAATTGCTGTTTTTTTTTTTTAATCAAATCCCACCCAGACAACTCCAAGATTTTGTGATTATTGAGAGATAATCAAAAATTGTTATGCACGTTGCAAAGTTTTATTTGTTGCAATAAAAATTGACGAAATCAGGGAAAATTGCACCGCAACGTTGCATGTGGTATAAAAGAGTTTACTCCACTTTTGTGAAAAACAGCAGAAAAGAGCTTTGCTTATTCTCTTGCAATACGTTTATTCTAGCAAATTGACATGCAAACAATGGGTTTAATAGGTTTTTCTTTTTTTAACCATAAATAAGAAAATTTCTTCCCAGAAAAAAGTGTCATATTTGGTTGTTCATAACACTTTAAGTCTTATATTCTACTCTATTATGCAGTGTGCTGAACAGGTTTTTAAACTCAATTAAATCAATTTAAATAAAAGTTATTTTTTAGTTCGTGCAAATCCGCTTATGAAAGGATACGCATTGGGCTTGAAGGATTCTTTAAATACAAGTACAATCTTTAAATATAAGTGATGCTGCCAATTTTTCATTGCTTATTTATCTTCAGGCACCAATGTAAAGGAAAATTTTGTGAAATAAATATTTCACTCCATATTTATGACCTAAGAAACAACAATCTAAAAGCAAATCCAGAAACAAACACAAACAGGATTAGCAGTTTAATTAGTATAAAAAGAGTCTAGAATAGTTTTATACCCAATCTGTTACTTGACCAGCTGCCAATTAACCTAATTGGTAGCAAATTGTCTGCCAGTTCTTCCGTGTTATGACCGCTTACTTTTCCAGACGATTTTTTCTATGAACTATAGTGAATAAAACATGGGTTTATCAGATTTGCAAATCATTGCATTCTGTTTTTATTAAGATTTTGGGACAGTGTCCCAACTTCTTTGGAATTGGGATTGTACTAGAACATTCTACTAAATTTTACTAAAGAGAAGCTTTAGTCTTGTAAAGTCATCCTAAGGAGAAGCCATATTCACTGCTTACATTTACAGCATTTGTCAGACGAACTAGAGTGCTCTAAAGACTAAGTCAATGAATGTCAATTCACTAGATCACAACATGTATCAAACCTAAGACTGTTGAAAAAGAGAAACTGTTTTTTTGTTATTTTTGTTTTTAAAGAAAACACATTAATTATCAGGGGGTAGGTATTTAAGAAACAGGTAGGTCTTTAGGTGTCTCTTGAAGAATGATTTGGCTGTTCTGACACTGATGGGAAGTTCATTCCACCTCCTCGGTGCCGGAACAGAGAAAAGTCGTGATGCAGCGCTACCGTGTATCCTGAGCATAGGTGGGCCCAGTCAAGCAGCGCTTGTTGCTCTGAGTGAGCGCGGTGCGGTGTGTGGGGTGATATGATCTTGAAAGTAAGTGGGCGCTGTTCCACTTTTGGCTTTATATGCAAGCATCAATGTTTTAAATCTGATGTGTGCAACTACTGGAAGCTGGTGAAGGGAGTGCAGCAAAGGGGTGGTGTAAAAGAATTTCGGGAGGTTAAAAACAAGTCGTGCAGCTGCATTCTGGATCATCTGTAGAGGACGGGTGGTCTCAGAGGTAGACCTGCCAGGAGTGAGTTGATGTTGAATTAGTCTAGTCTGAAAAATTACAAAAGACTACACAAGCAACTGAGTGACCTGTGTTGATAAAAATGGCCAAATACTTGTGATAGTGAAGGATAAACTGACAGGACCCTATCAGATTAGCAACATGTGAGAAAAAGTACAATTGATTGTCCATTATTACCCCAAAGTTGAAGCTAGTAGTTGAAGGAGAGACCTACTAGTTGTCCAAGGAGATCATGAGATCATCTCATGGGGACGAATCACCTCGGATGAAGAACAGTTCAGATTTGGTAGGGGTGAGTTTCATCTGATGAGCTGCCATCCATGATATGTCGTTCAGACATGGTGTGATCTGTGCAGAAGCAATGATGCCTAAAGGAGAAATGGAAATGATAAGTTGAGTATCATCAGCTTAGCAGTGGTAAGAGAACCTATGTGAGGAGATGATGTTACAGAGAGAGTGGCTGTAGAGGAAGAATAATAAAAGGACCAAAAACTGGGCCTTGTGGGACAACAGTATAGAGTCTGCGTTGCACAAATGTCGCTCCACTCCATGTCACGAAAGGCCTAAGTAGGAAGCAATCCAAAGGACGGGCGAAGACAAGATCCAGCACATTTCCTCCATCATGTATGGGAGAACTGTTAATGGTCATTGAAAAAGAATCCATTAGATGCAGAAAGCAGGAGGAGTGAATTTTGTCAGACGGGATGTTGGTCACCAAGGACAGTTAGAGTTAGCGTATGCTAAAGTAGCATATTTCTCGTTCATATTTATCTCGTCCAGAAAAGATATCGGCTAATGGCTATGATGAAGCGGTGTCTGAAACAGTGAGATGGTTAAATGAGACATGGGGAGAGGTGTGGAACACCATCCCCGAGACAACAAAAGCCCAGTGCCGCCACCACCCCTGCGCCCGTTTAAGAGTGAAGCTGAACAATACAATATTAAGTTTGCGTTATTATCATCATTTCCAAAGGAACACCTTCACATCATTATATTAGAAACATGTAGTATCACTGACATGATGTTTTCTTGGATGAGATAACGATTTATTTTTCAAGCATTATTCAAGAGTCTCTGCACCATGTAGCAATCAAAAGTAAATCAAGGTTATTGAACACTGGAAACTCTTCAAAACGTAACCTTTTGGCAACATGACTAGCTGCTTTCTTTCTAAAAGAGAAAAAGAGGCTATGCAGCAAACTATTTAGTAATAACCAAAACCATTTCTTTCTTTATGATCCACAATATTAATTGAAATGAATGTGACCTTAATAAACTTAAAAGCATGGTGTAAAAGAATTGATGGTGACTCACCCCATTGTTGGTCAATTTCTTTCTTTCAACAGCACCACACAGACTACTGATCAGGGGGAATTATGTATAGACAGTAAACAAAATGCTGTGGGTTGTTCTGTGTGAACAGAAATTTCACCAGACATTGTTAGCTGCTTGTATTTGACAAAGGTTAGCGTCTTACCACTCACAATTCTGCAAGTACGGTACTGTATATTTCAGCTAAGGCGCCAAGTCTGTAGACGGGTGTGGCATCAGCAAACTTTAAGCTCTTTTCTTTTTTCTCTGTAACAATAGCATATCGTTTCCACTGCTGATACTCGGCAGCGTGAAAAGCATACAAGTAATGTTAATGCAAACAAGCAAACATGACAATAAATGCTTCAGGGATTTTATAATAGATTAATCTTTACTGGAACTTTTCATCTACATAGCAAGTAAAACATCACACAACACTACATTAGCAGAGTACAGTTATTTATACAATTTTTTTTTTACATCCTTCAAGCAATAAATATAACAGTGTATGCAATGGAAATGTTTAAATTCTTTGACATCAAACGTTGCAGTAACTTATCTTGATTCTGAGGTAACTACCTCTGAATGATGTGCTTATATTGAATTTATGTTATTCTCATGTCACTTTGCCATCTAAAAGCTTTTTCTTTTACATTATTGATATTTTGATCTTTTTTTGGTGAGATTATTGCAGAGTTGAGAAAATAATCAGCCATTTATTTAGTATTTCTTGTGATGTTAATAGAAATGCACGATTGGGTTACTCTATTGGCAGAACGTTTGGTCAATGTTTCCAGTCAAGTCAAATTATATGCCAATAGAAGACTTTTTAGCTGCGCATGAGTTAAATGAGGGAAAACATCTCATGAAATTGTCTTAATAATCTTGTATTCGTGATATAATAATTTCAAAGGGAAAACGTACATTTGACAAATTGTTTCATTTAAAAAAAAACTCTCTTTTTCATGCATAGCATTAACCAGTCTTGTACAAAAGGATTTGCTTGTTTAATATAACCTATTAAAATGTCAGGCGGGGCATTATAGAAATACAGATCTTTGTTACAGTGGACAGTGATCTGTAAAAATCTGGTTTGTTGAACAACCAATATAGATTCTTGATCCTATGCCCAAAACGTTCAAAAAACCTTGCTGCTGGGGTTACAGCCTGGATACACTTTTGCTGTTTACCTTCCTGCCATTGCAAACATATCTAATTGCAGCGGAAATATAATAAAGGCTGAAAAGTTCGATCGCATGCAGCATTCCTTGGGCCCATTCAAGGCCTTCAGATTCATTAGTCAGGCAGGATGACTTCCTGTCCAGCAGGAGACCGTAATTTAGTCTGGTTTTACAGATACTGAAAAGAGCACACAGTAAAGTTTCATTATTACAATAACAATACATGCATTGCTTATTTTAACAACAAACAACACATTAGACCCTGCTTCGCTTAGAGGTCCCATGCCACATGTTTAACAATAACAGGTGAAGAGCTGAAACATCTGGGGAAATCTGGACGGAGGAGGCCACTTTCAAACTTAATACATACTACATGTTGGCATTGATCCAAACTAGGTCAATGGCATTTGAGGGATACAAATAACTAATAAAATGAACTAGATTTGTTGGTGGAGACTTCCCCCACTATCTACGCTAGTACCTCAAAGTTCTATTAGTTCCTCATTTAGAGCTTAGGCTGTTCATGATGTGTGGAATAGCATTCTCTAAAATGGAAACAGACATTCAATCTAAATTATGTAAACATGTTAGTTCAGTTAAATAGATCATTTAGTAACTATTATATTTGTGAAGTTGTGTAAAGCATAGTCTCTAATAAGATGCAACTGGATGATAATTGTAATATGTAAAAATATGCCATCACCACCACTATAAATATTTTTTAAAATAGAAGAAAATTTACTTTTGCTATGAGTAACAGAGAAGTTATAAGAAGGATATTCTACTGCTCTATTAAAATGTTCCACTAAAAGCAATTTAATACTGGGCAAACAGGCACATATTGCCTACTAATGTTTTGTGTTTTACCATGGTCTAAAGGTGTGGATTAATTTGCTATAACCATAACAAATATTACGTGTGTTATGACCATTTAGCTAACAGTTTATTCATGAGGACCTTATGAGAGGTGCTGCACATATTCTAAGCCTTGTGTTTGGTTTAAATAAAATTAGTATCTACTTCAGCTCGCAGCCGCAAGTGTTCGCACATGAGCCTAATAAATGTGCCTTCCTCCTATCTCACCTTACGGGCGAGGCGTTGGAGTGGGGGACCGCGGTTTGGGACGAGGATGACCTGGTACATGACGATTATGGCTACTTTGCGCAGTTACTCCGTGAAGTGTTTTATGACACCGCTGAAGGGGGAGACCCCGCCAAGCAGCTCCGACAGCTCCGCCGGGGGGGAAGCCGGCCTCAGTTCATGCACGGAAATTTAGGACACTGGCACCACAAAGTGGCTTCAACAATAAGGCCCTGAAGGAGCTGTTTTATGACAGTCTCGATGCCCGCCTCCAGAGGGAGTTGCTGTGCAATGTTGAGGACCTTGATTTTTCTCAATTTGTCACCCAGGCAGTAAAGATGGATAACTTCATGCGGTCCCAAGCCTCCCGCTCGGCAGCAGCCGCCGGCCCGCGCTGGGAGAACCCCCCCCCCAGCCCGCATGTGTGCAAGCAGCGCAGAAGAACCCATGCAGCTGGGGAGGGCACGGGTCCCCCCCCGAGGAGCGACTAAGGCAGCAACAGGAGCAGCTGTGCTACTACTGCGGGAAGGCAGGACACGGAGCCGTTAGCTGCCCCGCCAAGAAGCCGCGCAAGGTTGACACAGTAAGTCCTCTTATGTCTCTCTCCTTCTCCACTCGGCAAGTCACAGTACCGGTGGTGGTGAAGGGTAGTATTGACACGCATTCTGTTGCAGCACTTGTGGACTCGGGGGTGCCGGCGAATGTTATTGATCCAGCTCTAGTACAGCGGCTGGGGTTAGCAACCATAGAGTGTGCACCACCAATTCACATTACCGGGCTCAATAATAACCCCCTAGGGCCGGGGCAGATTACCCATAAAACAGTGCCAGTACGGTTGCGCACAGGACTCTTCCACGGAGAGAGCATTGAACTTCACCTAGTACCTTCCCCGGCCAATCCCATTGTGCTAGGCCACCCCTGGTTGGCGACCCATAACCCACGCTTTCAATGGGACACCAAGGAGCTCTCTCATTGGTCCCCCCACTGCCAGGAGCACTGCCTCCACAACCTTCCACATCCACACCGTCACGTGGGACAGGAGCCCACAGCCATGCCACAGTTACCTGACAATGTACCCACAGACTATGCCGACCTAGCCCAGGTCTTCAGTAAAGAGCGGGCGGGGCAGCTCCCCCCGCACCGGCCCTGGGATTGCGCCATCGATCTCCTACCTCACTCCACCCCACCCCGGGGGCGGGTGTATCCCCTGTCTGTAGCAGAAACGCTAGCCATGGAAAATACACAGGAGAAGCCCTAGCTCAGGGCTTTATACGCCCATCTAAGTCACCAGCCGCCTCCAGCTTCTTCTTTGTGGATAAGAAAGACGGGGGCCTCAGGCCGTGCATTGATAACAAGGGGCTCAACGCCATCACAACCAAACATCATTACCCCCTCCCGCTTATTCCGGCGGCATTAGAACAGCTCCGTGAAGCCCAGTACTTCACCAAGTTAGATCTGCGGTCCGCCTACCACCTGATCAGAATAAGGGAAAGGGACGAGTGGAAGACGGCCTTCTAGACCACTAGTGGGCACTATGAGTACCTGGTAATGCCGTACGACCTAGCTAACGCCCCGGCTACGTTTCAATCCTTTATAAATGAAATATTTCGAGATTTACTCCAGAGATATGTGGTGGCGTATATTGATGATATTCTGGTCTACTCCAAATCCTTACAGGAACACAAGGCCCACGTGCGCGCCGTCCTCCATCGCCTGCTTCAAAATCAGCTCTACGTCAAGGCAGAGAAGTGTCAGTTTCACGCCACGGAAACAGAGTTCTTAGGATACCATGTCGGACAAGACGGGGTGCGCATGAGCCTGGACAAAGTACGAGCAGTCATCGACTGGCCACCGCCAAAGACGGTCAAACAGCTGCAAAGGTTCCTGGGGTTTGTAAATTTCTACCACCGCTTCATTAGAAACTTCAGCACGGTGGCAGCCCCCCTCACCCACCTCCTCAGAGGGAAACCCAAGCGACTGATCTGGACGGACGCTGCCTCCGCCGATGTCCGCAAGCTAAAACGGCGGTTCACCTCGGCCCCCATCCTAAAACACCCCGACCCCGAGCAACCGTTTGTGGTGGAGGTCGACGCCTCGGACTGCGGAATTGGGGTCATCCTCTCACAATACTGGGGCGACCCGCCCAGACTCCACCCCTGCGCCTTCCTATCAAAAAAACTCTCCCCAGCACAGAGGAACTACGACGTGGGGAATAAGGAACTGTTATCCATCAAAGTGGCACTGGAGGAGTGGCGACATTGGCTGGAGGGGGCGCAACATCTGTTCCAGGTAATCACGGACCACAGAAACCTTGAATTCATCAAAGACGGCAAACGAAGGAACGCCCGCCAAGCACGCTGGACACTGTTCTTCACCAGGTTCCAGTTCACGATTACTTATCGCCCAGGCTCCAAGAACGTACAAGCGGATGCCCTGTCACGCCTACACGACCCCACAGATACACCTCAGACCCCTCAACCTATACTCCCAGCCTAAATGATCTTGGCCCCTGTCTGCTGGCAGCCCTTGGAAGACATACGGGAGGCCCAGAGAACGGTGCAAGCCCCCGCCCAATGCCCGGCCGGCCGCACCCATTTGCCCACCGCACTACGCCCCCGGATTTTGGAATGGGTCCACAGCTCCCCCGCCTCCGGCCATCCCGGGAAGAACCGGGCGATCGCCCTCCTGTTCCGGGCCTTCTGGTGGCCCTCCCTCACCGTGGACGCCAGGGCCTCTGTGGCAGCATGTCATCGCTGCACCCAGTCACAACCAACACGGCACCTCCCTGCAGGGCTCCTAGAACCATTCCCCATACCGGAATGGCCTTGGTCCCACCTTTCAGTGGACTTCCTCACCGACCTCCCCCACTCTCAAGGATACACCACGCTAATGGTAATCATAGACCGGTTCTCGAAGGCGTGCCGCCTCGTACCGTTAAAGGGCCTCCCCACAGCTTGGGAAGTGGCACAGGTAATGTTCTCTCAGGTCTTTAGACACTACGCCTGCCAGAAGACATCGTGACCGACAGGGGGCCACAATTCACCTCCCGGGTATGGCGGGCCTTTGGCAAATGATTAAATATAATTGTAAGCCTAATGTCTGGTTATCACCCACAGGCTAATGGACAAGTGGAGAGGCTAAACCAGGAACTCGGACGCTACCTGCGCACCTACTGCAGCCAGGCACAGGGGGACTGGAGCACGTACGTACCATGGGAAGAGTACGCCCAGAACTCACTCATACATACCTCCACAGGTCTCACCCCCTTCCAGTGCGTCTTGGGCTATCAACCACCCTTGTTCCCATGGTCAGGAGAACCCTCCCGCGTACCGGCAGTAGACCACTGGATCCGCCGGAGCGAGGACACTTGGGCGGAGGCACACGTACACCTGGGGAGAGCCATACGGAGGCAGAAACAGCAAGCCGACCGCTGTCGCCGCCCCCACCCAGAATACCAGCCCGGGCAGTGGGTATACCTCTCATCCAAGAACCTCCGCCTACGGTTGCCATGTAAGAAACTGAGCCCAAGGTATGTGGGACCCTTTAAAATACTTCAACAAATCAATGCCATGACATATAAGCTGCAACTACCACCAGAGTATCGTATTTCCCCATCATTTCATGTATCCCTACTGAAGCCGGTCCACGGGCCAGCCCCTGCAGAGGAGGGCACCGAGGAACGACCACCCCCCCTGGAAGTAGACGGGCCCCGGCATACCTAGTACGAGAGATCCTGGATTCACGGAGGTACAGGGGGCGACTGCAGTACCTAATCGACTGGGAGGGGTATGGAGCGGAAGAGAGGGCCTGGGTCGCCAAGGACCAAATCCTCGATCCATCAATGATCACAGCCTTTCACCAACAGCACCCCGGTCGCCCCGCCCCGGCCCAGAGGACGGCCACGACGGCGGACCCCCGGAGGGGGCCCTAAGGGGGGTGGCACTGTAACATCGCGACAGCGTTCACCGGAGTACTAGCGCCTCCGGTTCAGCGATGACGTCACTTCCGGTTGTAGTCATTGCCGCGATGGTTCCACTTTCGGGTCGCGGTATATATAAACAGCGCGACCACAACGGAGAATCACGAAGTATTGTTTGCCACCAAACTATACCAAGCTGGTAACCTTATTTGTGCTATTTAACTTTCTCTCTCTCTACAGAAGGAGACCTGATCACAGCTTGCTCATAGCTCCACGCTCCCCTGGATTATTCACAAGCCAAAGCCACCTCAGCACTCTCTACCACAGCCACAGCCTCCCTCCTGCACCAGCCACTGCCACAATATCTGAGTTATCATCCCTTTCACATATCTGTTCATTTATTGTGCACTACTTCAATAAAACGGCACTTGCATTGGATCCTCATCTCTTTATTGACTGTGAATGTTACATACACATCGTCACTCAATTAAAAATTAATTAGTGGTGTTAGTGTTGTAGTATTAATTAGTAGTGAATAAAAATTCATACAAACAGAATGACAACCTCTTAGAGAACTTGCGATAACAATCCACTTCTGATTTATATCAGATTCGATCAGACTTTTTTTTTGCAACACTACACAGCTTGCCACGTGGTAGTTCTAACGAATTAAAGAGCTAATATGACTTCAACTGAAACAGAAATTTCTGACCGTGTGGCCCCTCTACTCAGTGATTGGCAAAAAGTAATGAAATATAGCTCACATTATTACTTACAGATGATAAAAATTGATCGTCACCATGATGATGACAAAGGCACCAGGAATTTTTCCATTCCTAGAAGCTCTTCAGAAGCTATCAGCTTCAGCCATGCATGCTGCTGTTTTTTCTGGAACTAGTAACTGCTGCCTGCTGTTTATGACTCTTTGATGAATAGCATAACCCAGTTTTAGGAAGATTTAAATGACTTGTATCTATTTAGTTGGAGTTGGAAGTGGCCAGACAGTCGTGTGTGTACAGTGAGTACAGTAGGGGACTCAGAACGCAGCCTTGGGGAGCA
>JAOUQX010000017.1:10814535-10825439 GCA_028566295.1 Liobagrus marginatus | reverse complement strand
AAAATTTGCCCCAGTGTATATACTTGTACATGTTAAGATCATATGTATTAGGGTGATTATTGCTCCTAAATTGTTACTGTATACTTATATCTGGTCTATGGCCAGATGTTAATCCAACTAAGAATTGCATTGTGCTCATTGCATCGTTCTTGCACACATGCCAAAAAAAATTCTAGAATCAAGAATCATCTAGAATCTTAAATGTTGAATAATTACACGTAGTTCTAAATTTTCTAAATCTTGAGCCTCTGCCATACAAGTCCATGTCATCGAGCATATTAGTAGAAAAATGTGATTTGCAGCTGCAAATCTGGTAAATGGAACTCTGTGCAAAGTCTTCTAATCTGAACAGGGTCTGGGACACAAACTCTGGATCAGTCTTTAGATGGTTCATCATCATTCCAATCACACCACTCCACTCTGGTAGCCCAGTTTCCATTGGGGTGCGAACAGATAGCTGTCACGTATGAAAAATCGGACGCCTCCCTAACAAATGTCTCATTCTCTGCAGATTATTTACTTTTAATGGGCGTGGGATGAGAAAAGCACTTAATATGTGGTCACAGAGGCTGTGATGTATGGGGTCAGTTGAGTGACGGTGGCAGCGACAGTTTGCTCTTTTCTAATAAATCTATCAGGGCCTGGGGTTTAATAAATTGCATTATAAAATCTCTATTCATCCCAGAAAACCAGCCAATAGACACTAATATATGTTTATTTCAGTTAACTCATTAAATCACTTGGAATTTATTCACAAGCATTTAATCTTTATGTGAACAAAATAAAATACATACATTTTTGTTAAAATATACAACTGTTGATTTCAAGCCGCTGTGAAGAGTGAAATTAATTTAAAAACAAAATTTATCTTCAAGTTTTAGTAAAAACATCATTATTATTCCACACACACGACATTTAGCTTATGTGATTAACATGTGGCAATGTTCAAAATTATGAATAATGTCCTAAATGTTGATGGTAATATTGCTTCCAATTTCACATAAAAGTGATGAAATAGCTTCTATCATTTGTTTTGTTTAAATACCAAATGATAACACATTCCTCCTTTGATTCATAAAGAGATTAATATTGCTCAGATTTTAAGTGCTGACTAATCAGAGCAATTTCACGAAAGCTTAATCAAAATCCGAAAATCTGCCATCAATCTTCCTAAAAGAGTTTTAGTGGATGATTTGCAATTCAAATGTCAATCCTTTTTTCCACCTGTTTTTTCTTCCTAACCTCTGGTTAATGGGTCTCATTTTAGCTGGCCATTATTCATCACAAATGTGTCACTGTTAATCATGTTGAATGTGATGTAACTGTAATGAGTGACACTGTTACTGCCTTTATTTTGCCAGGTTTGCTTTCATTGTTGACTGTGAAAATCACTTTACTTTTTTTTTAGGACAGTTTCTATGATGAACACTGTCCTGTAAAATTCAATCTCATCAGGATAGTGACTTTTCAAGGGGAAGGCAAGGCTTCTAAACTTGCACTCATGTCAGAACTGTGATCGAGCCAAGACAGTGAGTGCGCTTGATCAGCCTGGCCCGGAGCTATGAGAAACACGCAGCTAACAAATAAAGGATGCTTACAGCCTCCGGTTTAGCCCGGTGCACAGTGGTTGTAACGTGGAAGCATGTGTTTCACCGGGTTTTGTGTTTATGGTTTTGTTTCACATGCTCCACTGTTCGCACACACACACTGCTTTAGTTAACCATGCACACCTGAGTTTCTCGTAATGTTTGATTGTCATGCCTCAGTTAAATCACGTGCACCTGAGTTAAGTTAGAGACCAATTATGAGGTTGTATAAAAGAGCAGGCGTTGGCACAAACCAACGCAGATCATTGTTTGTAGTAGCTGCAGTTAGTTTAAGTTAGTCAGTGCGGCAGGGAACCGGCACTTTGAGTGAGCGCGCAAAACCAGCGCGCACCGTCGGGTCAAGCCGGACAAAGAGCGCACGCCGCAGAGAGCGCGCTTCATGCCGGCAAACCGAGCCGCCCGTCTATGGAGTATACGAGGACGTTACGGTGAAGGTGATCGAGGATACCGAGTGGTTGATAGGCGAGATAATCACACAGACGCGGAACCGGGATCCGCACGGTAAACCGCAAAGATTCAGCCCCCCGGTCTTCTCCCCGCCTCCGCGAGACGAAGAGGAGCTTCAAGGCCTCACGGAGTACTACCGCTCGTACTTCCCGGCGGACTCAGACGAGGAAGCAAGTCCGGCGCCTGCCACACCGGTGCAGCACCGTCGCCACAAAAAGCAAAAGGCGTGCGTCGACTATGCTATGGACGCGCACGATCCACGCCCCCGCCAACCCGCAGAGACAGCCTCCCTTCCCGGGGCTATAGACTGGGAGTCTGCGCAGCGTTTCCTAACGGTAATACAGGGAGAGCATGACATACAAGAATATGTGAATGAATTCCTGGAGCGGATGACTCCGGATGAGCTGCACAGCACGAGCCTGGGACTTGTTTTCTGGAGCGGATTGAGTGAGCTGTACCGGACAGACCTCATGCCATTCAGGTACGAATTGACACCATACGCTCTTATTTCTCTGCTAAACTTTTCCAGCACAGGGCCAACGTGCAGCAGCGACCACCCAGAGCAGGATTCAGAACCTGATCATGAAGCCCCACAGAGTAACCAGGCTTCATGGACAAACTGCGGCCACGTGAACGAGGGCCCAAGTTCAGAGACTCCTAAGTGTGTCAGACCCTGCGTGTGCTGAGTGTGTGGCAGGTCCTGTGTGTGCTGAGTGTGTGGCAGGCCCTACTTGTGCTGAGTGTGTGGCAGGCCCTACGTGTGCTGAGTGTGTGGCAGAACCCGTGTGGGCTGCGTGGCTGGCATGTGCTGCGTGGGTGTCAAGCGCTGCATGCGTGGCGTGGGGGTCGAACGTGGCGGGCGCCGCCATGACTGAAAGCGCCGCCATGACGGAGAGCGCTGCCATGACGGAGAGCGCTGCCATGATGGAGAGCGCCGCCATGACGGAGAGCGCTGCCATGACGGAGAGCGCTGCCATGACGGAGAGCAGCGCCATGACGGAGAGATAGAGGCCGAGCACGTGAGCATGATAGAGGCCGAGCGCGTGAGCATGAGAGAGGCCGAGCGCGTGAGCATGAGAGAGGCCGAGGGCGTGAGCATGAGAGAGGCCGAGGGCGTGAGCATGAGAGAGGCCGAGGGCGTGAGCATGAGAGAGGCCCCAAATTCTTCACGGCCCGGGGCCGCCCCGCCCGTCCCACCCTCGTCGATCCATGGTGGCACCCTGGGGTCCGGCAAAGACTATGGATGGGTCAGTTTTGCGCACCCAGAGTGTGCGCCTAAGTGGGGGTATGTATGTATGTATGTAACGTGGAAGCATGTGTTTCACCGGGTTTTGTGTTTATGGTTTTGTTTCACATGCTCCACTGTTCGCACACACACACTGATTACCACGCTTTAGTTAACCATGCATGCCTGAGTTTCTCGTTATGTTTGATTGTCATGCCTCAGTTAAATCACGCGCACCTGAGTTAAGTTAGAGACCAATTATGAGGTGGTATAAAAGAGCAGGCGTTGGCACAGACCAACGCAGATCATTGTTTATAGTAGCTGCAGTTAGTTTAAGTTACGGAGTTTGCATGCTGAACTGTGGACACAAAATAAAGGATCATGTCAAAGAAGTCTGCGTTTGTGTCGTACCCTCGTCCCAGTTCACGTCTCGCTATCTGACGAGAGCCGTTCGGAGCGAGACTGCTACAGTGGTGTCTTCTCAGTCAATTTTGGAAAGTTGTTTTGGCTCAAACAGCCTTGCTAACGCTGTTGTCTATAACCTAAACCAAAAGACAAATTCACAGAAAACAGTTGGTAGGCCACCTTGGAACTTGTTTCCCCCCAATCTGATTACTTGCTGGAAGACCCTAACCCATAACTCTCTACCCCTGAGTGAATGCTGGTAGGCAGCAGGTTTTTCTGCCACAAGTAGTTTCTTTTTTTAAGTGTGCATGTCCCTGTCCTTGCCATTTGTGGTTGTCAGATGTAGTTTGTTCTACAATTCATGTTATATACATGCATGGGCTCTAGAAGCTATTAGGGTTTCTTCCAGCTACTCCAGGTAAACTGATTGGCATCTTTAAATTGTGCATTTGTCATGCATGCATTGTGTGTTTGCCCTGGGTTTGGCAGCTTGGCCAGGGTGTCCATTTAATTTCATAGTGTAAAACTAACAAGTTAAAATTAACTCAACCAAGTAACCTTAATTAACTTAAGTTAATTGTAACCCTAAAAAGCCTGCACATTAATTCTAATTCTTTAAAGCAATCTTGTACGTCGCTCTGAATAAGGGCATCTGCTAAATACCATGAATGTAAATGGAATTGTAATTCCAAAATTCTACAATCTTAATATAACCCTAGAATCTAAACCTAACCCTAAAATATGAAACTAAACTCACGACCTAAACATTACAATTACCCAAACAATAATAATAATAAATATAGCTGCAAGCAGCAATTACCGGGGTTGAGCCCAATTTGGGTACACTAATAGATCATGTATATACAAAAAATGTTTCATTAGGAGATTTTAGAAGTTTGCGGCTGAAGAAATAGCCAGTTTGTAATTCCCGCTGTGATGAGCTCGAGCCGGAAGGCTTCGAGCAAATTCCCATCTTCGGCAAATAACGTGCTTGAAGCGCATATGAACACTTCATGTTCATGATGACTTCATGAACACATCTTTATTAGTAAGTGCACAATTACAGTGGCGATGATAATCAGACACTGGCTCACGTTGGCTTAGGCATGCGCGAGTCTTAAATCCATGCGATTATCTCTCTCAAGTGTGCGTGTGTGTGTGTTTGAGAGAGGTGATTGAGAGTGAGTGAGTGTGGTTGGGTGTGTGTATGAGTGCAACACAGTAATCATATAAGAATGTGACAAACACACACCTCCCCCACACTTGTCCTCAGGCGGACATCCAGGCCACAGTCCTTGGCCGTGACAGAGCCCCCCCTTTAGGCGCGAATTCCAGGCGCGCCAATGCTGCCAATGCTCACCTTCGGCAGGCTATGGGGGAGGCCCGAGAGACTCGAGTAGGGTCCCTGGTTGTCGAGTCGAAGCCGTGGGATGCCGGCGGTTGGGTGTGTGCATTTTGAGGATTGTGTGGGTGTGTAGCATATTGCGAATTAGGTATGTGACCGCAACACGCACACAGTTCGTAGTGCCCTCCCAGCTGGAGGCCTGTAGTGGCGTCAACTCACCAGCAGGCTGACTTTCGCCATGCACGTGCTCTGCTGGAATGGCCGGTTCAACATACTGGGAGGGGCGTGACTCGCATCCTTCTGTGCTCTGTGTGCGAGATCCCCGCTTGTGGCAGCAGTGAGGCTTGGTCGCGGGAGCGGGAATGCCTTCTTCACCGGCAGACTCATCCGTCCATCTGGGCTCGAGCGGTGCAAAGAGTCTCTCCCAGTCCACTGCCTGTTTGTAATAGCGCGCAAGCTCGACCTCTTTACAGCCTCCGTCACGCTCCGGGTATGGGATTATGTACAGGTGTGTGTGTGGTTGAGTGAGGTGATTGAGAGTGAGTGAGTATGGTTGGGTGTGTGTGTGAGTGCAACACAGTAATCGTATAAGAATATGACAAACACACACACACAGTCTGTAGCGCCCTCAGACGGACGTCCAGGCCACAGTCCTTGGCCGTTACACCTGAGCACCTTATATACAATAGATTTATGCTTTATACCCCTAAGTAGTGTTTGTGGATGACAAACACCCATATATAAGATTTAATTCGGTTCACGACCAGGAGGTGGCAATAAAGAAGTTACTTTAAGTTACTACTAGAAGTTAGAAGTAGGGCTACTAGAAGTTAAATGAAATGACAGAGAATAGACGGCTTTATCCAAAATCCTGAATTAGTGTACTACATAGGCTGCCTACATTTCAGGTAAAGTATACTTTGCATATCCTATGCAGTGCACGTGGACAAGTAATCGAGTACTATTTGAGATTGATCCAGCAACACCCGTGCAGATTAGTCATAGCATCCAAAGTGATGACACAACGGCTTTACAGCACCTTTTAATTTTGTTGTTTATTATCTTTAATTATATTATTAAAGGTTTATAGATATTACAGTGTCCTTTATTTAGGCCAGTGTGTATAAAATGGAAGAATGAATCTAGAGTGAGCGCCATTGTATGTATTTTAAGTTATTTGCTAGTTGGTTGTGTAAATGTCGGAGACTGAAACATTAACAACGCCGTCGCTGTAAGAGTAACCCTGTGATTATTGCAATGCTCATATCAAATGTACTTAATTATTTCTTGCTAACGTCACCATATTTATTGTGTAGAACATGTTGTATTAAAATTAGCATAGCTCATGTTAACATTGGGGTTATGGGTCACTTTGCTAACTAAATTTTACATTAGAGAAGGATTAAAATGAACTAGAATCGCTCGCGCTCACAAAGAGATTGTGTTTGGGATTTAGATGAGTTTTTAACTTATGACATATTTCTGACTTTTTAATGCCTAGTTACGAGTTCATTTGTTGTCATAATTATTTTAATACGATTTATACTCTGAAAAAGAGTGTAAAAAAATCAAAAGAGACCATGTCTATGATGTTAAACCAGAATTAGTTAGCGATCTGAAGTACTATAATTACAATCACTAATAAAAGGGAGAAACTTACTTATTGTAACGTGCACGGACAAGAAGAGCATGTGTTCACCGTGTTTTGTGTTTATGTTTTGTTTCACATGCTCCTTTGTTTGCACACACACTGATCACCACGCCGGTTGCTTGACTATGCACGTGTAACTTGACAGTAAGGTGCAAAGTAAGCACAACAGGTGGATCCAGTTGCAGCATGAACATAAAGGTTTATTGTATAATCGTGAGAGAGAGACAGTAAGCAAACATGAACTCAAAAGGCTCTTAGGCAATCCAAACTGAGTAGAGTTACTGATAAGACGGCGCTCCGGGCGCAACTTGAATAACAGAGGACGTTTCTCTTGACAATGAGGCAGCTCTTTAGATGCAGGAGCAGCAGGCAGCGTTCAAGGGCTTGACTTGGTCTTCTGGAACACATAAAAAGGCACAACGTTAGTTTGAGAGGCAGAGTTTCATTTAGAACGATACATCGCAATGCACTGCTGTTCCAGCGTTGTTTATATAGGGCGTGACCCTATATAAGTGCTGCGCTGCGGCGAATGACGTCACCCGGAAGTGGGTGACGCGACTGTGATCCGGAAGTGCCTCATCTTCAGGAGCATGCGTTGGGTATGTCACAGCACGCCTGTGTTCATGTTATGTTTGTTTGTCACACCTTAATTTAAACCAGGCGCACCTGCACGTTGTTAGAGTTAATCACGGGAGGGTTATAAAGGGAAAGCGCTGACAGGGCTCAGTGCAAGTCATTAGTTGTGTTACCTGGTATTGGGTGGATGTATGTCAACTGTGGACGCTACAAATAAAGAGTGATGTTTCCGAAGCCTGCACTTGAGTCATATCTGCGTCCCGGTTCGCGTCACGCTATCCGGACGAGCCGATACGAGCTGGAGACATGTTACACTTATTAGGTAGAGAACTGAAGCTCTGGACATTATTTCTTTAACTCGCTGTATTAGTTTGCCATGGTGAGGCTGCAGTGACGTCGCATTGGTTTAGTTGCTAAGAGATCATAGTATCACATTTTTTCCCAGTAATTTTTATAAAATAACTTTTGACTCATAGATCCTAGAAACTTCAAAGTCGGTATGGTATCATCTCATATTGTGCGCTCTTGGCATGCCAAATTTGACAACTTTTTGCTTAGAAAAAAGTGGGGCTGCCATAGACTCCCATTAAACAGGAAAAAAAAAATGACGTCATTTATCGTACGAATACAATAATATATATAGCTGCAAGCAGCAATTAATGGGGTCAAGCCCAATTTGTAGTCTTTGACTCATGTTGATTCAACATCTGAAATATATGTGAATATAATTTAGTGAGCACTAGTTTGAGATGTTAGATGATGTTAGATGACGGGCGTGGTTATAGGGCTTGACCCCTAATACAATTAGTTATCTAAAGTACTATAATTACAAGCATTAATACAAGGGAGAAGCTTACGTCAGTGGTAAACGATTATTTAAATGTAGCTCTGTAACACTCATATATCTCCAGGTTTCAGAATGAATGAAGTGTGTGTGCATTTTCCTTGTGCTAAAACACTGAGCTCAATAATTCCGTACATTAAAAGCATATAGAGCATTATCGCACATTTTATTACTACAAAGAATACACATTAAGATAACATATTCAAAATTCTCTTGCTAATGAGAGAAATAAGAGCTCGGTGCTTCTTGGCGGCTGGTCGGGAAATGTGTGCGTGTGATGTGCACATTATGTGATGCAGTGAATTTGGAGCATCTAATTTCTGTTATGGAATGCGATATCTTTACTCCTGAGCTCTGCAATGTAGAATGGTTATATGTTATAATTCCATGTGTTGATTTAACTGCTGCTATTGTGAGCATTTTGCGCGCTGTATATATGTTGCAGGTGTGCGCTGAGTGCATGTAATTTGAGGAAATGTAGCTCTAAGCAGAATAGCATCCGAGATCATTAAGGAAAACGCTTAATGTGTAACCTTGCGTTTGAATGTTGGACTAATCTGCTTATGTGTACATTGCATGTGTCACGCCCTAGGACTGTGGCCTGGACGTCCGCCTGAGGGTGTTACAGACTGTGTGTGTGTTTGTGTCACATTTCCACATACCACTGTCCACACACACAGAAACACACCCACTCATTCACAGACACACATACTCACTCACACACGCCCACACACGCTGCACGATTGCCGATGATTGATGTGTGGATAAATGGCCCACGCCAACACTCAGCCATTGTGAGTCATTGTTTGGCACTAGTCGATGTTAGTTTGCCACTGTTGGAGTCAAATAAAGGATATGTGTTCACGAAGCTCTGCATTTGTGCCTCCTGCTTACTTGCCGAGAGCGGCAATCCGTACAAAGCCACTCGGCTCAAGCCTTACACGACACTATGCTTTATTATTAATGTGTTACATAAGTTTTGTTTGTTATAAACATTGTATTAATGCTCTAAGCTCCGTTAAGCGTTTTTCACGCTTTCACGTTTTGCGTGCTGTTTATCCTCCCAAGTGTATCGTGTTTTAGTTCCGTTATTTATTTATTTATTTATTTATCTACACTTGACGTGTTGTAGATGTGTGGAATTACATATGTTTATGACCATCACTCAGCAAATGGAATTAAAGCGCGAGGCGCGTACACACCAATTACGAGCCAGTAAAGCGTGCTTTGCTCTGGGCTCCACGCTACCGTGGGAGGCACACACACACACACACACACAGACACACACATACACATTAGTTAGTACACTAGTTTATTAGTACACACATAGTTTACGCAGACCATCGCGTTGATTTATACACAGAAACGGCTAATCAGAATTATTACCCCGCATATCCTTCCACACGACAGCTCGGAATGTTTTTAAACAACATAAAGCGAGTATTATCCTCTCGTTGCACAGTCCATGTGTTAATAACATGTAACCAGCTCTAATTTGAGATTTGCTTGGTTTACTTTTCAGAATTAATGAAGTGTATGTGAATTAGTACTCAGTGCGACCTGTTCAGTGTGAGATCTCTTCTGTGTTTGTTTACTTACTAAGAGATCACAGTGATGTTGCGTTTTTTCGCCAGTAATGTTTATAAAATATCTTTTGACTTGTAGGTCCTAGAAACTTCAAAGTTGGTATGGTATCATATCTTATTGTGTTCTCTTGGCATGTCAATATTCTGATTTTCAGAATTAATGAAGTGGTACCTTCATCACACACATATACTCTTGGCTCATTCCGATTCAAAATCATCATATGATCAAGAAATCTAAAGAGACCACATTTATGATATTAGACCAAAATATAGAAAAGAAAAGGTTTATAATTAATCATAAATTATTACATTGTGCACAAGCACAGAGCAGCTAAATTAAAAGCTGGTTTACTTCCTGTTTGTTTTGTTCGAGTTCATTCCGTGTTTCAGCGTGCTTCCGTGTGTGTGCGTGTCAAGTTGCCGTGGTGACGCTGTGACGGCATAGTGGACCTGTCTTCCTGATTATTTGTTTACGTTTCTATTGCGTTGTAGACCAAATGCATACACGGTTTCTACACTGAAACGCTGCTGTGTTTACATTTAGCATGCTGGATTAAGTTGCCGTGGTGATGCTGCGACGGCATAGTGGAGTTTAATAGTGATGTATACCTTAGTGACATATGCCTTTATTTCCAAAGTTTTTTATAAAATCATTTTTGAGTTGTAGGTCCTATAAACGTCAATGTCGGTATGGTATCATATCATATTGTCTTCTCTTGGTATGCCAATTTTCACAACTTTCTACTGACAAGAAATATGGGCTCAGATTGAATCCAATGCCAGAGTAAAAAAATATACATAATAAATCGTACGATTTATCGACGACAACGAAACGACTAATCGTACGATTCAAGCCCTGCGAGGCTTGACCCCTAATTATAATTAAAATAAATGTATTATAGATATAAGAATACATTTATTAAATTTGTATTAATTATCATTAAGTAAAAGCGTGGTTAGTGGTCATGATTAGAAAGTGCCATGAAGAACAGAGCTTGCTGATTTTATTAATGGAGAAGGTAAAGATTAGGCTAGATAATACACAAGTTCACAAGCTTACTAAATGAGAAAAGTGTGTAACGTTACGTTCGCGTTCTCCCGAGTTCTAGCCACTTCCGGGTCACGGATGACGTCACTTCCAGTTCAGGCCATTCTCAGCGCGAGTTCACTTCCGGGTCCCAGTGTATATAAGCAGACTAGCCACAAGCAGCTAGCGCG
>JAOUQX010000017.1:10697640-10712352 GCA_028566295.1 Liobagrus marginatus | reverse complement strand
GCACTTGTTGCGTTAGTGCTAAGGCTCCGGATGTGTGGGGAAGCTGATGCTGGGTGCTGAGCTGGAGGCAGTGGCGACCGGACGATCGTTTAGATTCCGGCGCCTGGATGGTGGAGTTCGGGGAAGGGGGTGGGGTGTTGCTGAGCACAGCGCGCGGCTAAAGAGGTGAACTGCTGAGGCTTTAAAGGTTGCTGTGATTGGTGTCAGAACGGGAACAGCTGTCTGTCAGCTGATGCGCGCTCGACTATCGCGACCTGCCTGAATTAACGCGGTGCTTGATTTTATTTCAGATAAATAAGCTCAGGCATATAATCACAATTAGCAAAACAATATGATCTAATGGTTTTTTATAAAATAAATGATTCCAACAGTGTTATTATACAGTATAGTCTTATTCAACAGTATAGTATAATATATTATACTATATACATACATATACGTACATACTGTATAGTGTCATGCTGTAAAACTATGATGAGCTGGAAACTGTTTGGTCTGTAAAGTATTAAAGGTCTGTTTAGTGTTGTTATACAGTATAGAATACCAAGCCTTAGCCAGCTAGCATTTCATGGCTGATCAGTTACATTTTTATTGACAACGTTTAATCCAAACTATTTAATGTGATGCATGTTTAATGTGTTTAATGTGTTTAATGTGATTCTTGTTTATATTTTTGTATATTGGGTAAAACAATTAGACCTGTACAACTACTGACTCCAATATTAATTAATTTGGCACTAAGAAATGATCATGATAGACACTTTTCCATACACATTAAATATTAACAGCCTAAATCGTGCAGATCAGCAGGACTTTAATATGTGCATGTGTAATGATGTGCGTTTTATTTACAGCTCAAACACTGTGAACGCCACTTTGTTCAATATGCCTCATCTTACTTAAATTTATTGCCATTTAAACATGACGAAAAGGCTGTAGAGGTGGTCATTATAATAATCCATCATGTCTACAACTGCTGGCCTGCATGCTCACAAATTCAATCTAAGGAAAGGGTCAACAGACCGATATTTTTTCCCTAAATCAAGCTGCTTTTTCGTCAGTATTATCTTGGCCAACTAGAATCATATCAACAGAGAATTGATGAAAAGCATTCTAGTATTATTATTATTAATAATAATAACAATAACAACAACAACAACAACAACAAGTCTTTTTTGTTTATTTGATCTTTTTTGTTTAATATATGTTGGGCGATACATTGAAATTCACAATGATTTGTTCCCTCATCTTTTTAGAACAGTAAGGAACCTGCAGATGGAGTAAATCAGCAGCTTTCACCCTCTCGCCTCATTGATTATCCACCTAGTAAAGAGCTCAGAGCGCTCAATTCTGGCATCGATGTGGGCTACGGAGGCGGAGGAGAATCTCATACCCCCATGAACGAGCTTTTTATTTTGTGTGTTTGTGCTAAAGGCATATCGATTTTAGTGTGACTCGAGCAGTGGATCTCCAGCATAACCAGGCTGCATCAAATCCCGTTTTTAACACACAGACACACACACATACACACACATTCAAAATGACACAATGCCCGAGTTCCACCTCAGTTTTCTGCAAAGCTGAATTTACTTTTTTGTGTTTTTTTCTGCCTATTCATCTGGGCTTGTTTTGTGTGAACTATGTGAAAATGTGGGAGGAAAATCTGATAAATAACAGCAGCTCAGTGATGATGTAACGATTGCTCAGCGGAGCAGGATGAGAACCCGGTTCGGAGAGGAGGGACGACCCAATCGCAGGCTTTTGCAGAAAACAAGGCTTTTATTATCATCAACATAACACCGGAGCAAACATCCACGTTACTATCAGAGACGAACTACACTGGAGCTTGTCTCCGTGCGTCCTTTTAAAGAGGCTTGGAGCCCTTAACTTAAAATAGTCACAGGTGTGCGCGCTTTAAACTGCGGCATGCTCATTACCCCCAACGCGTGCCTGGTTACGGTGGGTGTGTCTGTGAATGTGTGCACTCAGTGAAACGTCAAAACTGACTTACACAACCAAACAGTGACACCTAACAAAACATGAAATGCACAGACGAGTTAACTAAACGTAAATATCAACCCAGTAGCGTCTGTGCACGTCACAGATGAACTAGATTCTCTTACTAAAGAGTGATGAACAAATAACTTGTAGATGAAAACCATAATTATGAAATAAACTATTACTATGTAATAAACTATAAAAGCCCTATTTGTGTAAGTGGGGATGCAATTAGCTGGCATGAAAAGAAAAAAACTTCCGCTTTTTCATCTAAACCAAAATCAAATCAAATTCTCCTCAAGTCAGTAAAGTGGAAATGACTCAGGACAGGACTTACACAATTATAATTACTTATGTTAATGTATTTCAGGAAAATTTGAGGGAATTCACAAGTCTGAGTCTTCATGCATTCATTGTCTATCAATTATCCTGTCCAGGGGCGCTGGAGTCTATCCCAGCTAACTTAGGACATGAGGCGGGTACATGTCTATCAATTATCCTGTTCAGGGGCGCTGGAGTCTATCCCAGCTAACTTAGGGCATGAGGCGGGGTACACCATGGACAATCAGCAGTTAATCACAGGACTAACACTTAAACACAATCATTCACACACACATTCACTCCCATGGACAATTTAGAGTAGCCAATTCACCTATGCCCAATCACGTGAATTTGGAGGTGGGAGGAAACTGGAGTACACAGGGAAAACTCACCCAAGCACAGGGAGAACATACAAACTTCACACAGAAAGACCCTGGGTAGGAATAGAACACATAGAATCTTGCTGTGAGGCAGGAATGCAAACCACTCCTTACTCTTCATTTAAGAAGCAACTCTCCGACCAACCATGCCACCAACCTTAGTGCTTGCTATGAGTCAGTAAAAGACTTTGAGAATTTAAAGGTTGTAAAGTATTGTGAGTATTTTCAAGTCATGTCAATAAATTCAATCAGTAATTAATGTGATTGAAAACGTGCTGTAGGCCACAGCTTAAAATACTTTAGTTTTTTTCAATGTTTTATTTTTACTTGATACATGATATATTATATACTTTAATATTATGTGTACATTGTGCAAATTTACCTTATACAATAAGCTGGTTGCTTATATTTCTATATAATATATATATTCTATATTCCTTATATTAAGGTAAACCAGAAGTTTAGTATATTTTTTATCATTTAGGTTGTTAGCATGGAACCACTCACCCTAGGTTTTTTATGGAAATGTACGTTTCTTTTCTCTGCATGCTTGGATTTATTTGGTCATTGTCACATATTGTATTCACAAAAGCCGATATGTCAAATATGCTAAACTTTTAACCCAGCAACTAATGCATGATTTTATGAAGATGTGTAATACCAGGACAATGGGTGAAAAGTGAGATGTCAATGGCTGTATTTAGCTTAGATGGAGATGTATGATTTGGAGCAGTGGTCAAACAGTGCTGAAGATGGAGCTCCGTCCAGAGAATGACACTTGTTCACACACAGCTGTAATATGAAAATGCTTTACTTGTACTGCACTACTTTTACAATATGGTCTTGTTTGAATTGAGCTTTGTTTAGCTGTTGATCTGTTTAAATTAGTGATTGTTTAACCATCGCATCCACACCTGTTAAATCATAATTACTGTTTTTGGCTGTCTTACTGATAATTATTTAAAGAACTAAACCACTCTGCTGTCCTATTCTGTTCAAGCAACAAAAAAAAGCAGCAGGTTAGTATGAAACAATTACTTTTACCAACCAAAAGTTTATTCTTACTTGTAATTTTCCATACTTAATAAAAAATAGGATAGCATGCATTTGTGTATACTTTTCTTTGCACTACATCACTGTAAATCAAAGGCAAAAAGTATGTTGATACCTGACCGATCTGCTCTATGTGAGTCTTTCTCCAAGTTAGGCCTTGGCCTTGCATAATGTTGCATTAAAATTGTACTGAGGGTCCCTAACCTGTTTCAGCATAGCAATGCCCCTGTGCACCATGCAAGGTTTATGAAGCCATGGTTTGCACACACACAGCCTTGATCTCAACCCCACTGAATCCTTTTAAATGAAAGTGTCAATCATCCTACAAATACTTTTCCCTATAATAAAATATAATATTCAAATGTGTGAGCCAGCCTCTGGAGGTTACCTTTAAAACTACAGCATATTTGCCTTTAGACAGTTTGTCAAAATTAAATCAACAGCCTTGAAACAGACGCTGATATGGGTATCTTCTTGTGAGAAGCAACACATTTGTATGTGGTTTGTGAGACTGCTGGTTGATGTGTCATGTGTGTGGAGTTACGGCTCTTATGGCCACTTAGTTTCTGCTCCAGTGATTAACTAGACCATACTCAGGGGGTCTTCTCTCTCACTCGTTCACGAGCACACACAAACACGACTGCATATCCAAATGAAATATTTGAATATAGTAATTTCTGCAATCTTCTAAAAAAAATTATTAAATGAAAACCATTATTGATTTTTCATGTTCCTGTTGTATGTACATATGTTTAAAATTAGTATTTATAACCAAAAGATGTGTTCGAATCTACACACTTTATATGTGTAACTTGGCTACTATTATTTTTACCAATATTTTGTGATTTTTTTTAACGTAAACAGTATACTGCCAATTGGACAAACTGCCAATTGTATAAGTAGTAGCAATAAGTAGTAATATCCACTCCATAAGTAGTATCTACAGTGCACTAAAACAGAACCTAACCAAAACTCAGTATTACGTTCATCTTTTTTTTTTATTGACTTTGATTGAAAACTTTTGCTAAACTAAACTTGCTTTTTGTCAGGAGTAACAGTGAATAGATTGTGCAAGTTACAGAGAGCCTGCAGACAAACAGTCTGTCAGTACATGGAAATGAAGTCTATCATGAATAAATATTAGCAGTTCTCACCATCTAAATTCTCAGAAAGAAATCTTGGCCACTGTTGCATTCCAGCTTCCTGTTGCTACACCCAATGTTTTAAAGCAATAAAATCCCTGCAGCAGGGAGAAAGCCTTTTTTCATCAAAGATCAGGGTAGGCGGTAAACACGGTCATTAACCGCTGGTCCTGATCAATTGGAAGCCCCAGAAAAACACTGCCTTGTCATCTGATTGTTTGGGAAAGGAATTCCCAAGTGTTTCTCAGGTGTCAGAAAAAAATGGTGTCATTTAATAGATTTCAGCACAACACCGACAGTTGTTAATATACACAGATCTCCATTATTATTTTTTTTTTTTTGTAATATACTGTCTGGAGCCAATGTGATATTTAAATACAAAATATAGATTTAAAGGATCTCGGAAATATCTTTTGATAAATTGATTTTAGTTTATGACATTACTTTTGAACCAGGAGCCAAGAAGCATAACATTCCAAGAACATTGTTTTCTCTCAACATTATGAAAAGATTCATCAAGTACAAATAATGTCATAAGTAACACTACAAGAACATAATTTTAAAATGTTTTGTCCTAACATTTAGACACTATTAAAGAACGTTAGTGAAAGTTGTGCGAACGTTCATCTGGGTACGAGCTCAAAAAACATTAACAGTTTTTTACTAAATGAACAAATATGCTAACATTACAACGCAGTAAAAAAGTTACATTTTTTTAATGTTTATATCAGTTTTACTATTAATCATTAATAACTCTGGTTGATTTTGCTACAATTGGGACTGTAACGTTGGGGCGGCAAACCCCTTTGAGGTGAAGGCAGACGAGTAAGGATCCATTTGCAGAGGGGTTTATTGCAGACAGTGGTTCCAGAAGAACAGTGAACAAATACGCAAATGTGCTAACGTGGCTAATGCTACAAACACTGTGTACTAGCTATAAGCAAAACGGCTAGCAGGAAATGGCTAGCAAACAGACATTAGACTTGACATGAGACAAACACAATACTTCAATGAACAACAGAAAGCACACGGTTTATATACACCATATACAGGTACAGGTTCATAGTGCAAAATTCATAGTGCAAAAGACCATGGTGCAGGTGAAGGCTCCCTCTGCGGGTGGGAGACCGAAACCGATGTGACAGGGACACACCTACTGACTGCAATAATAATAAATAATGCTGCAAGCAGCAATTATCGGGGTCAAGCCCAATTTGTAGACTTTGTAGTAATAAAAGATTTACATAAAACACTTCTAGAAACTAATATTTCTCTTGCTTATGATGCTTTGGCTCATGTTGATTGAAACTCACCATATAATCAAGAAATGTAAAGAGAGAATGTTTATGAAATTAGACCAAAATCTACAAAACAAGAGGTCTATAATTAATTATAACTAATTATTACATTGTGCACAAGCACAGAGCATCAAAATGTAATTATTAGAAAAAGCCAAATTCGAATAAAAGATTTTATTCCTTTTAACACCAGTAACTGGCGATTGAACTAGTGATAATCAACAAATCACACGATGAGGCTTTCACATCAATCTGGCAACACAAAGATCATGCTCGCGCTGGTCTGCACTGTATAGAAGAGAATCAGCAATCACCAACTGCGCTACAATTCAACTTGAAGTAATATTAATTCTATCGTTACTCTGTATAGTTATTAAACTAAAACACAAGCGCAGATTTATTGTATATGAGCCGCGTGCTCCACCTCAACATGATGGTCCATTCACACACACGCATACGCATACGAAAGCACGCTGAAGCACGGAATGAAAATTAAAAAAAGAAATTTAAGAAAGATCTGTGTCAAACAATAGGACTGTGGCCTGGATGCCCGCCTGAGGGCGCTACAGACTGTGCATGTACTAACTGCTTACATAACACATGACACTCCGAAGTCGCTCACAAGCCCAGTAGCCTGCCCGATCCCGCCCCCAGGTCTAGCAGCTGCCCGACCTAAGCGTTAACACTGATGTACACCCAGTAGCTCCCCCAGCCCAGACATGTCACGGCCCCGAGGTACCTCCTGAGCAGTCGATCGGCACCGCACTCCCTCCTGAGCTCTATTTTTGCCCCGCAGTTGTGCTGGCGTCCAGTCCCGGCCCCGAATTCGATCACAAGCCAATAGTGCACCTGACCCAGCCGCTGAGTCACACCCCGGCCCCGTAGACACCGTGGCCCAGAACTGCCCCCTGAGCCTAGTTTCGGCCCCATAGTTAGACTGGCCCCCAGTCCATGCCCCGAACCCACTCTAACGTTCAGTTCTGACCCTACAGCACACCACATCCCTAGCTTCGGCCCCGACCTTCCCTCACAGTCAAGTCTCGGCCCCGAGCTAGCTCCCAGACACTGTATAGGCCACTTTCTATGCCCCTGAGTTAGGTACCAGCTCCAAAGGTGAGGATGGGTCCAACGTCAGTAGTAAGAGACCCTGAACCCACTCACCCGCCGAAAACTATGGTTGTGCAAGTTGCGGCTGCCGCTTGGCGTCGGACATCGTTCCATTCCCGGGCCCGGCCGAGGATGTCCCCCCATCCCCCAGCTTGCCTGAGTACGACGCTGGGTCTGCCTATGAGGCAGAGGGCGTCGCTCGGTTCACCACCTCGGCTACGGACGTCGTTTGTGCCTCGCTCCCCCCTCTGGCCTCAGCGCCTCCCTCGCGCCCCTCTCACCGCGTATGCACACCAGCGACGACCTCATGCTCGCCGGGTCCGTTGCTCCCCCCCGGCCTTGCCGTTTCCGTCGCTCCCCATTTGGCCTCGCTAGCGCCTCAACGGTCCCCATGGCCCGGGCCCACCGCACCTGCACCACCTCCCACGGCCCACAGTCTCGACCCGGCAGTCTGGGCCCTTACCTGAGTCTCCTGGGCCTCCCCCATGGCCCGCCGAAGGTGAAAGATGGCAGCATTGGCACACCTGGAATTTGTGCCTGGGGGGGCTCTGTCACACAATAGGACTATGGCCTGGACGTCCGCCTGAGTCGCTAAAGACTGTGCGTTTACTAACTGCTCACATAACACATATGCACTGTGCCACACACACCTGCATGCACTCAGGAAAGAAGTATAAAGGAGCTGCGCTGACTAAGTCGGTGTGGGTTATTGTTTTGTTTGAGCATAACCACCATGTCTGTTTGTACGTTGTGATTAATAAAGATGCCTTCAAGAAAGTCTGCATTTGCTCCTTATCTGCCGACGACAGCAACTCGGACGAAGCCCTTTGGTTCGTCTGTATCACAATCTGTTATATCGCTCTGTTCGTAATTCTATCACGATATCAACAAAATTTATATACGGAATTAATACTTTCACAAGTAATGAAGGTAAGTGCATTTATTTCTCCATCTTTATAAAATAACTATTGACATGTGACGTATGCCCTAAACTAAAGCTCTGAGCTCAGCTCTCAAGCTGGATCCATAACTTAAATACACGTTAAATACACATTATAACTAAATGGAATAACTCGTTAATTTTGTATTGCCATCTTCCTGGTTATTTGTTAACGTTTATAGAGCATTGTAGACAAAATGCATACATGGTTTATACACAAACATCGATTGGCTTCAATCGGACAGTTAACGCGATATTTAAACGCGGAAGTGCAGAATTAATTCTGAATGTATTAGGTAGGGAACTGATACTACATGCATTCATTTCTTTAGCGCGCTGGATTAAGTTGTCGTTGTGACGCTGCGACAGCATAGTGGACCTTATTAGTGCTGTATACCGTAGTGACGTATGCCAATCACTAAATTTCCAAAGGTTTTTATAAAATAAATTTTGATTCTTAGGTCCTAGAAACAAAGCTGGTATGCTATGTCACTCTTGGCATACCAATTTTCAGAACTGGGAACTTTTACTAAGATGTTCTATTGGCTGCCATAGACTCCAATGCCAGAAGAATAAGAAAAACATACGTAATACATCGTACGAATACAATAGGGGTCCCAGCCCTGCGGGGCTTGACCCCTAATAATAAATAAGACTGCATAATAAAAGTGAAATGCCATATAATGAGTTGAGGGCTTCAGCAGAACAATTTGTTGATGTGTATGGAAATTAGCTGTTCATGAATCTAGTCACTTATTCTAAATGTTATCTGATTCCAGATTAAAGAAGTATAAACAGTCAATCGGAGGTGGGAGAAGTGGTGCACTGTTTTTTTTTTAAATACGCCTTTGTGTCGATGTCCTTGATAGTAGGAACATCTTTTTATCTGAGTAATACAGCAGTTTTGGTACCA
This sequence comes from Liobagrus marginatus, assembly GCA_028566295.1. Lineage (NCBI taxonomy): Eukaryota > Metazoa > Chordata > Actinopteri > Siluriformes > Amblycipitidae > Liobagrus > Liobagrus marginatus. The sequence continues at coordinate 10,703,200 of JAOUQX010000017.1, read as the reverse complement.
AAAAAATTTGAAATGGCAAAATGACAAAGATGAAGTGCAGAAACTGTTGTAAAATGTGTAAAGTGATAAAAGCTACAAAATAAAGTAAACTTTTATGTAATTTACTGTAAAATGGTTTGATGCTGGGGACCTCTTGAAGTCCACATCAAATATTTTAGTCCAATATTTAAAAAAACATTGTCCTTGTACATACAATACATTCATAAAAGCATTTCATTAAAAGCGCTCATCACAAATTATCAAAAACATTCTTTGAGTTAACAGCAGTGCCAAAGTGAAAAATGAATGAGAAAATGATTACACAAAAATATACAATTATAAAAATTTGATTTGTTTTGTAGATGAACTGATTATTAGTGTCAATAATATCAAATGAAACATACAAAACAAGCAATTTTCTTTGATCTGCTTGAAATAAACCAATGGAACAGAGTATTGGGGGTGGATATTTAAGAGGAAGGAAATGTCTTGCATGTTGTGAACAAAAGCAGCAGACAGGAGCAACACACTATAGTAGAACATGAAGAGACAATAAGCAGCGTGTCTCTGTGATTGGCATTTAGACGTGACCCAAACAGACAGACATTTCAGGGGCTGATTTGAAGCGGCGTCTCTGGTGCCAAAGCAATGTCTTTCGTGCTCGGTTCTAAACGGTTTCACAGTCTGAAGGAGTGTGTGGTTTTGTGTGTGTGTGGGTGTGTGTATGTGTGGGTGAATAAACTTCACTATCCAATCCCCTGGCCCATTTAAACAGCAGATAAAAAGGTGTGCTGACAGGCAATGACATGTTACTCCTCCTCCTTTCGGCTGATAAACAAAACGCCAAGTGTTCAGTGCATTTTTTGACACCCACTTTTCACCTGCCAGTCAACATAAAGAGAGGTGTATGGATTTTCATTACTGAGTTTGCTGGGTGATGTATGCAGTTTGGCTAATCCTGTTCAGCAGAAATATCAAATGCATGCTGAGAAGGTCATTAAATGTGGATGACATCAGTGGATAATTTAAAAATTAATTACTCACTCTTCATAACAGTTCGCATATCAAAGCATGTTACTTACATAGAATAGAATTTATTTCTTATTTTAAAAAAAGTCGAATTTAGAAAAATTCTCAGACAAAACAAAGCCATGTTAGTAAGAAGTCCCAAAGGAAATGTTTATGGATGTAAAAAAAATTAAAATAAAATTTATTATTGTAAATTTGATCAGTGATTTGTCAATGAGAAGAATGGTGATTAGGTTGGGTCATTGGAACCAAAAATTCACACATTAAATGGGTCTAACTAAAGTTACCACATATGGTCACTAAGTCAACAAGTACTTAACACAATCCACAGCCACAGGGTCAACATGAAGCACGACCTAAATTAACTGATCAGCAAATTGTGAGAGTTATTTGAAAGTGACATCATTTAGGTTGCTCAAATGGTTGTGATTGGCCGACTGAAACTTCCCCATTGCTCACTGCAAAATCAGGACTTTCTCACACTGCAACTTTCAATAAGCCTTTGGTCATTTCAAACACAGGCACACACACATGTAGCATTTATTGCAGGCAACTGATGAAATTTCTTATTGCATTAAAGGAGAAGTAATCATTATAGAACATGATAAAATATTTCTGCATCTATTGACTCAAGACTGTTGATGCATTTGTTTAGTCAATAGTGTGATGTAAATGATGTAATTAATTATAGATTCATTGGCTCATTGAATTGATGAGAGAAACGCCTCCAGTGTAACCGATGTTAAAGGAGAGAGGATTTGTTCTGGGAATTCAGTTGTGCCCAGATCTATTTCTTTATTTATACAACTCACTAGTTCCTCCTCCCTGTTTTTTTCTTCTTTTTGCTTGCCATCAGGCCTGATAGTCATGTGTCAGTGCACTCGTCTGATCATTCAGAGAAATGTTGACAATGGACTGATATGAGACAGAGTAGTGGGCATTGTAGGGGACACCATTCTTGTTTACAGTCACTAAAAATTTATGTGTTTCAGATGAAGCTCACTACTCTGATATGTACTCTTTTGCTTACAGTTATCAGTAATAAACTGACATGGATATATAACTAAAACTGTTTTTAAACATAAAACAAAGACAGAAACAGAAGATAATTGTGATGAAATGATAAAAATTTAAAAGAAAGAAAGACACCCCATAAACAAAGAGAGTGAGAGAGAGAGATTGGGAGTGCAGAAAAATGAAGTGCACAGATTTTAAGTGGGCAGTTCCATTGAGTGTCTTTTAAGGAAAGGCTGCTGAATGATCAGCTGCTGTAACACCAATTATGACATCATCAACTGACAGGTAGACATTTAAATTTCTATCATTTGAAGTTTATGAAAGTGGTATATGAAAACAAATCAAAAACATAACATTCAACTGTGATTCATTTTTTTGTATGTCTACAGATTTAAAAAATGAAAGAAAACAGTAGAAGAAACAGAAAAAAGTTGGCAGTCACTGCTCAGCTAAGGATGACACATTAAAAACGGACAACAATTAGGACTGATCAATGGCCTGAACTCATCCTGCGCTTGCTGTCCTGCCTGGAGGATTAAGTGCTATTGGAAAATTGAATTTGTCCACATGCCGAATATCACGTGTCTGTCCTCATTCGCTGACTCCTCTATGACCAGCTCCTTCTCTAAAAGGCCAACATGTGGTCTCGCTGGGAGGTCAGAGGTTACACAGAGTGCCTCGTCAAGCTCAAGGGAAGTAATTTCCATTTTAATGTCACACTCCTAATCTGTCAGAGAAGCAATGTACACGACACGAAGGCATTAAGCGAGCGTCATCTATCACCCAGACTGTGTGCTTTTACTGCTCTAATAGTCACCATGGCTCTCCGTATCTCATTGTCCATCACCTCGAGTGCTAAAACAGCTCGAGCCGGAGGACTGCAGCTCTCACTGACACTCTGGTAGATCTCATCTTCATGTGTTTTGCTTTTCTCCACTAGGGGAATAAGACAACAAGTGAACCCTGTCCACTTAGCTGCGTGTCAATAATCTGCTTGTTGGGGATTCCACTAATAGATCCACATCCTTCTGAGATGCTCTTTCATTTCCTTAACCATTATAATTATCCAAACAAAAATGAGGCAAATGAAACAAACATGTATTTGTGTATATGATTCTAATAATTTACAGTAACTTTGAAATTCTGTACATACCATTTGAATATACAGTATATATCTTTGTAACGTCGGCTTAGATCCGAAAGGCTCTCTTCGGATAGCCAGACGCGGTCCGAGGAAGGCGCGAGATCCAGACCCAGGACGTGAAAACATACTTCTTTTATTCCGTGCTCAAATCCCTTAACAAACTCCAAACACCCAAAATGATCCACGCTGGTTTTTCTCCATCGTCCCCTATTTAAACTGAACATAATCAAGCTAACTAAACCTAAACAGGTGAGCGTGGTTAGATGTGGGCGTTGCTGTGGGTGTGTGTGCGTGAGTGCACACAGGGCACACGAGGGCATGTGAACAGTGACACAACACAGACGCGCTTGTGGCGTCCACAACGTCCTGGCACGTTACAATCTTGAACTAATGGTCAAAGAAAAAAAAGTGTATTTGTCACATACAAAATCATACATTGTACATCATGCAGCGAAATGCTTTACGACTAACCATGCATAGGGATGTTAAGAAACAGTCAAGATAGAAATGAAACAGAAGAGAAATATGATGACAAAACAAATATAAAAACAGTATAACAGTCTTTATTTTATAAATTTAACATGGAGCAATAGCTTCACTGTATATTAATCATAAATAAGACATTTTTTATATACAATTAAACGTATTGCTCACAATGTTCAAGTTTTTAACACTGTTATACTGTTTACCTATTAATATTAAAGCCAAACATAATATAACAATATAGTGAACAAGCCAGAGGTGATTATGGCAAAAAAAATCTCTCTTGAGGCAACATGAAGTAAAACCTGAAGTTGAACTTGACTTAAAAAGGAACCCATCCACATCTGGATTGCAACATCAGTGCAATTGTAAATTGTTTAACCCCCTAACTATATTTTATAATTAAAAAAAAATGCCTAAATAGGAACAGCCGAACTTATGAACAACTTATTGGTCAATGTCATACATTACTTAAGACTATAACTACATATAAAATATACTTATTGTAAATAAAAAATTCCAATCTGCAGCTTCAATTAGTTAACATTATTATTTTTATTATTTTTATTATTATTATTATTATTATTATTATTATTATTATTATTATTATTATTATTATTATTGTTATTATTATTATTATTATAGGTTTGTTCTAATGTTATTATGATGTTATGTTCTACATTGAGTGTAGTAGAGAACCACAGTGAGCATCTGGTTCTCGGTCAGGCTGTGCCTCTGTACACATTGTGTTCGGGTGACTGCTCGCTCAGCCCCGTTGCGCACCATCATTTTTCCTGTCAGAATTGCAGGGGGAAGGATTTGCGGCAGAACCCCACCGTGCAATGTTTATATTTCATAAACAAAATGATGTTTTCACCATGGGACTGAGACGAGCGGTTCCACTCACTGACTTCCGCCAAATGCTCGACGCAGATTATTAATGCGCTCCAGTAACTGTTAATTTCACTTTGGTAGAATGATTTATGGGCAGGCATAGAAGAGAGGCATAATCTAATTGAGATCAGAATAGCTGTTTCTTGCATATTCACAGTCGCACCATCCAGATGGGGCGCAATGATTAATACCTAATGAGCAAATAATCCATGAAATGAATAAAAAAAAACTATTCTTCAGTACCTTGTCACACTACAGGAGGGAGAGATAAAAGAAGATCGTGATGGAAATGTTTCAGCCACCTTTTCTTCACAGAAACAGAAGTAAAGTCAAGTGACTAGGTTTTGGATTATTAGATTACACGCTTTCCTGGTTAACAAAGTTAACAAAGTTTTTGAAATAGCAAATTAGTTTCAAGTCACTGAAGCCATAGATAATATGAATGAATCCAAATTACTAACTGAAAAACAAGGCCAGTTCCATTATTAGTCAACAGAATAATCCTATTTCAGAATAAAACCTACCTGGATGTATTGGTTAAAGAAAAATAATCATTGTAATTAATTAGATCATATTATTTATATGATAACCACATGAATCTGCATGATGATTTGAGTTAATTTTTGCCATGGATCATGTGCGCTCTACTGGGTTCAATCCCATTGGTTTCACCAATTCGTTCAATATCTGCATAAAGTTCACCTATTCTCATAGGTGGACATCCTCAATTCTCATCTCCAACTGTTGCTGTTACTCATGTACCCGGAAGAGAGGCAGCTGTCATCGAAAATGAATACGCTACAGTCGCTACTAGTTGCTGTATATCTGAACGTAGCATTAGACCTGAGCAAGTTGCCAGCTCTTTATTTATTATAGAGCAACACATCACACATTTTAATCCATTTATAGTTACGTTCCAGTTACTAATAAGTGCCAGAAAGTAAAGTTAAGTTTATTGGTCACATGCACATCATACAGTACAACATACAGTGAAATTCTTTGATTCCGCATATC
>JAOUQX010000017.1:10673118-10686112 GCA_028566295.1 Liobagrus marginatus | reverse complement strand
ACGCAGCCTTGGGGAGCACCGGTGCTGAGAGTGAGTGTAGGTGAGGTGTGCTTTCCCACCCGTACTATTTGTGGTCTGTCTGTGAGGAAGTCAGAGATCCAGCGACAAAGCGATGTGCCGAGTCCCAGAGCCTCCATCTTGGAAGTGAGTATGAAGGGGATTATGGTGTTGAAAGCTGAACTGTAATTCACAAACATTTTTACATAATTCCCTTTTTTCCCTTTTCGATTGTCTAGATGTTCGTGGGCAGTGTGATGTAAGTATGCGATCACATCCTCAGTGGAGCAGTTAGAACGATACGCAAACTGTAGCAGATCCAGTGTGTCTGGTAGTGAACTAGTGATGAAGTCTCTTACTAACCTTTCGAAGCATTTCATCACATTTGAGGTCAGAGCTACTGGACGATAGTCATTAAGCCAGGCAGGCTGGGGTTTCTTTGGGACTGGGACAATGATGGATTTTTAGAAGCACGCTGGGATTACAGACTGTTCCAGTGAGAGGTTGAAGATCTTGGTAAATACCGGAGCTAGCTGATCAGCGCAGGTCTTCAGGATTCGCCCTGTTATGCCGTCTGGTCCTGCACCTTTACTGGTGTTTATTCTGTTGAAGGCTGTTCTCACTTCGTGCGCCGGAGGTGATAAACGCGGTGTCTGGTCCTGCACTCTCTGCAAGCATGCAATCAGCAGCGCTACTAGAGACATTAGCACCGTTAGCATACACAGCGCTGTCGAAGCGAGCATAAAAGGTATTTAGCTCGTGTGCTAATGTAGCGTCCGCACTCATCATCTTGGGTGATGGTGTTATAATCCGTCATGTCTCTAAGTCCTTGCCACATGTTTCTAGAGCTCTGATGGAAGAGAGACTCTAGTTTTTTACTGTAGCATAGCTTTGCAGCATTTACCGCTCTACGTACATAATAAACTGCGGCTTTGTACTCACTCATGTTTCCGGACGCGAGCCCAGCGTTGTAGGCCGAAGTGCGAGACTTGAGGGCATCGCGGATAGAATTATCCACCCACGGCTTTTGGTTTGGAAACGATATGATCATGACTCGCTGAACTGTATCGTCAGCTAGTTTCTCAATGAAGCCTGTAACCACTTCCGTAAATAAGCTGACGTCACCTTCGGAGCTCCGCCAGAACATTCCATGCTTACAAGGTGCTTAATAGATCTATCTATCTATCTATCTATCTATCTATCTATCTATCTATCTATCTAATTAATTTGTTGCTTCCTGTACATTCAAAAAAATATGGGTACCTTCTATATATTGTCTGAGCAATGTGCGAGACTGTAATTTAAACTTTTATGTAAACTGACGAGTTAATACAAGGATCTTGTCATAGCGAACTTGGGGTATCATCTATACTGTGAGCTGAATTGTTCCCTGTTAGCTATGTATGGATTTGCATGCTTAGCCTTAAGAATTGATCAAATATACAGCACAACAACACTGTAAGTGGTCGATTTAATGTGTGCTCCTCCTCATTAAAATGTTTCCTCTTTTAAAAGAATGTCATCCTTTTCCGAGTATGCTCTGCTAATTCGTGAATTAAATAAAAGGCCCAGTGATGTTGATGGGGAACAACCTCAGGTGCAACATTTGACCTTTGACCTTTGACAGAAGGACATGTCTGGGATGCTGGGACACATGACGAGACAGAGACAAGAAAGCCAAGAGGTCAGAGCAATGCACTTATGCCCTGCCTCCTTCGTCATTTCGACTCAGTCTGCATGGGGCCATGTCCTTTGATTTGGCATTCAGATCAATAGATTTTCAAAGATTGACTTCATAAGTAGGTCATAAGAAGCATTTCAGATATTGGCGCTGGCTAGAAAGAGGCTTCTCCAGAGTTCATGCGCTGGCCTCTCACTTAAACTCTCACCCGAGCAATATAAAATACACATGAATCATCTGGTGCTTTAGAAAACAAGACAAGAGGTGGATGATAGTTTCTGGGTTTGAAAAGCAAACAAACAAATAGTACACAAAATGATAGCAAATATCTGTGAATTAAAATTTAAGTTGCTTAGTCATACAGCTGTTCTAGTGGAACTTTCCGTGGTTTAAAACCAGGTGCCAGGGTTAGGGTTGTTTAGTTTGGTATAACCACATCCTACGTACCAAATTCTGAAGAAGGAATTATGAAACGTTATGCACTTTGAAAAAATAAGTTTGCCAGGTAAACACCCATTGATCAAAGACGTGTGAAAATGAATAGTTGTGATAATATTCAATGTTTTATAGTTCATAGTTGTTCATTAGGCTTTTTTAAGCTGCTACTCAGAATGCATTGATCTAGTCAAAAACCTGTCAGTTGCCACATGTGTGTGTCTCTCCTTCTCAGTATTGAGTGAGCTGTCGCTCTTTAATGGAGTGGGGACAGACCCCTCCCGCCCACCACCCCAATCCTAAAGCACATTTGGGTAATATTCCGGGGAGGCCCCTGTTTATCATGTGATGCATTTGTAGGTAGGTGCGGTACATTATGTACATAATTCACTGCGTACATTTGTCAAAACGCGGGTTTGTATAAGAACTAATGATCTGCAGGAAATTAATGATGCTATAAAAAAGAAAAATCCACCGTTCGTGTGGGTCTGACAGGATCCACTGGCCCTGATAATCTCCACTAAACGAAGGAGAATTGTAGCAGCAGGGTAAAGAGACACCCAAAAAAGCACAACACTGAGCCAGACACTAACCTGAACACAGAGCCAAACATGACATGGAGAATACTATAAGGACTCTAATATACCTGCTGTTCTGAGATCATAAAACACTGCTCACCTGTGCTGTGTCTGAGACCTTCAGTCGCACAACAACAGAAAAACACACAGCACAGTAACATTACAAGAAAGTAAGATCAATTAATTAGAAAACAAATATAAAAAATATTCAACACATGTTTTGTCCTTGCTTATATTAGAAATGTAAGGAATAAATAAAAATAATCAATGCATGTTACATGACTAAATTATCCTCAAGCCATAAGATTATAGCCATAAGAGACCTACCAATTATAACTGTCTACCAAATGCTGTGATGTTTTAAAATGACTAAATTGCAATATGCCCATTGTATTGTAGGTGATTGTCCAGCAATTACAGGAAGCTAACCCAAATGCATACACAGCAAATCTCATAGCAGGCTAATTACTAGTAAAAGTTAGCATTGTCTTCTGAAGCTAATGAAGTGTTTCAGCATTGAAGCAGCAGTATGTTCATTTTTAGGATCTGGGGATTTGGAGACCTGTGAAAGAACATTGCTTTAGGCTAAATGTTCATTTTAACATTGAATTCTGTCTTTAAATATCTACTAAATTATTATGTTTATCATTTTTGTATTGTCAGATTGGTCCTAAAATAAAAGGCCAAGAATGCCTAGGAAAAACTGCCAGAAGTTTCTTTAAAAAAAAAAAAAAAGGCAATATTTGCAAGGGTGGAAAGATGTGAGTGGTAATTTATATAAACTTTTTTTATTCTTACTATCAGTGGTGATTTCAGTAATACACGGCCTATATGAGATGTGCAAATTACATGCGTACTATACAGAACATTTGACTTTTTTTTTTTTACAATTATCCTTATTGTATACTTTTCTGCCTTGAATGAATTACTTATTCCTTTTAAAGGGGTTTAGTCCTAAAAAAAAACAAAAAAACAGAAACTACCAAAAAAAACATTAATGCTTCTAAACATTTGAAGTGTCATTTTATACAATAAGAAATATATATTTTTAACCCGGATTTTTCTTTAAGTAGGCTGTACCTAATATTAAATTGAAAATACAATACATAATTCCACTGTGATTATACAGTAGGAACTTACAAAACAGTTTAGATTGAGAGCTATTAATGGTTGTTCAATTGTCCCCAAGGTTCTATGTAGAAGATTTTGCTTGCTTTGCGCTTTTCTTCGCTTGAAATTCAGCATGAAGCTAAAACTTTGTGCCCTCTAAAAGCCGTAAGTCTATAATAGGCTTTTCATCCTTTAACACAGACTCACACACTTACATCACTATCGCAGAATGATCAGAGTGGACAAACCCAGTGTTCCGTTTCAATTTCATTAAGACACAATATATTCAGACTGCACTTTATCACCTTTTTATTGTCTCTTTAAGTCATTGTCCCAGTCCTCACAGTGCCAAGCATAACTTTTCTGGCAGTGAGTGAGGGCTTCCTCATCTTGCCATACACTACAGGCCTAAATGAATGTATAATGAGGCTTTGATTTGGGTGGCAGGACAGGACTCTCTAGCAAGCCACAGACAAATCTATTATTCCGCTACCATGTTCCTAAGTGTTTGCACCCTGCCACGACCCACTTTATCTGTTGGTTTTTATTTTCAGAGTGCATGCTGTCCATATGTTACTGTAATAGTTGCTATAATTCTTAGCCAATAGAATTCAGGCTTTAATGGTCCTGAAAAAAGAGGACACAAGAATGTGTTTTAATAAACCCCCCACCCCCCTTAGGCAATAAACTAATGGGCTGACACTGATGTATTTGCATAGAAATGAATTATACAGAGCGCCTTGACGTGACTTTTAAAATATGATTGAGGAGGTTATTATTGCTGCACTCTGATAGATGTTAACAGGTTATTTTAGCATGGCTGTTGTTAATAAAATTCCAAAGAAAAGGCTGGGGACAATGAGAAAGCGGTTTACATGGTCACAGCATTCTAGTGAAGGGTCTTATTTTGTCATTATTTCTCCAACCTGATCCTCGGCAACCTTTGGCTCAAAATGATCTAAAGTAAGTAAAGCACTAATCCAATGTTCTTTTCATTGCTTCACAAAACTGCCATGCATTGCACTTCAGTAGTGTAAAAAAAATGCTGCGCATAGTAGCACTGAAAAAAGGACACCTCCTCAAGTTTCAACTTGCACTTGATAAGTCCAACAAAGATCCCAAATTGAAGTTGAGTACTGATTAGCTCACTGAAGAAAGTAAGCAGGCTGCACACATTGTCGGGGTTTTGAAAACTACCTGTTGTTTAATCAGTCCTTGCTTTTTCTCGAATGTGAACCAAATGTTGAAGGTTCAGTTGTCACATGTCTGTCTGTCAAGGTGGCATGTTTGTCTTTTCCATAGTTAGGCATACGCTGAACCAGTAGATGTAAACACTGGTTCAGTACCAGTACCTGGTAAGACTGTACCAGGATTCAGGCCCCTGCCAAGTGATGCTAAAAGTGCGATAGCATTACAGACTTCTGTCAGGTTTAGTTTAATTTTGTTTGAAGAAAAGTCTCATTGTTTCATAAATAATATATTCTGACTGACATCACTGGGGAGCTAAGTATTTACACCACAGATTTTGGGTGTAAATACTAGAAAATATAATAGGCTGAGTTTCCCGAAACTTTCTTAACGCTATGTCCTTCGTAAGTTATAACTTAAAGTTTACCTTAGGGTTTATACGTGTTTCTCGAAATGTTCTGGAAAGTGGTCTGGACCACTCGTAGCTATGCCTTATCAGTGTTCACAGATCACTCAGCTAGTGGGCATCACTGTGGGAAAAAGCTTCTTCACATTTCTGTCAATACAAATTTAATTCGGTAGCAAGAAAAAGTGCAGAACCAAATAAATATTACAATTCTGAAGTTTTAATACACCCAGTGTTCAATTAGTGTTCCATTATCATTCATTCATTCATTGTCAAGCACTTAACCTGTTCAGGATGGCGGGGATGCTGGAGTCTATTCCAGTTAACTTAGGGCGTGAGGCGAGGTACACCCTAAATAATCGCCAGTTAATCGCAGGGCTAATACTTAGTCAGACAACCATTCACACTCACATTCACTCCTATGGACAATTTAGAGTAGCTAATTCACCTATGCCTAATCACATGTTTGGAGGCGGGAGGAAACCAGAGTAGCCGGGGAAAATCCGCGCAAGCACGGGGAGAACATGCAGACTCTACACACCGTCCACTCCACCCTGGGTGGATGTCATGCACCATAACCTTCTTGCTGTGAGACAGGAGTGCTAACCACCCTGCCACCGTGCTGCCCTAGTTTTAATATCATTAAACATTTATTAGGCACTTTATTTCCTCTGTCCAACATTACCTATAGAGTCTTCATGGCGTGCTAAGAGACAATGTTATCAGGATCGCAGCCACATTAGCAGATCAGCAAACAAGGTTTGCGTTTTGTGCTTACGAGATGGTATTATTAATGCTAAGGGAATTTGAACTTAATAAAAAAAATCCGTGAAGTTTGAAATATATTTAAAATCCTGATGAATGTCTCCTTAATAATTGCTAGTTTTCAAACTTTGTGCCAGTCTTTAGAAAACCCAAAGACATGAAAAATATTAGATATTTTTAAGCCCAAATTTGTCTCATATAAATGCTATAGCATGCACCTGAGTTGATCTGACTCATAGCTGTATTTCACGAACAACTATTACACAACATAAATGCTTATCTGGAGCTATTTACAACAATTGTTAACCCTGACAGGGTAAAGAAAATTATAAGAGATTTAATACACCAGAGTGTGTTCATCCCACCACGTGTGCCCCAAGCATCAGCAGACAGAGCCAAGAACCCCAGGCATCACTGAAAATATTCCCAGAAGACCAATCACACACATGCACACATCAGCCCCAGCCGTCACGATTGACAACCTCATCACCTGCATCTCACCATTCCATTCATTTCTACCCACAACGCTGCCTCTTCACGACCTTCTGCATACACAAATGATTAACCAACTCATTAATTTGCTTAACAGTCTTTAATTAAGTTCATACAGCTTTTTGCTCAATGCTCATTTTTGTTAAACACATCAGGGGCAAATCCATTACATTATTTATATAAAAAGTGCATGCCGTATATGTGTGTGTATACATCAAAGTGAATAAGTGAAGAATCATTCACAATGACATATTTGCATTTTTACTATTGACAGCCTTTACAGCTGTTATTGTGCAATTGGTTGTTTCAGCTACTCATCGTTCACAGTGCATATCAAGTGTAGACCTGACTACAGCTAATGTCGAAAAGGAATTGTGTTTACAGTGGAAATGAACTGAGATGTGTTAAGAGCATGCATTTCGCCAAAAATATAGGTAAAAAATAGTACATATGGATAACTGATTTAACCGCTAACAGGTAAACCTGTGATGCTAACCATAAAGTGTGTAATTTTTGAGTAATAATAGTAATGAGACCAACATCTGGAACAGTAATTAAAAACTGTATAATGAATAAAAATGTTTTTTATTAAGTTTTGTTAAATTTGCATGTAACACTTTGATTTGTCTGAACATAGGCTGTAATCTTTTTTTAATTATAAATTATGAATTTAAAAAAATGAAAAATGTATTTATCTCCTAAAACTGCACTTTGTCATGTTTTATTTGTCATATACTGTATATATTTCCCAAGATACACACATCATATGTTTCTTCCATTTTTAGCTACATATAAAGTTGTGGACCATCAGCCAAACCTTTTATAATAATACAGTTGGCAGCTACATAGAAATCACAAAGTTTAAACTCAAAATTTTTTTTAAGTTTTCCACAAATTACTATTACAAAGCAGTGCTTTGAAAGCACTGACAGTGAAGACCTTTTCAAAAAAATTTAAATCAATTTCTCCTAAAAGAAAACTTTAACATGTTGACAATTAAACATATGGAGCAGCATCCAAACAAGTAAATTTGTTATGGAAATTTAATTATGTTCTGATTAGAGATAATCATGAATTCATGTGATGTTGCTTAATACTCAAATAATAAGTCAAAATAAAAAATCTTTTTTATATTAATTTTGGATATTGTTTATGCATATTTGTTAGTTAATGGCAGTTCAGCAAACTGATCTCACAAAATAAATAGCCAAATGACGGCAAGTTACGCCATATGTCATATGATGACACTTTTTGCTTCAAATGCTATGGTTTAAATGAAATTTTAAAAAATTCAAGACAAAAAAATGGCTTTAAATTTATTTTGTGTTGATGTTTTAATCTTGCTTATTTAATTTATTCCAGAATCCTACAATTTTATTTAATAGTGATGCTGTTTCCCTTTGGATTTGGGGGTTTCTGCAAATTAAGTTGGGGTTGTTTAATTTTTTATACATTATATTAGTCATATCCACATATTTTCTAAAACGAAATTACAAGCATCGGTGGCTACAAGAGGATATCCCTTTAGGTCTTATTGCCTTGTCATCAAGATTAACTTTAGTATAATTTTTGTATAAATCTTTCGTATAGATTAGTTGTTTAGATTCTAGACTATTTTTAACCGTTTAATAAAGAAATATATATTTGTTGATTCTGTGCAGACATTGCAACCCTGCTGTATTACAAACATCCAGTATACAGTGTGCAATTTGAGACAGAGCCGTCTCCCTTTATTGATGTGAGCCAAACCACCTGCAGATGAAACAGAGTATGAGAATGACAAATTGAAAAGAATCGGACTGCTGGAGAAACATTTCTTCTCTGATATGGCTGGCGAGGTTTTAGTAATAGAGGATCCCCAGGCGCGCTCTTTATCAGAAGTCTGCAAACGGGTGTAAAGGAGATAAGGCTGAAGGCATATGGAGTAAGCCAGGATTCATTTGCTGGATCTGTGGCCTCCTGTGACACATAGCCTTGTGTAATCTCTTGTAGTACACGTTTAACTGAGAGCACATCAATGGGCTCTTTATCCCAAACACACGCATTAACCGTTTCACTAAATGCCAAAGGATATCTCATGGATATTGCCGATTAAATACATTTAAGAACATACCTGCAGCTGATTTATGGTTATCTTCAGTGAAACAATGTGCTGCTTTATTGTCTCAAGTCATTTTCCCATTCATCCCGTCTGCATTCTAATTAATATCGCGGTTTGCGCCCGTGCATGGGCACGACGTACCAAAATACGCGATGAATATATGCAAGGCACGAGCTGTTATGCGGCTTGAAGAAACGGAAGGCTGGTTAGCTGGGCTATTTTTCGACTAATTAACCTCACGTCCAACAAGTGTGTTATGGGAAAGAGAAGCTGACCCTGGTCAGCACATGGCCATCTGCAGCGCCATAACCGCGCAGGCACCCAGCAGATGCTAGCGTTAGTCCCAGAGGTGTATAAACCGTGTTCACATGCTCATCACACCTGGCTCGCGCTGAGGCAGCGACGTCCCTGTGTGCTGGCAAATTGTCCTGTCAATGGTTTGTGCGCATGCGCACGTTACTTATCGCACGCATAGCATTTTCTTTGTTTCTATATTTACATTATCGCATTTTCATCATACGATAGACTAGGATCATGCTTTAGATTTTTTGGTTAAAAGCATTATTCGAAATGTAAATAATGAAGTAGAATCCAAACAAACAAATATTTAAGGCATTGTTTAATTAATTCAATTCAATTTATGAATGAGATAAATGAGACATTTAAATGCAGTGTTAGTGTATAGGAGGCTTTTACAAGCTAGGACAAATCGGTAAACAACGAAAGAAAACAGCAGTCCAGCAGCTGCGGCTTCTGCAGTTTCCCGATGTTAACCAGTACCACCACAGAAAACCACATAGTAAAACAGATTTTAGAGCATTACTAAAGCATGATATACACTATACATATTAATATATGTCTAAGCTCTCGGTAGCCAAGTGTACAGACTAACTTTTACGCTCACAATCCAGGAACTACATATTAATATTGGAGTACATATACGAGAGAAGAATTGAATTATAGAATCATCTCCGGAGTCTAGAGATTCAAGAATTAATACTCTCTCAGGTACAGCGCATACACAAATTCTAAGAAATGCCAGAATCCATTGAAGCTCCGTGGATATATTATAGCAGTGGTTTTAATCAGAAATGTAAAAGTTGCATCTCATATAGAATGACAAAAAGAAAAGCATCGGGTGAAAACTCCAATAAAATGCGTCGGCGCTAATTGAGGTGCTCACTATATTGAGCATGATGTTCAGGGCAGCATAATGTGTATATATGTATATAAAATACGAAACGTATAATGTCTTATAATATGTCATAACGTATAGTATGTAAAATATATAGTTTGTATATTATACATATATACTGTATATAATTAGAAAATCGGAAATTGAAGATTTGAAATGTAACTTTTCATGTGAAAAAAGCATAAATAGTATTTCCTAATTTACTATATCCAATAAACACCAATGTCAGTAGTGATTATATATATATATGATGAGTGAGGTTAAGCAGCGACGATATCTCATTGTCAGCAGACTTACAGCATATGCTCCAACTGAAACAGGCCCGACTTTAATGTTAATGAGCATGCTAATATAGATATTAGAGTTTGAAGTAGTCAAAGATTAATTATCCCAGATAAGAGTTCATTAACTACACAAGCAAAGCCATTTGATACCTTATTGAAATCAGCTCATAAACGTGGCCTACACGTGTAGTCAAACAAGTATTCTCATTTGAATTTTAAAAATATGGGGAAATCGTTGCACTCACACACCATCAAATGACAATTAACAATAACCAAATACACATCAAAGAAATTGTCCATATACTGTCCATAAACTGTACAAAACTAAATACATCAAAGTGTTATTCAATGAACAGAAAATGTAAAATAATTTAAATTTTACAGCTGTAAAGGTAATGCGATATATATCTCATAAAATAAGTGATCTAATCTATAATCTATATAAAATTTATTCTACTGCCAAACTATACATGTTTACTTATATAATTGTCATCATAATCATAATAATAATAATCATCATCATAATAAATCAATCATAATAAATTTAAATGAGGCTTTGGATCATTTTGAGTGTGATGTTAAATAATGCGTTAAAAATATATAATCTCGTATTCAAACCTCGTAAAAATCTTTGATTTGATGTTATACTACCTTGTGTTATAGCCCATAGCCCACTCGGTTGTTAACCTAAACTAAAATGAAACAAGACACTGTAAATGGTATTATGGCACGCTTAAATCTCAGGTTCTTGGTTAAATGCATATTATTTAAATTGCTTAGCTAGTTTAAAATCAAGCAAATGACTTACAAAGATTATAAAGTGGTTCCATGACTTTATGGCAGCTAAAAGACTAACGATGAAAAATAATGTGTATGTCAATACTAAGAATTATTTCAACAATTAATCAATCCGATCAAGTGACAGTGGAACTTTTGTCACACTATTTGTAGAAAACACTGCTTCTGTTTAACCAATAGTTCCACATATATTTCACTCGTACATCATAAATTAAATATTATTTTGTAGCCGAGAATCAATCGGTTGGCTAGTTTCCAATTCTCGACGAATACGCAGATGTAATCATGCGGGACCGATGAGACACACCTCTTATTCTTGAAAATCAACTCTAATTCATCTGTCACTTGTTATAGTCTAATGCAGCCTTATACCTGCATGTTGTTCCGACACAGGTGGCGTAATTACAAACAAGTAAACATACGTTTTAATTTGTGCACATCTACTGTTGTTGTTTTTTTGTTTTTTTTGTGTTTGTGAAAACTTAGTCAAAACTAAGCTTTCAGAAAGCATGTCTTTCATTCTATGTGAAAGAGTTACAATAGTTATAGCACAATGATTATTACATCGTAAATATGATACTAAATATATAAACAATTCTAAACATTCTAAAAATTCGACATTTTAAATACAGGGTTAATAAATGAATGGCTTTAAGGAAAATGTTTAAAGCTTTTTACAGAAATGTGCATGCCATTATATATAACTGTTAACAAAAAACAAGGGTCATAATAGTACTAATTTTCACTTTTTTTATTAAATAAAAGTGCAATATCACACGAATATGCAAAGCGCATTTCCCGCATCCAACACCGTTACAAACGTAAGACTTTATAAATTAATTATGAAAAGTAAAAGGGGAACATCCTGTTATTGTGAAACAGACAATATTGGTTGTTTTGTTTTTTTTACAAATATAATTTCATTGTTAAACCGTGTTGATTATTTACATTTCAAACTTAATCTAAATTGGCCTAACTAGAGCAGAAATAGGCTAATCTTGGTTTAAAATTGAAAGCTGCCCCCCTCCCCCGTGGATAAGGCAAACAAGTGTTATAATTTAAATGAGATGCGCTTATTTTGGTGTGGGGATGCAAGCAGAACATAGTCGAGATTAGAAAAAGAGCCTATAGCATTGACTATACAAAAAGATATTTTACACATAAATATTCACAGTAATATAATTTCTATTCAATACAACTCACGCTGTTGTTTAACATATAGGTCCGCTTGCAGTGAGTGATGCTCTCAGCTCCTCCGGCAGTGCATGACATTTTTTGTATCCTTTTTCCTCGCCAAAACACACTCACAGACATTTCACAACTGAATGAAAACACGCAGTTATTTTTTTGTGAAAATTTTCTGCACTAGAGAGTCAACATGTCTCCTCCTGCAGGGTTCTTTACGAGCTGTCGGTGTCCCCTGCGTGCATTGTGAGCCCAGGGTTAGGTTTGTGTTTTTTCAGAAGTTGCGTGATTTTCTCGTCGTCCGAGTTTGGATCTAAAGGCTTGTTGTAATCGTCGTCGTCATCTTCGTTTTCCGACGCACCTTTCAGTCTTTCGGTCTCCGAGTCCTGTTTCTTCTTCGCTGATGCCATCTCAGCCGCGTGCCGCTTCCGCCACTTGGTTCTCCGGTTTTGAAACCACACCTTGAATAAATAACGGCAATGAACATGTTTTAATTTATCAGTTAAAACACCTCCATCAAACTGCTGTATAATAGCTTATACAACTTAAGATCATGCGTAACAGTTTATATTGATGTATTGCTAGATTTTTTTTTACGTTATTATGGTGCTATTTATTTTTAATTAAGTTATTTAACTGCCAATATGATACATATTTATGCAAAATTAACCCATCCAAGCCCTAAAGCATATCGGATATCGTCCATATATAAAGAATGTTATATTTCAAATGTTATTCTAATTTAAATTTTCGTTTAAATGATTTTAAGCGAAAAATCT
>JAOUQX010000017.1:10620687-10644263 GCA_028566295.1 Liobagrus marginatus | reverse complement strand
TGTGTGTGTGTGTGTGTGTGTGTGTGTGTGTGTGTGTGTGTGTGTGTGTGTGTGTGTGTGTGTGTGTGTGTGAACCGTGGAGCATGTCAAACCAAACATAAACACAAAAACACCATAAACGTACATGCTCCCCATTACAAACAGTAATATATCCCCCCCACTAACAGTAATTTATACCACCTATTAACTTTATTATATTCCAACCAGTAACAGTAATATATGCCACTCACTAACACTAAAGTATCCAACCTGCTTATAGTGATATATCCCGCCCTCTAACAGTAATATATCCCAACCATTAACAGTAATATATCCCACCCTTTCACAGTATTAGATCCCACCCACAAGCAGTAATATATCCCACCCCCTAACAGTTATGTATCCCACCCACTAACAGTAGTATTTCCCAAACACTAAAAGTAATATAGCCCAATAATATATACACTAAAAGTAATATAGCCCAATAATATATAACAGTAATATATCCCACCCACAAACAATATAATATCCCATCCACTAAGAGTAATATTTCCCACTCACTAACAGTAATATATCCCATCCACTAACTGTAATATATTCCTACCACTAACAGTAATATATCCGACTCATTAACAGTAATTTATCCCACCCAGTAACAGTAATAGATCCCACCCACTAACAGTAATTTATCCCACCCACCAACAGTAAATATATCCCACCCACAAACAGTAATATATCCCAATCACTAACAGTTATATATCCCACCAAATAATCGTAATATATCCCAACCACTAAAAGTGACATATCCCAATCACCAAAAGTAATATATCCCAGCCACTAACAGTATGTAATCCCACCCACTAACAGTAATATATTCCAGCCACTAAGAGTAATATGTCCCACCAATTAACAGTAATATAGCCTAAAAAACTACCAGTAATATATCCCACACACTAACAGTAATATATCCAACCCACTAACAGTAATATATCCCATGCACTAACAGTAATATATCCCGCCCACTAACCGTAATATATCCCGCACACTAACCATAATATAGCCCACTCACTAACAGTAATAATATTTATCACGGTTGGCTAATTTCTCTATTTGACTGTATACTGTAATTATTTATAATTAAAATATCTGAGTTATCCATGTGTTTTGAATTTTTGAAAAAGGTGTTCTGTTTTGAGTTGTGGTATCTTGTTCTTTCAGGGTGCATTTCTGCTTCCTGTTTTTGCCTTTGGTTTGTCGCTTTGACTTTGACTAAGCTGCTTTTGACAATGTTATTAAGTACAAAATGTTCAGTGTGATATCAGTATCGCAAAAGAATAAAGAGGAATAACGAATACATCGTTAAGTATGTAGTGCAGCAGTATCACTGCAGGTTTTTGGAGAGCTTAAGTTATGCAGAGAACCCACGTTTATAGAATGGCATCACAGGCACATAGTTGACTAGAGTTGCTCAGAGCTGTGTTAGTGTATAAAATTGAAGGAGTAATGACAGAAAACATTCCAATCCAATAAAACCGGAGGTTACCAACTTGGCCGATTTTTACCTTAATATACGTTTATAGATGCAATCATTTAATAAGATATACATAAAACAGCTGATTATTACAGTGCACACAAATAAACATAATAAAACAAAATATTTTTTTATCATGTTAATCAGGCATCATGTTAAATGACAGAGAGACAAACAGTGAGAGAGAGAGAATAAGGATGAGACTGAAACACAGAGGGAGGGGCAGCTGCAGCTGTAGTTTCAGGGTATTTATGGCTGTCTGGGTCTGGATACTTTCCTCGCAATGTCTCCTCCAGCGTAAGCCATCTGTCCTTTAGCATCCCTCCGTCCAGTCACCTCTATGTAACCCAGGCCTAAAATAAGTCCTGTCTGTCTGACATAGGTATATCCTAGGCACTCAAATATAAAGACAAAATGTGTAGATTTAAAGAACAATTTAAAGTGATCCATCATATGCCATATTAGGCAAGGAAGCTCGTTTCCATTGTGGCCAAGATAGAATTGTTGGCAAAAAACTATGAATGGCCCTAATTTATTATCTATAAGTTAAAAAAATAAAGCAAAACATACGTACTTATTCATCAACTAAAATGCATGTATAAAGAAAGAGTCATTTGTTTTCAACAATGACCTTTTATATTGCACTTTTGCAGACATGCAGAGAACTTTCTCTCTAACCTAAACGACACACACACACAGAAACAAATTTTGCCTATTACTTTTCATCTCTCCATGAATGAAACCTGACTGTCAAAAAAAGCATTAAATTCAGAAGATCGGAGAAACTTTAATATTATACATCTTCTCTGATTTCATGGCAGTTTGTATTTTTAATTTTTTATTGTTGCATTGTGCCTCCCAGCAGTCTACAGCATATTACCTCACGTCCACTTATTTCTGCTGAGTCACTGCATCACTGCATGTTGTGTAAAGGGGGAAGGGTAGGAAATAGATGAGGGGTGCTAGAAAACACCCTGGGAGGTTAAAAAGACCTTTCTGAACTTGAATAATCAGCTTTTGTTCTTCATATAAAGCTACAATATGTTATAATGCAACAATAGTGTCATTGGTTAGACAAATAAAGCTTTTGCATAAATTAACAGAGATTGCAGGTGTGTGATTGAGTGCATGAAGCTAGTACAGTTAGCATGCGTTTATATTCTGCAAATCTTCTGGATAGCCTACACCTACAAGCAACGGTCACTATACATACACCCAGGAGAGACAAAATATATAATGGATTGTCTTATGCTAGTGCTATCAGAGGATACTTTGTAGTGTCATAAAGTGAATAATTAATTATTATTATTATAAGAAATTCATATTAAAACTTTTAACCTGTACCTGCACAATTTGCTGCATTGCACTGCTACCAGATTCAGATTCATTATGAGATTGGGTTCTTTACTGTGGTATCTCTTTTATCTACCTTGCCTTTGTCTCCAGAACCCTGTAAATGTTTAGTGAGCTTGTATTGCACCTCACAGCAATAAATAAGAACGCTCTTAAGTACTTGTTCATTCCAAACCCATATGTCCACTGCTCTAAAACTTAATGGCAATAGGTAATGTCACAAGCCACCATTATTGAACCTGGGTCTCATCTGTTTCCCATGCTTCTGCTGCAGTGCTGCGTGATTGACTGTGCGTGCTCTGCGGTGTCTGGGTAAGCCTGTACAGAATTTTAAACCCAGCTCTGCCACAAAAATACTGTGAGGTTGGGCTTGGCTGATTAACACATTTGAAGGAGATCGCTGTCATCCAGAGCAGGAAGGGGGTGCGTGGCCATCCATTAAACATGCGGCATCATCAGTAGTGCTGCTGTTGCTCTGCATGTGCACTCACTGCAACAAACAAGAAGCACAGATATGACAAAATGCATACCATATATAACTAAGTTACCCTATGGACGATAGACAAATTGCCTTTTTATAACAAGGACCAACAGTAACATTGATCATTGCGTTATCCTCAATTAGACTTGATTAATGGGCACGGCCTGCCATTCTGTCATTCATGTCTAACACATTTGCAAAATTACACACTTACTCTACACTTGAATCAGGAGATACATCGCATGGTTGCATTATCTGCAGCAGGTGCGGTCAGAGAGTTTGCAGTGACATCACACTGCAGCACAAGGAATAAAAAAATCAATATTACAGATGGATGGAGGATTTCAAGCCTGAAGTCTTAAATAAAATGTGTGTAGGCAGGTTTATTTTGGTTAGGTATAATTAGGGCTCACAACATATACAGTAATATGATATATTTTTATTGAAGTACTGGCCTTTAAAATATGTAAACGAGGATCACATTTCTATTTATAGTACCAGTGAATCTGCGGACAGGTTCTATATTTTTTGTGGTTAGGATGACTAGTCGTAGCATGGGCATAACTTCTTGCTCCTCAAAAAACATGCTAATGTATTCAAGTAATAATAATAATAATAATAATAATAATAATAATAATAATAATAATAGTAATAACTGTAAATAATAGCCAACTCATCTATAGGCATGTTTATAAGAGGTGAGAGAACACCTGAGAGAAGACATTTTGCCTTTGACCTTTTATCATATATATTTTATTTATCATTTATTTATTTATCATTGATCATATGATCATATATCATATAGAAAATATTTTATTCATATACATATGTTGCAAGTTTTTTTTTATTTAACCAGGGAAGACACTGCTGATAAAATTTCTTTACACGATCATTACATGACAGTCAATCACCTTAAGTGTTCACCACAGACATAATGAAGACTGCTGACCTTGGTGCTTAGTGATCACACTGCATTGCCCTGCCAAAGGTTCTGATAATGTCATGGCTCACTGATTTATAGGTATCAGCTTCTAAGTTTTCGCTTTAATTCACACATTTTAAAGATATCGACTGCAAGTCTTGAAAAAATACTGTATAAGGCACTCAATTCCTGACATGGAAATATGAAAACAGAATTAGAAAAAGGAGGTAGATTATGTTATACAATTTCATTATAGTTTTTTAAAAGGGGCAAAAATGAACATGAAGAGTTTTTAATTTATGATAAAATTTTTGTTTAGAAAATATGTGGCTAGGCATATAAGTTTATTTAAGCCAAGAATCCAATAATTAGAATATTGAGTATTGAGTGTTAAAGTTGACAGTAAGACAATGTAAATGGTTACAGATAAATAAATAAATAAATACATGTGTAAATTTTGGTGTTTTTAGGCTGTGCTGTTCAATTAAAATTTTACCAGCAGTGAAATAATGTATAAGTGTATAAGAGTTCTATATGTGTCTGTCAAATCTAGGGATTTCAGTAGTGCTTAATAAATGCACTACACTGTTTAATATAATAAGAGACATGTGATTTTAGGCCAGGCAATAAGAGCCCATCCTCACCAATACTCATACACAACCTTGACCCAAGTCCTCTTTAAAGGCAGGAGTGCTAAACCAATGATAACTACAGTGTCCGAAGAAACCCTCCCAGTAGGTGGGATCAATTATCAAGTCCAAATAATTCTGCATTCTACGGTATATAAGGGACTTGTAGAAGCTCTGCAGCGCTGTGAGAGCCACGCACCACATACACACACACTGGCACCCGCCTCCACCTCGCACGTTCCCCATTCATCTGTACACAGTCTCTACCGCACTTGACCGGATGAGTTACTCGGTAGATGTTCTCGGAAGTCCCTTCCGGAGAGTGATGGACAGTAGGACGAGCTACAGCCGCAGCAGCGCTGGTTCAGGCACTAGCGGCTTCCGCTCGCAGACATGGTCCCGGGCCAGCCCGATTTCATCCGTCCCCTACAAGAGGACGATGGCCACAGATAGCATGGACCTGAGCATGGACCTGAACACGCCGTCTTCGGCGCTCAACGAGAAAGAGCAGCTACAGGGTCTGAACGACCGCTTCGCAGTGTATATCGACAAGGTGCATTTCCTAGAAGAGCAGAACAAGCAGATCGAGACAGAGATCAACGCTCTGAGGCGGAAGCAGGTTTCCCGCACACAGCTGAGTGAGGAACACGAACGAGAGCTACAAGAGCTTCGCTCCGCTCTCGAGCAGCTGCACAGCGACAAGGCGCGCCTGCATTTTGATGCTGAACGCCTGCAGGACGACATCCAGCGACTGCGTGAGCGTCTGGAAGATGAAGCCCGGGTGCGCGCCGACAGCGAAGCCATGGCACGCGTTCTAAAGAAGGATGCCGGAGACGCCACCCTAGCCAAGACAGAACTTGAGAAAAAAATCCAGGCTCTCCAGGACGAGGTCGTGTTCGTCCGCGGCGACCACGAAGAGGAGGTCGGCGAGCTGCTCGCACAACTCCAGGCATCGCACGTTGTTAACGCCGAAAAGAGGGAGTGGCAGAAGACGGACATCACCGACGCTCTGCGAGAGATCCGAGTCCAGCTCGAGGGTCACTCCAACCGCAACCTGCAACAAGTCGAAGACTGGTTCATGTGCCGCTACGCCAAACTGACGGAGGCCGCGGAGCAGAACAAGGACGCCATCAAGTCCTCCAGGGATGAAATCTCAGACTACCGGCGCCAGCTGCAGGCCAAAACGATGGAGCTCGAGGCCGCCCGCGGGACCAAAGAATCGTTGGAGAGGCAGCTGAGCGACATTGAGGAGCGACACAACTCTGATCTCGGCAGTCTTCAGGTAAATACCACTCACCTATAATAACAGCGCTAACTAACCTAATAATAGCACTAACCTATTATTTAAAAAAAAAATCTTATGATTACAAAGTAGAAGACACATTTTCATAGGAACATTTTGAACTAATAATTGTGTTGATGAGAGCAGAAAAAAGACTACATAATATTCCAGGACCTCATGAGTTTTTTAATACTAGTAAAGTATTATTTACAAAAGAAATATTTAACAGCACAGTTGTATACACAGGAAAGTTTCTGGCTATGTGATTCGATTTTACGTTACTGAAATCGAACAACATGCATTCAATATTATTGTAATATTTTTATTATGACATGCATTGCATGTATTACATACAGTACTTTTTGCAGAAAAATGAAAATGCATGTTTTGCAGATTTGTTTGGTGTTTTATGAATAGTAGACTTTAGGCTACACAGTAATTACGGTTTAGTTGGTAATGCGAGTATGGTTTTGAACAGGTCTCCATATAAATGAAACAGTCCTAATTAATCATAATAGTGCATATTGGCTATATGAGTGCAATGTAAGTCATTATTAGTAGTATACTTTAACAACACAGTGCCATAACAGTAATTAACTAATCTGAATAAAAAATAAAAGCGTGCTGCTAAATTCGCTGCAGTAGCATAGGCGAGTCCTCTGCAGCAGAGATGCTGTGTCATGGTGAATAGGTTGGGGGGGGGGGAGAGAGAGAGAGAGAGAGAGAGAGAGAGAGAGAGAGAGAGATGCAAACTTTAAACTCCTGCAGTCCCTGCTGTTTCCCTGGCTTAATCAGAATGCGGATTTTATGGTCACCGTGTCCTCACCTTCATAACAGCAGTTATTTCACTGGATTGCATCAAATAAAAAAGAATGTCTACAGTATGAGAATTATTACTACACTGGAATCATACATTTCTGAAACACATAGTTAATGCAATGAACAAGATAAAGTAATGCATATATTAGGTTGTATGAAAAGAAACCCGGCTAGGAAAATGTTCATAAAAGAATATAATTTTTTTTTATGGGTAACTTAATAACTAATACTGCACTTGTTTATGGTTCTATGTATTTACTTACTAACCATATGTGTTTGCACCCACTAGGAAACAATTCATCAACTGGATAATGAGCTCAAGAGCACAAAATGGGAAATGGCAAGACATCTACGTGAATACCAAGACCTGCTGAATGTCAAAATGGCCCTAGATATAGAGATTGCAGCATACAGGTAAAAATCTAGTCAGAGAGTCTGTGCTCTAACATTGTGTTTATTGTGTGTAACAAGAACAACTACTACGATTCATTCTACAGTCATGAATAAACTAATGTGAAGTCTATAAAAAATATGTAATATTTATTACCCACTAATGAATAGTATGCTCGGGTGAACATTAAATGTTTAAAGACACAAGATAATTATTTTAATGCACCCAATTATTTAGTTATATTGCCATGTGAATCCTAGATACCCTAGGTATAATAGTTTCACTGGAAAGCTCAGAGCGTATATAAGAAAAACTGATACCGTTAAACTTAAATAACAGATTTTCAGTTGTGTTAGAACAGAAACATTATAAAGCACTTAACAATGAACTTCCAGAAAGATCCAGAAAGTGTTTAGTTTAAGCATTTCAGAAATTTCTTTGAGGATAAGTTTGGATCTTGGACAGGCTTTGAAGAATTAAGTGGGTAGCATTGGAATTCAGAGTAAAGACATAATATTAATAGATATAATAAAGAAAAAGATTTATATGTATTCATGTATTTGATTTGCCACCCACCTACATGCTAAACATTTTTGTCCCCTGCTCTGTTCTCATAGGAAACTTCTTGAAGGTGAGGAGACCCATTTTAGTACATACCCTTACCGACAGACTGTCACCAAAGGCCCCAAGGTCAAAGCAGAGCCACCCAAAATGAGGGTCCAGCACAAATTTGTGGAAGAGATCATCGAGGAGACTCGAGTGGAGGATGAGAAATTGGAGCTGGATGAGGCCTTAGCAGAGATGGCAGCAGAACTCTCTGAAAATAAAGATGATGAGGAAGAGGAAGAAGAAGCACAGGAAGAAGCTGAAGGGGAAGATGGAGAGAAAGAGGGAGAGGAGGAGACCATTGTCACTTCTGCACAGGCCAATGTCAGCACCAGTGCTCCAGTAGATGAGGCTGAGGAAGCTGAGACTGAAGAAGGTGGTGAGGAAGAAGGTGATGATGAAGGAAAGGAGGATGAAGAAGGTGAGGAAGGTGAAGAAGAAAAGAAAGAAGTAGATGAAGAGGAAGGTGAGGAAGGAGAAGGCGAGGAGGAAGCAGAAGTTGAGGAAACTGTGTTGAGCACTAAGGCACCTGAGACAAAGGCCTCACCAGAGAAGGAAAAAACTGAAGAAATAGAAGAAAAAGAAGAAGAAAACGCTGGTGAACAACAGGGCGGAGAAGAGGCTGCTGAGGAAAAAGAAGCTGAAACTGAGGTACAGGGACCAGAGAAAAAGGATGAGGCTGAGAAAGAGGACAAAAAAGGAAAAGATGATAAAGAGACCAAGACTGACCAGGCCGAGTCTCCCAAAGCAGAGTCTCCCAAGAGTGAGTCTCCAAAGGCAATTTCTCCACAGAGTGAGTCCCCAAAGGCAACATCTCCAAAGAGTGAGTCCCCAAAGACAACATCTCCAAAGAGTGAGTCTCCAAAAGCAGCATCTCCAAAGAGTGAGTCTCCAAAGGTTTCATCACCAAAGAGTGAGAGCCCAAAAGCATCTTCTCCAAAGAGTGAAATTCCGAAAGCTTCTTCTCCAAAGAGTGAAAGCCCAAATGCCACAAAAATGGAGGAAGCCAAGAAAGAAACTCCAAAACCTGAACCTCCAAAAATTGAGAGTCCCAAGAAGGAAACAGCCAGAGATGAATCCCAGAAGAAAGAAGAAACAAAAACTGAAAGAGATGAAAAACCTATCAAGGATGAGAAGCCTGAAGAGAAGAAGGCAGACAAGAAAGAAGACACCGGAAATGAGGATAAAGACAAAACAGAGCCAGAGAAGAAGGATGTGATCTCAAATGGAGTGGATGAAAGCCCTACTAAGGATGACCCTAATCAGAAAGTGGTCATCACCAAAACAGTGGAGACCATCACCACTGGCGAGGATGGAGCCAAGCATGTCACTAAGTCCGTCACAGTCACTGAAACAGTAAAAGCAGTAGATGAGTCAGTGGAGGAGAAAATGGTGGCCACCAAGAAAATGGAGAAAGTCTCCACCCACACCACGAAGCAGATCACAGAAAATGAGTAAAGAGGCACGTAACCCAGAAGAGTCCAAGACGATGCTAGCGCTCCAACCCAAGCTAACCTTGCAAAAAAAAACATAAGGCTAGATAACAATGTATCTAATTACATTAACCACTTAAAAAATGTAACACAATTTAACAGAAACAAAAATAATGTATAGAGAGAAGCCATATGATGCGAGCTAAAAAATGTTAAATGCATGTTGAGTGACAGCTTTAAATCGGTTTAGCTGCAGATGCTGTGTAGGTATCAGGGTTTCGAATGTCTTCCGTTCTGTCTGCAATACCTAGGGATGGGCATGGGGGGGTGTTGGCAGGGCACTTGGGGTGGGCGCGTCTGCATGCCAGCTCAGGGGGGAGCATGCTCCCCAACTCTTCAGTGTAGAAAAATAATTCATATGTATGAAAGCAAAGTAGATTTGCACAGCTTAAGAATGTATGCTGAGAAAGTGGCCCAAATATATGTGATGTCGAATGCCGTTTGTGTTGAGGACAACTTGAGTGTGACAAAAATATGTGTTCCAATGAAGTAGCCTTACTAATACAAAAGCGTGAGGACACACCGACTGAGCCAAACAGAGCAATCACAAAATACAGTTCTGAACAAATATGATACACGCAAACCCATAATCATATTCATACAGTACATTAAGCAATTAAGAAACTCCCTAGCCTTAAACATGCTTTTTACTGTTGTCTATTATGTTTACTTAATGAGTGCAAAGACAATAAAAATCCAATGATTGACTGGACTTGAAATATACTTCTTACACATTAATGAGGTGCTACGGTTTGCAAGTCCATGACTTTGGTCACCATAATGCATTTCAGCATATGCTTAATAAACACCATACTAAAATGTGCTGTGCTTCAATTGTTGTTTTTTTTGTTTTGTTTTGTTTTTTCTCTTTTTCTTTTAGATTTTTAATAATTCAGTAATACAGTATAGATAAATTCTACTAGGCATTTTGTAAATAATGTAAAACAGGGATAGGAAAGAGTTTATGTTTAACTTGGTATATAATTTATATTAACATCAACATATATTTGATGGGCATTGTATAAATGATAAAAAAGAAGTGGAAAAGTAAAGGGTCTGTTTTATAACTAAAACAGGCACAAAACCTTAAACTCAATAAAACTTGTCTCAAACCAAAAACAAATGTTAAATTCCTACAGAGCAGAATAAATATATGCATCAATAGATTGGTGAAGTCCTCTTAGTCTCTGCTAAAGAATTGAACAAGTCGGGAGCAGCTGCGATGCCTCATTAACCTCAGAAACCTTAACCTCCCAGAAAATCTTAATTTAAACCAGTTAAACTGACTCACTACTCACTACAATGGCTATGTAGCTCAAACATTGAAGTATAGTATATATATATATATATATATAGTATATATATAAGAAGTATTATATATTCATATATAAACTCGCTAGTCACTTAGGAGCTCTTGTATACCTGCTCATTAATCAGTCAGTCATGTGGCAACAGCACAGGGTTCATTTTCACATTATATATCAAAATGGGATCTCAGTAACCATGAACGTGATATGGTCACAGAAATTCTGATTGCCTGACAATTTCATACACAACAGTCTTTAAAACAATGAATGCATCTAATCACACAGGACAATTCAGACCTTTAAACAGATGGGCTACTCTTCTCAGACTTCAGAAGCTACTGTGGTCCGCCAAGACTAGGTTGCTGAAGAAACATCGCCTGATGAATCTGATTTTAGCTACAACATGATGTGACTATATGACAATATGACAAGTTGTAGCTCAGTGGTTAAGGTGTTGGACTACTGATCCAATGAGTGGTGTTTGATTCCCAGCACTGTCAAGCTACAACTGCTGAGCCCCTGAACAAGGCCCTTACCCTCAACTGCTCGGCTGTAAGTCGCTCTGGATAATAGCTTCTGCCAAATGTTATAAATGTACTGTAAATGAAAATGACAAGCAGATATACGGGTCAGAATCAACAGGGATATTTGTTGGATGCCACCTGCCTTACACTAGAATTTCAGGCTGCTGCTACTTGTGTAATTGTGTGGGGAACTATATCTTTGCAGACATTTTGCCCCAAAATACTGAGCATTTTTTAAATGCCACATCCTATATCATGTTGCTAACCACATGCATTTGACCACTAAAAATGTTTGGCTTTAATTTAAAGCAAAATATCAACAGACTTGAATTTCCAACAGCTTCTTATTGTACTCAGTATTATTATGGTGTTCCTAATAAAATGCAAGTCAGTGTATTGTATTCTATTGAAATTCATGTTTCTGGATCAATTTCCTACAGAGGTCACATGGCAGGGAATACTTTACCTCTTTCACTTTCTAAACCAAACTACAGTAATTTAATTTTTGGAAACAAAATGAAACTGGTAAAACAAATGAAAATTTAAATTTAATTATTTGATTTGTTAATAATTATCAACAGATTCAGAGGTTTTAACATTCTAACTTTTGTCATTTTAACATTTATGAGCAATCATGGGATAGGAAGTCCGAACAGTGAATTTCCTACACAACACTTTGATTGTCCTGTTATGAC
This sequence comes from Liobagrus marginatus, assembly GCA_028566295.1. Taxonomy (NCBI): domain Eukaryota; kingdom Metazoa; phylum Chordata; class Actinopteri; order Siluriformes; family Amblycipitidae; genus Liobagrus; species Liobagrus marginatus. The sequence continues at coordinate 10,632,251 of JAOUQX010000017.1, read as the reverse complement.
ATTGTATATAGGATGTCCACGTATAAAATCTTGTCAATATACAAAGACTCATGTATTTTATGGTGTTATTCTTCTTACGCCATATAAATTTGCCAACACCAACAATTATTCATCCATCCATTGTCTAGCACTTATCCTGTTCAGGGTCATGGGGGCGCTGTAGTCTATCCCAGCTAACTTAGGGAGTGAGGTGGGGTACACCCTGGACAATCAGCAATTAATCGGCAAGTTAACACTTAGAGACAGACGACCATTCACACACACATTCACTCTTATGGGCAATTTAGAGTATCCAATTCACATATGCCTAGTCACATGTCTTTGGAGGTGGGAGGAAACCGGAGTACCCAGGGAAAACCCAGGAATCGAACTCATGACCTTCTTGCTGTGAGGCAGTGCTAACAGTTATTCATTAATTATTTGATATTTAATTAATATTTCTTTTAGCCATTGAAAACAGTTATAAACAATGCATCATTTACATTGTAAATATAATATAAAATACAATATATAATATATAATAGATAAAAATATAGATTTGGCAGTGGTAGTCTATATTGTGATTTTAGAATATCAGATTTTTACTTTACAGATTGAGCTAGTTTTGTTGCAGTCCTGACAACTAAGGCCTGGTACATCATTTTTGCACATTTCTGCAATGCTTTCCTTGCACCACTATTTAGAAACCTCTATAAGTTCTATTTCCCCTGAAAATTTCGGTTACTACTTTGCTGTTTTGCAAGCCTTTATATATCACCGAAGTACACTGCAGTATAATCCATTGAAGTAAAGTAAGGTTGAGTTTATTGGTCACATGCACATCATACAATGAAATTCTTTGATCCCGCATATCCCAGTATACAAATTTGAATGCTGGGGTCAGCCAGAACAAACAGTACCCCTGGAGCAAGTGAGGTTAAGGGTCTTGCTCAAGGACCCAATGATGGCAGCATGTCTGGAGCAGGGCTCGAACCCCTGATCCTCTGATCACTTATCTTACCCACTTGCCTTACCCACTGAGCCACCATCACCCTCAACCCTCACCCTCATTAACCCATTTACTATTTTTATTCTGCACTGGATACATGCACAAGCAATATATACTGTATATTTTTCACTTACATGGACCCAGTGTTCATTGTAATAAAAAAATAAATTTATTTATTTTAAAAAATGATATAAAAAAATTATTCATAAATTCAATAATTCAATTATTCAATAATTCAAAAATAAGCAATTCCTGTTGTTGCACGTAATGCTTTTCCTTATGATTAGTTCATGCAGAGCATGTTGAACGGGGCATCTCTGAAGAAAACATGGGTGTTGAGTTTTGGCACTTGTTAAGAAGACTCTATTTATTTATTAGGCTCTGAAATTGTTGTTCATCGTGACATTTTTGTATTTGCCTAACAAGGTCTAATCAGTTAATTAATTCCTACATAGATAATTACGCTGCATTATTTTAAACGTGGAAGCGTATCCAAACTTTTGCACCGGCTCCAGTACCATTTTTCATTTCTTTAAGTTTTTCATATATTAAATAATTATTTGTTAATGTAGAAACTATGGATTTTTATTAAATTTGTTTGTTGCAGTGGTTATACTTTCACTATATTTTCACTTTAACAAGCAATAAACTATGCAATTATGCCCTAACAAATTATAGTCCAGAAATGATGCTGCTAATAGCTTTCTAATTATTGTAAGAAGCTGTATAAATACTAGAAAAAAATTTATATGTGTAGGATGGTGTACACTGCTATGGATAATTCCTAAATGAGTGGGAATATTGTAATTCTACATTGTACTGATGTTCTAATAAAGAAATCTAGAAGGCCTCATATTTTCCAAAATTGAACCAGATTACAAGCTGAATACATTGTAAAAGAAATTTACTTTTCACAAATAATTGTGGTTTGTTCCTCATGTTTTAATAATATTTTTGTCACCTTATATTAATTAAATAAATAAATAAATAAATAAATAGATAAATAGATAAATAAATAAATAAATGCCTTTTTCAGTGCCCGGTTAACATGTTACAGATCTGCAGTATATAATTTTCTAGCAAAGTCTCCAAATCAAGCAAATTTCACAGTGTGTTATAAGCTGTAATAATATTTTTCCATATTTCAACGTGTTATGCAAATATGTACAAAAGGTATGTACACATTGTGCAATTTAGATTTTTACAATAAGAATTAAATTATGCATTATGTATTTCTGTTTTTTTTTGCTAGCACAGTCTAAGTTACCCTATAGCACTACACAAAAATATATATGAAAGAAGGAAAAAGGAATGGATGCAACTTTAATAAGCTTCTTTGTACAATATTGGTTGCTGCTTTTTTAAATTATTAAAAAATAACAAAGCACATGATGCTACAACAAAAGTGTGTGTGTTGGGGTGTATGGTGGGAGTAGGGGTTAGATTGCACTCTTACAGTGTGTGTGCGTGCGTGTGTGTGTGTGTGTGTGTGTGTGTGTGCGTGCGTGCGTGCGTGTGTGTGTTTAAAAAGAAAAATATATAAATAAAAGGAAATAAAGCGTTCTTAAAGTTATACATTTGTAATTCTATTATAAAGGTCCTAAATAAAGCATGAAGATAATTTGTTATTAATACAGTGTACATGTGTATACTATGTAAAATATGTCCCTTTTATTTTTAATGGGGTTTCCCCCAGGCAATCTTAAATGAAGACTGACTGTGAGTAAGAAATAAATCACTATGTGGTGCTTTCATGGTATTAAAGTAAATTACTGAGCTGCTGAGGGCTGCGGTTACCACCTTAAATTATTATAATTTTTTATAACAGCATATCCACAGGAGTTTTATTAACACTATATATAAAAATTTAATATTGTGGAGATACATTTTTTCCAGTTACTAATAGCAGCTATAAAGTTTGTTCCCTTACCAGCTTCTGTTAATTTCTTTATTTGAAATTGACCTTGCAAAAGCACAGCTCGTTACGTAAGCAATAATCCATAAATGTAATTATCTGTACTGAATACTCCGCTCTGGAGTAATGGAAAATGGCATCAGAGTTTGGTGTGTATGTTATTTTATGCATAATGAGCCTAATACTGCAACTGAAGTACAGGAGCCATGCCTTGAAGAATTCTATTTGGACAAATACAACAAATATCACACACAGAAGATATGTATATAAATAATGAAAGAGTCTCAGTAATATTAGAGGCATAGATTTATTTCACTTGCAGCAAATTTCACCTTTTCTCACATTTAGCACTCTTGTATTCATAAATATAGTGCAGTAGTTTGCTTTCAAAGCTGTTATAGCTGATTCTATATGCAAGCTATTATTGCATTGCAATTTGGATTCAGCGCCATCATCAGAGAACTGAGGGTAAATACGTGCAGGGTTCTGCGATACCTGAGATTTTTTTACTTCTTTGCTTTGGGTTTTTCTGTTTCTTCTTTCTGGTTTTCTGGCTCTTGCTTTCCCGCAGCTTTGGCTCCACCTTCATCTTCTGTTTTTGGCTTATCTGCTTCTTTGGGTTTGGCTTTCTCTGGCTTTTCTTTAGCTGGTGCAGGTTTTGTCTCAGCTTTCTCCTTAACTGGCTCAGCTGCCTTACTATCCTCCTTATCTTTTTCTGAGTCTGCCTCAGCCTCATCCTTCTCGTCTCCATTTTCCTCATCTTTCTCAGCCTCTTCCTTTTCTTCTTCCTTCTCACCACCCTCTTCCTCCACCTCTGCAGCTTCTTCTCCTTCTTGCTCTTCACCTTCTTTGACCTCTTCTTCACCTCCCTCTTTTTCTTCCTCCTCTGCGGCTTCCTCTTCTTCCTCTGTAAAACAAAATTATTTGATAGCAGGTTTTGACATCAAATGAATAAAAGTCTTAAATGCCATCTTACCTTCTTTTTGCTCTTCTTCTTCATCCTTTCCTTCATCCTCCTCTTCTTCCTTCTCCTCTGCCTTATCTTCTTCTTCGACTTCTTCTTCCTCTTTCTGTACTTCTTCCTCCTCCTCCTCTTCTTCCTCTTCCTCTTCCTCCTTAGAAGGTTCTGCAGAGAGGGTGGAGCTAACCAGGCGTGAGCTGAGCAGATAGGGGGAAGCAGAGGTCACACTGGACTGGACAGAAAAGGCACGTGAATAGGAAGGAGCCATCGCATAGGAACTGACCAGACCTCCTGCCATGCCAACACTTATCCGGGTTTCCTCGCCCTCCAAGAGCTTCCTGTTCAAAGTAAGCATCATGAGAAAAAAGCCATCAATTCCCTCTTCAGATGTCAAATATAGTTATCTGTTTGTTATTTTTCCTACCTGTATGCAGCTATTTCAATATCAAGCGCCATCTTGACATTAAGGAGATCCTGGTACTCTTTAAGGTATCTGGCCATTTCACCTTTAGTGGCTCTTAGTTCATTGTCAAGATCATTGATTGTGTCCTGTAGAGCAGATAAAGGCCTAATTAGCCAGTTATTATGTTACAATTTATTAAGTAATGAACACTTTTCTTCAACATGCTGAAGTTTTGTAGCATAAACATACTATGGTGGCTTTACCTTTACTTCAATACTTTACTTTTGTTTTAACCAGCACAGATAAGGACTAACCTGCATGGCTGTAATTTCTGCACTCTGCTTGTCCTCCACTTCTCTCAGTTGTTTCTCCAGTGACTCATTAAGACCCTTGCAGGCATCTATTTCCAGGATGCGTGCTTGCAGCTGCCGCCGGAATTCGCCTACTTCATCCTTGGATGTCCTCACAGCGCTGGTGTGGTGGGCCACAGTCTCCGTCAGATGCCCCACTTTCCCACGGAACCAGTCTTCTGCAGTCTGCATATTGCGTGCTGCAAGCCTCTCGTATTGTGCCCGGATGTCACGTAGGGCACTCGACAAGTCTGGTTTGACCGTCTCAGTTTCAATGGCTATTTGAGCACCATACTGGAGTTGCACTTGCAGCTCGGAGATCTCTTGCTCGTGGAGCTTCTTGAGGAAGGCCAGTTCGTCCAGCAGGACACCGACACTCTTCTCCATTTCCACCTGAGTAAGAGCTCGCTCATCAGCCTCTTTTCGTGCATCCATGAGACTGGCCTCAGAATTTTCACGCTCCAGGGCCTCCTCGTCATACTGCCTCTGCAGGGCCCTCAGTGTTTCTTCTAAGTGCTCCCTCCGGTTCAGCACAGCCTGCTTCTCCATTTCAGCCTCATCCACAGCGGCTCGGAGAGCACGAGCCTCCTGTTCATACAAGACTCGCAGGCAGGATGGCTCACTGTGCCTCTGCCTCAACAGAAGCAGCTCAGCCTCGAGGGATCGGTTCTGCTGCTCCAGCTCATGGACACGCTCAATGAAGCCAGCAAAGCGATCATTGAGCTCCTGCAGCTGGGCCTTCTCCTGAGTGCGTACCGCTCTGAGATCAGAGCTCACCTGCGCTGCCTGGCTCAGATCCAGCTCCATAGAGTGGCCAGCACTGCTCAGCAGCATGGAGGAGGAGGAGACGCGCCCCGGCGAGCTGTACTGCAGCCTATTCGAGGATAACGGAGATGACTGGCTGGAGTACACGGTGCGGGAGCGGGTCCGTGTCGCCAAACGTGGAGTCGCACTCTCCCCATACCAGCGCTTGTATGAGGAGGTGTAATAAGGATCAAAACCGATGCCACTCATGATTTTAAGAACAATGCTCTGACTCTTTCTTCCTATCACAGCTAGCAGACTGAGACACTGCTGTCTCTGCTGCAGTCTCGACTGCTTATATAGCCAGGAAGAGCGGGTCTGACGCAACCGCTTCTCTAAACTCTGACTGTGCAGAATCGGCTGAAGGAGAAAGTGGGAGGAACAGAGAAGGATGAAGAGAAAGAGGGAAAGGTAGGGGCGATTAAGAGGTTGTGCAGAAATACAAGCACCATGAAAGAGTGGTGCAAGACATTAAAGATTTAGTGAATTATTATTATTATTATTATTTTGTTGTTGTTATTGGTGTTGTTGTTGTTTGCATAATTCAGTACTATATTGATAATTGATTGTTTTTTATTTTGATCCCAATACTTTCAAGTGAATTAGACAATATGGCCAAAAGTATGTGGACACCTCTGACCATCACACCCAACAATTGCAATTAGTGCTTTGGAATTGTGCGATTTGAGCACTTTTAGCTTCTTCCTCATCAACATCTGCAGACCATGTCTTTATGGACCTTGTTTTGTGCATGGGGTTAGCATCATGCTAGTACAGGCTAGGTTTGGGCTCAACCTCTTGCATCCACTAAAGAAATATTATTATGCATTAGCATACAAATACAGGTGTCCACATACCTTTGGTCATGTAATGTACATGTAAAATAATAAATTACTAAATAATTTCATATTATTAGAGATTTGAATCATGAAGGCCCACATCATATATGCAACACAATCCCCTCTTTTAGAATAAGCAATAATAATATATCAACATTTGATCAATGTTTCCTCAGAGAAACAAATGTTAGAATCCCTAAGGGATTTTGAATAGGCTTCAGTAATTTTATTTTATGCTCATTCCCAAATTTTATCAATTGTCATTTGCTGAAAATCTAAATCTTTTATTACTATCATGAAGATCTCCAACCACACACATTTTTTTTATCTGTAGCACACAGTCTAACTTTATACAGCACAACAAACCAAAACGCAGCCATATTAACGCTATTGAATTCATTCTGATATCATTTACACCCTGCCCTGATGCTTTTCCTGTTTCAGATGTATCCGCTGCATCATGCAATATTAACTGTGTACTTCACCCAAAAGTCAGTTATGCATTGCACTGCACTGTGCTGTTAAGTGTGATACATTTCTGTCATTAGATTTAACATTATACTCTACTCAGACTCTATTCTCTGTAGCAGAATTCAGTACAGTCACTGGGATAGACAATGCTTAGACAGGGATGTGTTTTTTTTACTCTATCATGACATGTGACTGCCTCAGCTGGCTATCATGAGTACTGCATCCAAACATTTCAATCAGAGGTGTGGATGCAGTTTGTCATACCTATGTGCAGATTTACTATTCTGTCGTACTAGTTAGTTCGCTATAATAATCGTTTTGCAGTAGAAAAACATAACGTATACTTTAATGCACTACCTCTCTTACTTTTACATATGTTAGGTGCTCTTCTAAGGCCCACAAGCTCTGTTTTGATTATAAGGTCTGCATACTGCTTGGTCCTCTGCCTCCTTTCCTTCAGTTCAAGTTGTATGAATCATAGTGCTAAATAGCATTCCTATCATTTAGCCATTTATTTTTATTTCTTTGAACCAGAATCCGTAACTGGTGTACAAATTAATAAAGTTTCCGATAGGTGTATTGGGGATGCTCAGCATCACCAAAGTTATCTTTTTAGTTGCTACACATGGTTGCTATTTATCACATGGAAGACATTACAAATTTTGTCAATCTGATTTTGGAAAAGCAGTTTGCCATACTAAATGTGAAATTCCAGAATTTATCATATACTGTTTTGTAATAGCAGACTAAACTGCTCGGGGTATTTCGTTCAGCAGAACTTCTCAAAACCTTTAAAGAGTGTTTTAAAACTTTACAGGTTGTTTAAGCCGGATGTCTACTTAAGTCTATCGCTGTTATTTGCTTGTTTATTCCACAGCTCTCAGTTTAAAAGTCATGTTGCTATTTTGAATCTAAAGATAACCTTTGCCCTTAGAGCTAGTAGAGAAACTGCCCAGCTTCAAAAGCCCCGATCTGACTAGCTGAATCCTAACTGTCTGTCTAGAGGTTGAGTTGCATTCATTGGTTCAAATCAAGTGATCTCTGGACTCCACACGGTTTCACATTCCACTATGCTATAAAAAGAGCAAAGCTCAGAACTTAGGGCTGTGTCTGTGGGTGCATGCAACAGAAAGGAAGGCTGCGGTCTCACGGTTTGGTAAAGCTCATACCTATAACACACTCATCATGACTGCTGTCCATCGCCTGGTTATTGTGCGGCATGGAGAGAGCAGCTGGAACCAGGAGAACCGCTTCTGTGGCTGGTTCGATGCAGATCTCAGTGAGAAAGGAATGGAGGAGGCCAAGCGTGGTGCTCTAGCCATCAAGGATGCAGGTATTAAGTTTGATATCTGCTATACTTCCGTGCTGAAGCGTGCCATCAAGACCTTGTGGACAATCATGGAAGGCACAGACCAGATGTGGCTGCCCGTGGTGAGAACTTGGCGCCTGAATGAACGTCACTATGGTGGATTGACTGGCCTGAACAAGGCAGAGACAGCAGCCAAACATGGAGAGGAGCAGGTGAAGATTTGGAGACGCTCATTTGACATCCCTCCTCCACCCATGGATAAAGACCATCCTTACAACAAAATAATCAGTGAGGTGTGTAGTTGGTTCTTTAAAATTTTTTATTAAAGTAGCAACTGAGTAAGAAGACATTGTAGTGGGGAGATTGCTTAACATTGTTATGAATGTTTATACAAATTATTAGCAAAAGTCTAAGACGTGTATCATGCATTATGACAGGTTGCTATTGTACCATCAGTCTAGGCGCTATAAAGGTCTGAAGGAGGGTGAGCTGCCAACCTGTGAGAGTCTAAAAGACACCATTGCACGTGCCCTGCCCTTCTGGAATGAAGTCATTGTTCCTGATATCAAAGCTGGCAAGAACGTCCTCATTGCAGCCCACGGAAACAGCCTACGTGGTATAGTCAAGCACTTAGAAGGTGAGTTTTACATGCTTTCACACACTGCAAGTCTGACTATGAGGCTTTCACAGTCCCAGACGATCCTGTGTCTAATAATAGTCCCTACTAACACACAGAGGAAAAGGCCACAAGCCAGATCCTCATTACAGCTGTGACCTTTCTGTAGAAAGGTCTTACATTCTCCATCAGCTGAATTTCAGTCTTCCTGATTGAAAGAGGGGGCAAGGAATGGTTAGGATTGACCTTAACACTTCACACTCAACCTCAGAATCAGCACATAATGATCTCAGGGAAATATTTTAAAAATGAACAAAACATTACACTTTCTAGTGAGAAATCCTGATTAGTATGCTGTTAACAGAAAAGTTCTATAAGTTTCATAGAAGTGTAGAAGAAACAAATTTTAAAAACAGTAAATTAGCTTTATTTTCCAACAATAGCTTTTCTAACTTTTCTTCACGTTCAGAATGTAATTTTCAGACTATTTTAGCTAGAAGGTTAGTTTTCATTGCTTCACTATAATGTATATTGTCTCTTTCCGATTTACTGTTTCAGTAGCCACAGCTGTTTCTGTTTACAGTAGTTATTTGGTTATTAATTACCATATGGTGATAATTTATGGGTTAGTTGTAACTAAAAGCTCGTTTCACAAATTTTCATGTTTACTACAATTCTAATAAACTCGCCTGATTACAACAATTCTAATTAGTCTGTTTCCTATAATGTAGGATAAAAGTTCTGCATGGTTCAGCATCAGGGGGTGGTGGTGGCTCAATGGTATAAGGCTCTGGGTCAGTGATCAGAGGGTCAGGAGTTCAAGCCCCACACCAGGCATGCCACCATCATTGGGTCCTTAACCTCACCTGCTCCTGGGGCACCATTCATTCTGGCTGACCCTGCGCTCTGACCCCAGCATTCAAATTTGTATGCTGGGATGTGCAAAATCAAAGAGTTGTACTGTATGATGTGCATGTGACCAATAAACTGAACTTTACTTTACAGTTATGACACTAGTAAGACATAAGAAACATCTGATTCATACTATTACAACTCTACTGTCTTTAAAATACTGTTTTTACCTTAGTTGAACTGACACAAAAATACACACACTTTTTGTCCTTTTTACCCGTCTTTTTTCCCCCCATCCTCTATACCAGGCATGTCTGATGCAGCCATCATGGAGCTTAACTTGCCCACTGGTATTCCCATTGTCTACGAGCTGGACAAGGACCTAAAGCCTGTGAAGCCCATGCAGTTCCTCGGAGATGAGGAGACTGTTCGCAAGGCCATGGAGGCTGTGGCTGCCCAAGGCAAGGTGAAGAAGTGAGATCAGACGAGGACACAAAGAAACCGGCTCAAGACTTCCCCTTCTTACCCTCTTCCACTTACCCTGTTTGACTCCACTGAACACCATTCCACCATCAGAGAACTCTGACACCTTCTTTCCACCAAACATGGTACTGGTTCATAGCTCAACTCGTTTTAAAGGTTTCTAGATGTGCCTCACTGTACAAGAATACTAATAACAACAATTAACTTTTTTACACATTTGTTGCTTTGAAAACATGTTACCATCCAAAAGTAAATTGTCCACTGTCAGCAACATGCAAAATCAAGTAAGCGGTGTTTTTATACCTTTTGGACCTTAATATAAGCATTGCAGCTTCTGATTAGATTTTTGCATTGTTGGTATTGATAAATTTATTCTGCAACAAATGTTGTGAATTCTTCACACAGCGTTCATACCTCCTTTTTATGTCAGGCATGTTAATGTCGCTATCGATTGATGTCGAAAATGTATTCAAATATGGGACTTTTTTTACAGTGCAGAAGAGCCTGCATCCTGTCACTGGAAAAGAGTTGAGAATGAACTGGATTTATAACCATGTCACCTGACAGATGTACTTGTCCTCCATTTCATGTACAAATAAATAAATAAATTATATTTGAATGCCCCATAAAGCACATATGAGTCATAAAGCCCACATGTCGTGGCTGCTCCTACTTTAACAAAGCAAAGCCTTGCTTTAGTCATTCCTCCCACCTTCCTGTTCTCCTCCATCTTGGTGTGAGTCCAGCATTTTCAGCAGAGCAGCGCAGTGCAGTGTAAGCTAAGAGCTCTGAGCTCGGCGTGGTGAGGTTGAAAGGTTCAGTCTGGCCAATGTCCCATCCCACAGTTCTGCAGTGTCATCGCCTCAGTACACTGTACCTTCCCAACATGGTAACCTTCCCTTCACCAACACCACAATCAGAGATAGATCAGGTTCTATAATGACAACAATAAAAGAGAACAGGTGTGTGTGCGCGCATTGTGTGTGTGCATGTGTGTGTGCATGTATGTGTGTGTTTACTTGTTTTCATACATTTATGATTACACAGATGTGTATAATGACATGGGTATTACACTGGTATAAAGACAAACATGTTTTATGGGGACATTTCGTGAGTGCTCATAAGTAAAATAGCTTTTAAAACATATTAAACTATATTTTATTAAAAGTGTAAAAGTGCATGTGAATGTTTTGTGTGATGTGTAGGTTTTGGAGTAGGGGTAGGGGTAGGGGTGTGTGCGTGCGTGTGCGTGTGTGATGTGTAGGTTTAAGAGTAGGGGTACGCTAGGGGTGTGTGTGTGTGTGTTAGGGATGGGCATATCGATGGTGCAGTATCGATATATCGATATTCACAAGCTACTTATTTGGTATCGATATCTCCACAAAAATATCGATATTAAAATTAAATAAAAAATTTCTGCATCGATTTCTGCAAAAAGTGTTTTCGGTACTTCTGTTTAATGTTTGTGCTAAAACTGAAATCCCCCTCTGACATTCAGCTCACCCGTGTCACGTGATGACTGTGAGAAACGCGAGCAACGTGCCCTGCCCACACGTACACGTCACTTTCACGG
>JAOUQX010000017.1:10572074-10582711 GCA_028566295.1 Liobagrus marginatus | reverse complement strand
GAAAACATCCAACATACAATCACCATTACAATCAATGAAACGCGTCTGTCTTAACACAACCCACTCTAATCAGGTGGAAACCTAAGATCAGGTGTGTGTGTGATTAAGCGTGTGTCTGTGAACCCGAAGCACGTGAGGTTGAGCGCGCACGCGCGTGTGTGTGTGTTTGTGTGTGTGTGTGAGAGAGAGCGAGAGAGAGAGCGAGAACGTGTGTGTGTGTGTTAGAGAGAGAGAAGTGGCACGTGTGTTTGTGTGTGTGTGAAACCAAAAACACCGTGACACATGCGCAGTCTTGAAGCGTCCTCAGGCGGACGCCCGGGCCAATACCTTGAACCGTTAAAGTTTTAAAGTTAAAGTTTTTTTTTCTTTTTTAAAGTTCAACGTTACAACGAGTGAGACACGTGATGCATGGATGCGCTTAAAGTGCACGCGCGAGACACGAGATGCACGGATGCGTTCATTGTGACGTTCGCTCCGCCAACAGAAGCTGGCTCGTAACACGAATTTTAGCTCGCAGCTCAAAGCAAAAAATTGGCCAAGAGACGACTCATATCTCAAAAAACTCGTTAGTTGGGTCACTCGTAAGTCGAGGCCTCACTGTATATGACATTGCAACACAATATAAATATCACAATATCAACCAAAATAAAATAGACAGAATTCATTTTTATAATAAAAACAATTTTGTAAAATATATACTGTATACCATTTTCAAAATCAAGATTATGAATATAGATTTTATTTAAGCATTTCAAAAGGCAGGTAAACTAATTAAATAACCATATTTTGCGCAGTGTTCCTATATATTTCTCACCCTATAGAAACTGAGCCACAAATCCACACTTTTACGTAAGACCTGTGTAAAATGGTAATATTTTTTACTTGATAATTTTTTCATAGCCGAAGCTACATTGCGATCAACTGCTGAGAGTTGTACACCTGTGACTAAAGTCAGTTTCGAAATTATAACTAGTTAATGCATTAGATATCTAACAAACAGGATACTATAAAGTACATATAACAGAAAGCCTGTCTGCATCTATAATGCACATTTAATGCTACGTATTGTATCTACATCTCCATCACTACAGGATCCACTGCTAGCTAAACAGTTAGCTTTTGTAAACAGTTAACGTTACTTGAACTTAATCTAGGAAGCGGCCACATATAATTGCTCCGTGAGGGAAACTAAGGCTGTAAACACCATAGCAAAATAATTTTCTTACCATTCGAAAAGGCAAACATTCAAGATCTTCAAAATATCTTATAAGAATAAGCTGTGTGCTGTATTAGCTTGCAGGCTAATTATTTCTCGTTTCATCAGACGTTTTTGTCTTTTTCCGGTAGACATGAGCTATCCTTCACGTGATTGGTTGATTCAAAAGCGCACCGCGCTTCGATTGGTCAAAGTCATTCGATTTGCGTCACGTCCCACCATCATGTTACCGGTAGTAACTGTATCCGTAGAAACCAAGCGTAACACTGGACCAAAACCGCAGGTTGACAAGGACACATAAAGCGTCGTGTCAGGACTTATCTCCAAACCAGTTACTGTCTCTTTGTCCCATTTAACAAACCAAACAGCACATTAATTTTCAAGCGGTTGCCAATGTTGACATTTGATAACGAACCAAGTAGGTGTCCCTAAACTTGTTATTTCTTGGCCAAAAGTATGTGGACATCTGACCCTCACACACATGTAGGCCTTTCTATACTGTTGGGACAAAGTTGGAAGCACTCAATTGTATATTTGTACCTCTGTTCTGATGTTAATCAGTTAATTAATGACATTAATGAAACAACGAGGTAAATCCTAATCCATCATGACATTGTCACTGCACAAAGTGAAGTCCATAACGACATGGTGCCAGAAAGATTGAGAAAAAATAAATAAAACACTTTGTGTAATATATTTAATTGGGCGACTATGTGCCATGTGTCACAGACCTACAAAATATTGGAATTAATTTTGCTAGAAAATAAGAATTTTATTCAAATCTAATATGTAACCACTGAGATTACATTAGTATTCACCACCTCTGCTGCACCTGTCACTCGAAGTTAACAAGTTACATTACATTATATTTACATCATTTAGCAGACGCTCTTATAAAGAGCAACTTACAAATGAGCAATTGAAGGTTAAGAGCCTTGCTCAGGGGCAGTGGTAGCTTGGCAGTGTTGGGAATCGAACCCCAGAATCAAATGACTACCACTTTCCCTGTCACATGAGGTTAACTTCCCGAGAACTCTGTAAGAAGCCAAGCGAATACACATCTGATCTAATGTCTGTCCAATAGACTGTGCATACACATTCACCATTCATGCACACCTAAGGGCAATAAGGTGTCCATTACCTTAATGTTTTTAGTCAATAGGAACAATCCACACAAATCGTGATAAAATTCCAAAACCATACTGCCCCTGGATTGTGTCTGTATATCAAAAAAAAAAAAGAGAACATTTTTAGCCAACCAACCAATCGGTAAGAAAAATGTTTCTGTTCCGTTTGGTACAGAGGACGACTTAGAGCAGATGAATACTTTTGCTAGCCGCTTTGTTCATCAGCCAGATCTCTTTAATGAAAAATATTAATAGCCATACACTATGCTATGGAAACAATCCATAGATGGCATGATGGCAACAGCAGGGAGGGCCTGCTCTAAAATTAGATCTAATTCACAACATATTTACATATTGATAGCATTACATAATTTCCTAGACTGCTTTTTAAATTAATTAATCCAAGCTTTAGCTGTTCTTTTTTGCCTTCCTGAAAAACGTTCTGATGCTATTTATGCATTCTTGGCATTCTCTCTTTATTTGTATCTGATCTCTGTGTGACATTTTTGTCCCACTCTGACATATGGCCACTCAGCAAGATAGAGAGAGAGAGAGAGAGAGGGAGAGAGAGAGAGAGAGAGAGAGGGAGAGAGAAAGAGAAAGAGAGAGAGAGAGAGAGAAAGAACGGAAAGAGAGACTGAAAGAGTGCATACACACAGTCTTCACAAAAACACAACAAACAGGGAGAGATGAGCTCCTGAGGCATCTTATGCATATTTGGTCGTACCTTAAAATGAGGATCTCAGTAATGGCCTGAACCTGCAACTACATGAGCACCAGGTACTACTCACTAAGGTTAAAGAAGGTGTCAGATTAAATGGTCAGTCTCAGAGAAGCCGCCGAAGCGAAGAAGCAGCACACTTATTACCTCAGGTATGCACTTCTTTCACTTCAGAAAGTAAATGTTAAGTGAAAGTGTCTACAATGTCAAATTTGTCATTCAGTGTCAGAAAAACACTTAATGATTGGTTTTTCAACCATTTGGTTTCTAGATCTAGACATTAAATTTGAATTTGAGCATTATTCATTGTACCAACAGTCCACATAAATATATGTCATGATTATATAGCTGATAGCTTATGATCATAACCATAACATCTGTTGATGATGAGTGTCATTTTAGATGATTTATTGATGCATCTTAAACGATGATTGTGGCCTTTATACACACTACATTACCCAGTTTGCACTGAAGAAATATCCATTGAGGATTCCCTCTTTAATTAATTGCTTCGTTGTCTAGAGCTTATCCTCTTCAGGGTCAATACGGTGCTGGGCACCCCGTGAGGTGGGGTACACTCTGGACAATCGCCAGTTAATCGCAAGGCTAACACTACAACGATTCACACTCATTCACTCCTATGCACAATTTAGAGTAGCCACTTCACCTATGCCCAATTACATGTGTTTGGAGAAGGGAGGAAACCGGAGTACCCGGGAAAACCCACGCAATGGGGATAACATGCAAACAACATGCAAACTCTACACAGAAAGAACCTATCTGGGAATCAAACCCATGACCTTCTTGCTGTGAGGCAGGTATGCTCACCACTCTGCCACCTCTTTAGTTTACTAATTCCTTAATAGATAGATTGTCGGAAGATAGAATAGATAGTAAAGACCTTAGACCTCCTCCCTAATACACTTCAGCGATTATTGATGTGATTCATCTGTTATCCTATTGCACTGTAGACGTCCGTACACCAATTAGTTGTTATTTAATAGTTTATTCACAGGGCAGTGTATAAAAGACATAATTTAATAGAAAATGTAAAGCTATGTATTTAAGAAACATGTTTACATGTCAATGATATGAAGTTTTTATAAAGTTTCCCTTAACAAAACATTCATGAAAAGAGCTTCCATACATCAGAGCTTTATAGCAGTCATAGGTAAAGCTATTAAAAGGATTTACTTTTTAAATACTTCCCTGTGAACTTCGGGATTTTTTGATGATGCAACTTTCTGTTGCACCTCTTGTAAAATGTGCAGGTTTTTAACATACAGTAGGTAAATATTTTCAGGTTAAAGGGTTTAGTAACTGGAAAGTGTACATATTTCATAACCTAAAATGGCAACAATGGATCATAAAAAGGAGGCTGGTGGTCTGTTACCTTAATTTTTTACAAATATTTGTAAGTTTAATTTCACAACTGCCAAAACCTGTTTTGTAGCGTGACATTTTTGTGGTGTGGTTCACACTCCTACTCACAGCAAGAAGGTCAAGGTTTCAATTCCCATCTTTCTGTGTGGAGATTGCATCCGGGTACTCCGGTTTCCTAAAACCTCCAAAAAGATGCAATTGGGCATAAAATTGGCTACTCTAAATGGTCCATAAGAGTGAACGAGTGTGAATGGTTGTCTGTCTGTAAGTGTTAGCCCTGGGAGTAACTAGCGATTGTACAGGGTGTACTCCACCTCACGCCCTAAGTTTGCTGGGATAGGCTCCAGCGACCCCATGACCCTGAACAGGATAAGCACTAGACAATGAATGAATGAACGAACCTGTTTTGTACATTTGTATGGGAACAGTACAAGATGCGGGGACATAAAACAGATGTGGAGGAGCTGCTGAGGCAGTCTCAGACCGAGCTGCTGTGGATTCAAAGACAACTGTCAATTATTGCAGCTCGGAACTCCAGTCACACACGGGCCAGAGAGAAGGTCAGACCGCACACATCACATGTTTTTTTTTTTTTGCCTTACTCATTTTATGTGGTTTAACTCAAATATAAAATAAATTGCAGCATATTTAAGGTCTTAATTAAGGGAAGCCTCTAGCCTCCAGATTATCAGTTTAACATGGTGCCTAATGGGATGAGCGTGTAAATGCTCCCAGTGTTGTTTTTTACTTTCTCTATGCTTCTAATGCTGTATGACATGCTTCTATCTACCTCTACTGTGACGTTTTAGTGGCTCCGAACGGCTCGGTTCGGATAGCAAGGCGCGATCCGCGGCGCAGACAAAACGCAGACGCAGGCTTCACAGACATCTTCCCTTTTATTCAGTCCACAGCTCACAATAACCTCTAGCAGCCTTGCTTTCGACCAAACTAAACACAGTGACAACTAAACAATGATACACGCTGGGCTGATTCAGCGTTGGCTCTTTATACAACTCATAACCTAACTCAGGTGTGCGTGATTAGGCTGTGGCCGTGATAATCAGCGTGCGTGCGCGTGTGTAAGACAAAGACATATGAAAACAGAATGGCACACACACATGCAGTCCTTTGGCGCCCTCCGGCGGCCTCCCTGACCACGGTTCTCCTAGGCCAGGCCCTGGTACGTTACAAACATGGAACAGTCACTGAGAGAAACCCTACTAGAATATGTCTCAGCTCAGGTAGAGGTTATAACCTACGGTGGTTCTGTATATTAGAAATAATTTGGATTGTATTATAGTTTTAATTTGGTTTGTAAATGAATAATTAATACAGTCCATTGTACTAAGCAAAAATGGTGTTACTAAAATGTAAAATCTCTATAATTTAGTCAGTCATAAAAGACATTATTTGCATTTAATTCATCTTTAATCTATTCTGATAAAGAGCTATAACATTAAGACACTGTGAAAGTCGCACTATCTTTTTTCGCAGTAAAACTGGTCAATAGATCACCTCTTATTTTTCTTTTGGGCCGATTATAAAGTCATTGAGGAAAAAAATTGGAACTGGGACAATCACAGGATTTTATTACTTCAATTCTCAGAAGTCAAACACAAGGTGGTGCCGGTGTGCTCAGTAACATGTAGTTTGCAGGCTGGACACTAATTTGCTGATGAACACGGTGTCATATTATTGCTCAGTGAAAGTGTGCTGTGTAGCAGGTGTGGTTGCAGTGTGTTGTCCAATCACGACTCACCTCTGTCAGTATTGTATCAGGTGTCCACTGAGAATAAACATGGCAGTTTAATCTGATGTGTTTGAACGGTGTGTGTGTGTGTTAGTAGGTTAGGGTGGGGGCTCTACCATGGTTGCTAAGCAACAGAAAGAAGACTTTGATACTATCCTTATAGAATCCGGGATTTTTTTCAGCATTAAAAAGGCACTAGGCAACACGGTTGGGCCTGGGCGGCACAGTGACAGAGTGGTTAGCACTCCTGCCTCAGAGTAAGAAGGTTACGTGTGTTCGATTCCCACCCAGGGTCTGTGTGGAGTTTGCATGCTCTCCCCATGTTTGCAAGGGTTTTCCCTGGGTACTCCAGTTTCCTCCTACCTCCAAACACATGCAATTGGGCATAGTTGAATCGGCTGCTCTAAATTGTCTACAGGAGTAAGCGCTAGACAATGAATGAAAAAGACACCAATAGCTGCAGTACCTGGTGCCAGGTCTCGATAATCCCACTTAATGTCTCTTAGCTTTTTGATATGATATGAAATTACCACCAGCATCCTTCGCCATATTCCCATTTTTTAAAGTTCTCAATAATTTGGCAAAAAGTACGCACCATCATATGACATTCTAGGTCAGGAAATAAATTAAGTATAAAGTAAGAAAACAACATTGGAGCAATAAGATGAGAAAGAACCAAGGCTGAATTGCCAATTTGGCCCAGACTATTAGAATGTAGGATTTTAAATTACACATGAATATGCAAGTCGTCCTACATATGCAATGAATAACATTAACTAACCTAGCTAGCTGACTAGGGCAGTGCT
The DNA here is from genome assembly GCA_028566295.1 of Liobagrus marginatus. Taxonomy (NCBI): domain Eukaryota; kingdom Metazoa; phylum Chordata; class Actinopteri; order Siluriformes; family Amblycipitidae; genus Liobagrus; species Liobagrus marginatus. Next base: position 10,575,708 of record JAOUQX010000017.1, on the reverse strand, counting down.
AGTAAACTAGCCCACATTAATCACATGTGTATACAGGTGGATGGCTATTACCTATTACTATTATTAAAATACACAGTAAACTGTAACAAAAAAAATACAGTACACTTTAGGAATAGTTCTTTTTAAAAAATCTTAAAGGACAATAGCATAACTAGCTTATCTAAATGCCTTTTGTTTAAACAAAAACTTCATGATAATGCTCTTTTTACCTTAAGGAAGAAAGAAGTCATTGTGTGTACAACTTTAACATTGAGCGTTTCTGAAGATTGGCTAAACACTAGGATGCTTATTAAAAAGTAGAAACGTCTGGAAAGTGTGGGCATGGTGGACAGTTCATGCATTTAATATAATAATAATGATTACTGACATTTTCAGATCCTATTTGTCACATACACATACATGCAGTGAAATGTTTTATTTTCCACATATCCCAGCATATCTGTGAGAATACACTGGGGTCAGCCAGAACAAACGGCACCCCTGGAGCAAGTGAGGTTAAGGGTCTTGCTCAAGGACGCAATGCTGGCAGCATGTCTGGAGCGGGGCTTGAACCCCCGATCCTCTGATCACAGACTCAGAGCCTTATCCACCGAGCCACCATCACCACTTAATGCAGCAATTGAAGACAGCTGCAGTACAGACCTGTAAAATGACTGTAGTTTCCAGTGTTACACAAGACATTGACTAAAATGTGTTTCCAAATGAATTCCCTCAGCCAAAATGAACTGACTATGTAAATGTAATGCAAAGAAAGTCTACACAATAATCATATTTGATTGGAAAATTTGCAATTTGTTATACTGGGTCACAAAGGCAAAATTATGAACAGTGTTACTGACCAAATATCAGATATGTTTTCTTTCATAATATGTTGTGTTGCAGTCTGTTACATCTTTCCTGAAAACTTTTAATAGGGTAACTGTTGGCAAGAAAAGTCCCTACAGGATGAATCAAAATGTTATCATATTTAGTTATCAGCTGAGCAGTTTGTGAGAAACTGTGGGATGTTGACAGACTGCCAAGATGGTGGAACACTCCGTCAAATCACTATCATTTAATTTGAAACGACTTCTCGAAGCTTTTTCTTTGTTTATAATAAAAAATTCAAATATAATAAAAAAGCCACACGCCTTTCATTATATTTGCGGCCTGCAAAGCAATGCTTATGAATAGTAAAGCAGTCTTAAAAAGAGTTTTTAACCTAACGTTAGCTCCCGTTAAAGTATTTTATCCAGCTCGCTAACTGAGTTGGCTAACAAGCGGCTACCGATTTTGCTTAGTGTTTTTAGCTGGTAACTAACAGCAAACGTACTGAATATTGAATGAAACAGAAATTTGTAAAAAGAAAAAATAATAATAATTTCACTAAGACCATTTATGAATATATAACGCAATAAGCGTTATAAGGTTGAAGTTTCCTCTACCTTTTCTTGCGGTTTAATATTATACCTTAAAATATTTAAACGCAGAAGATTAGCTAACAGATATGCTGCTTATGCCAGTATTATAAACTGTACGGTTTCTGTATCAATACTGATACAGTATGTGTGGAGGGAAGGATGACAGACGGCGTGAGTGTGAGCATGCGCAAATCTTACTCCGTGTGTGTGTGTGCGTGCGCGCGCGCGAGTGGTTGGAGAGAAAGCGTGAGTAATTCCATGCTTTGTCTCACCGGGAGTCTGGAGATGCCCTCACAGCAGTGGCCTGGACACACACACACACACACGGTAGACATATCGTCATTGCCACGGTGCCGCAACGCCTGCAGCAGCTGCTGATGGTGTGAGAGGCTAGATGAGGCAGAGGGAAATCTGCAACCTTGGAGGTACCATAACACACACACACACACACACACACACACAGTATTAAAATGTGGAGGCGGTGAGCATGTGTTCGAATGTGCATGAGGTGCTAGCTAGCTGTTGCATTGCTAATGTGTGTGTGTATGTGTGTGTGTGAGAGAGCGAGAGAGAGAGAGAGAGATATTGAACTGTTAATGATGATGCGCGTGCCCCTCCTTAGCCTCTGGCACACACCCTCGTTCACACGGTGTGTGTGTGCGCGCGTTTATAAGGGATTTAGCAGCGGGGGTGCAGCCATCATTGGATTTAGGGTTTATTTTTTCGTTGCATGTTATCAGTAAATACTACAGATTAGATAAACAAGAGGGGAAAACCCGAGTTAATCAGAAATGACCAGCAGTTATAGTAACAAGTTGATGATCAAATGCCAAAACACCATTTATACCTTTTGTATTTCTAGTTTATTTTTTTGCCAGAAGGTACATTATACAGTTTTCTCCTGCTTCCATCGTTAGAAGACAGGCCATACCCCTCCACCTAAAAGGACACCTGTGATAACTCCTGTGATAACTGCTTCTGCTAGAGCTGGCAGGGGAATTTGTTCAGGCTGTGTGTGCACGATGTTTGTGACTGGTTTTAATTATTACAAGGATATTTATGAAAGGTGTATCAAATATGAAAAATGCATTAATTACGCTGTATAGGAGGCATGGTGCTGTAAAGGGTAGTGCTGTTTTCTCAGAGCTCAAGAACCCTGCTTGGATCCTGAGCTTGGGATTACTGTCTGTGTGTAGTTATGTGTGTTTGCCATGTCTTATCCACCTTCTAAAACTGGAAAGTGTAAATTTAAATGAATTTAAGTAAAAAAAAATGCTTAATGCACAGTCTCCAGGATTTCGCAGTATTGCAATTGCGAATTACAGAAATGAACTCACAATCAAGAAAACTTCCAAATATTTATCAAATTCCAGATTTTCAGATTTAGACCGAGATGTGACGTCATCACAACGCATAGTTATCCGAAACCCTTGTCGAATCACACACGTCACATGATTACACTTACGAAAGTATTAACAAATGTGTTGCCACTTGTAGTACTTTAAAAGAAGAATCCTGTGCCTTAACTTTTCTGAAAGAAGTATACAGCCAATTTGTTATGCACTGTCTGAGTTTAAAAATGTCATGTAGTTACCTGTTTCAGATTTGTGTTGGTTTTGATGTAACTTCCTTGTCATTTGCATATGCCCACCTTCAAGCAACAACGTCAAAACCAGTGTTGCCATTCATTAATTCATCTGTTGTCTAGAGCGCTGTTTGTGGTTGCTGGGGCGCTGGAGCCTATCCCAGCTGACTTAGGGCATGAGGCGGGGTACACCCTGATAGACTAAGTGTTGCCATATTGGGCAGGTTTTCACCTTTTTTTTAGTAACAGACGGTGCCTTTTGTTTTTGAACAATGAAGTGAATTTTTTCACCGGACTGCTTTTCAAACCTTGGCCGATACGAAGCTGGACTCGCATGGAAATTGCATGTAAAGGATGGAGCCGTACCTCCAAAAGATGTAAGTTTTGTATATAATTCTTGTTTTTTTGGTTACTGGTAGAAAACACCCTTTTATGAGGTAGTTAAAACTGCAGATTTAGGTACAAACTTACAATGAATGTGTGCTACGGTTAGTTTTTATAGGAACTTGTGAAAGTAACAGCCTATAATACGGTTAGCTAATATAATTCATTTGATAGCTTAGGTCTGAAAAGATTTTGCTGTTTTCCACATACTGATGGACTTTAGGAAGCACTTACTTGAGATTTACCTGCTTGAATTAGTGCTAGG
>JAOUQX010000017.1:10500116-10511507 GCA_028566295.1 Liobagrus marginatus | reverse complement strand
TCTGGCTGACCCTGCGCTCTGACCCCAGCGTTCAAATTTGTATGCTGGGATATGCGGAATCAAAGAATTTCACTGTAAGTTGGACTGTATGATGTGCATGTGACCAATAAACTTAACTTTACTTTAACTTGGGTGTGAGGTAGGAATTTGGGATGACAATTCAGGGTACACACATAGTGTGTATAGTGTAGTGCAATATAGTATAGGAAGTCCATTATGTGCAAGGTATCTGGAAGAAGGGGGAACGCTTCAGTGTGAGTAATGTCTAAAAAGAGTAAAGTTCAACTAGGTGTCAGCATGTGGCACACAATGGTGGCAACCCTGAAGCTTTAAATTCGTCTTTCTACGTCATACACTTGCGCAAGAACCCGGAAAAAAGTCCCGCCTACTCAATATACGTATCGAGCGGTATTTTTCTACACATTTTGGTTTTAGCAGGAACAATCCAGCCAATAGCAAGCCAGCACGGTTTTTATAGACAGATATAGTAGCCAACTAAATAACCAATACAGAAAGTGACCATTTACTTTATTTTCACATGTAGATTTCAGAACAGGCTATTACTGAATCTGTTTAATTTTGTTCTATTATATTAACTCTAGAATTTATGAACCAGCAGCGACACCATTCAAAATGAAATAAAATTACGACTATTTCTTTTTGAATGGTGACGCTGCTGATTCTTAACTTCTAGAGTGTGCACAATATAATAATTAATTCTAATTATTTATAGTCCTCTTCCTTTGTATATTTTGGTCTAATATCATTAACATGGTCTCTTTAGATTTCTTGATCATATGATGAATATGAGTCAACACTGGCCAAAGAATCAGAAGCAAGATACATATTCATTTCTATGTGTGTTTTATGTAAATTGTTTATTACTGCAAAAGCTACAAATCGGGCTTGACCCCGTTAATTGCTCCTTGCAGCTATATTCTATTATAACATTTATTGATTAAAAAAAGATCTTTGTTATTATTGGTGATTTGTATTAGTATTAGGCTGTGTTTATTTTTTTAATTCATACTTAATGATAAGAACATTGTAAATATTTTCTTTTAACCGATGTTGGGCTTCAGTCTTTGTTTTAGCGTTCTTGATGCTTAAAGAGAATTAGATTTGTCAATCGTTTGTGAATCATTCATGAAATTGAGATGACTGACAGTAATAACCAATGGATACATGATAAAGACAGTGAAAACAGTGCAAAATATATCAACTCAGAAGCATGGTCAAGTCGAGTGTTTGGTTTAATAATGGACAAGTGGTGGCATTACAATAAATTTGTTACAAATCCAATTGAGCAACTGTTGCACTGTCGGCAGCTGGCAAAACCTTGTGAAAGTGACCAAATCTATCTGTTGCAGTCAGTATTTGTCAGGCGATCACACCAGAAAGTCACAATGGCCTGAAGAAGTTTGTCTTTATTTCTGAATAAGCTAAACCAGCTTGATTGGCTTGAGATCTGGTGATCTGCACATGAACAATGGGGCAGTTTAAACAAATTTGTCATGTGTACACTTCATAAATGACATCATCTAATACAAGCCTACCTCATATAGGCAAAAATATACTTAGCTGGTGTTTTCATCCAGTTTATCCCTCCTCAGCAATACACTGCCTCGCGGCTGTATGTTTCGGGTTATTGTCTGTAAATGAAAAGAAACATTAGAAAATACTCATTGACTCAAGGACCCAATGATGGCAGCATGTCTGGAGCGGGGCTCGAACCCCCGATCCTCTGATCACTGACTCATAGCCTTACCCACTGAGCCACCATCACCATTTCACTGCATGTATGTGTATGTGATAAATAGGATCTGAAGATGAAAAAAAAAAAAAGTTTAAAACGCTTTTCGGGCTTTGTCGTAAGTGCATACAAGTTGTTTTATAGACCTCCTGATGGTGTTCAATGAAACGTGTAGCTGCAATCTGGACTGCAGCGCGCTCTGATTCGTTTTAGCAGACCGCTCATCACCTTCCTGCAGTATTTCATTGACAATTTGAAGTGCAGCACTATATAAAAATGCATTATATTTAATTTGATATTTTGATCATACTAGAATTATCAAGTAAAGAAAACATCCATGTACTGTACCTGTTCATTTTCAATACATTTGGTTAATTTAGTCACAGGTTGACGACTGAGACTGCAATGCTGTCTAATCGTGCCGTTGGAGACATGCACACCTGACTGCAACAGGAATGCCCTGATGTCAGAAAGAATGTGCCCTGTTCTCCACAAAGACCTTATCTTGTTGCTCAGGAGAAATCTTTAAAATTGCTGGGAGAAGTTTTACTCTTTCCAAGAGTAGGGGCTTAAAATAGACCGCCCTTAAATGTATGCTGGTTTTACAATTGTGTAAAATTGTGAGGGTTGGTGTTAATGTTTTTGATGAAACCTTATTGATTGATTACCGAAAGAGTGATGTTGACTCTTTATGGTGATTACAACGATTATAAAGATGAGTTAATGTTTTAGTTAAATACTGCAATTATGTAGGCAGTAGCTGACTGATACACTGCTAATGTGCAGCTACTGTATGTATCCATTAACATGATCAAAATTAACATTAACATTACAAGAGAAATGCTGCTTTGCAAATCAGTTTTATTCTTCTCCATGTTGGTTACAAAAGACATTTTGAGTTTTTAATTTCACCTTGATGGGTTGTTCGTTTATAATGGATTTATTATTAAAATAGCTCGTTTTTTGTTGTTGTAAGAATAGCTTACAAGTTAATTTTACCTATTACAAGAATTAATGTTTGCAGATTATATTAAATCCTTTAACATAAATTTGTAACTTGATTTACATAATACCACCTTTATTTTGGATAGCTCAATTGGCATACAACACATTTGTAAAGTTTGCAAACATAAAAGCTATTATCTATATTTAAAATTTGCCCGAGTTCACAGATGCTGTATTGTTGTCTAAACATCATTTTAAAGTCATTGATTAAACACCTGCAAAATGTAATGATGTGCTACAGCAGTAATATAGTATGTTGTATCTAAAATAACCTCATGATGGCATAACAAAAAAAAAAGATGAAGCAAAATTTTATTACTATTGCTTTTACAATTGCGGCGGCGCAATGGCAGAGTGGTTAGCACTCCTGCCTCACAGCAAGAGGTGTTTCTGATTGGAGTTTACATGTTCTCCCCATGCTTGCATGGGTTTCCCCAGGTACTCCAAACACATGCAATTGGGCATAGGTGAATTGGCTACTCTAAATTGTCCATAGGAGTGAATGTGTGTGTGTGAATGGTTGTCTGTCTCTAAGTGTTAGTCCTGCGATTAACTGCTGATTGTACAGTGTGTACCCCGCCTCACACCCTAAGGTAGCTGGGATAGACTCTAGCACCCCCAAAACCATGAACAGGATAAACACTAGACAATGAATGAATAATTATGAATTATGAATGATTTTTAAAATTGAAGAGCGTGTACAAGAAAATATCAATTTTATCAAGCCAAGGCATTGTTACAAAATCATGACGTCCGTCTAATGTTCCTAAAAGACACAAAAAAATTAATTTAAGAAAAATCTGTCAGAAATCTTTTATTTTAATATTTTGTGTGTAAGAAAACATTCACCCAGCTGTTTTTTGTCCACATTGACTCACTTTGAAGATTAACGGCTCAGGCTTGTAGGGCTTGCTAAACACATTGTTTCAATTGGTGTCACCAGTGGCTGGGCAACAAGGAATGCAAGGTCAGCCTTGCATAGTTGTGAAGTGTCAGATTTCTATGTAATATAATTTAAGACCTGCTAAATAAAGTTTCCGAACACTAATTTGTTTACCTTCGCACAAACAAATTCCATACTGAAAGGTAGCCAGTTAGCTTAGGCATTTTAAGGCTGCACGATTACAATAATACTAGGCCTATTTTTCTGAGTTTAATATCTTTAAACATCTTTTAATCCCTGATCAAAGCGGAATTGACAAACACTGTCGTGCCATGTGGAAAATGTTTTAAAAGCAGCGCATCCACTATTGATATTGCTAATTACAGCTTACAATAATTTAAATTAATTTAGATTTCAGTTAATTTCAATTATACTGCTTTATAATTTCATTTCATTTCAAGTTCAAAGTTTATTTGTCACATGCACATCATACATATCGATGCACAACAGGCAGTGATGCTTTGATGTCTGACCAAAAAGTCGCTGTAAAAAGGAGGAAGGGAGGGGGAGAGAGAAAGTGTACAGCGGAAAAGGTTTAAGTTGCCTATATATAGTAAAACTGGTAATTACAAATGTACATACAATATACACTATACATCTATGTCTATGTGCAGTCTCTATGAATATAGTGGCGGAGGAAGTGATCGTGTAATTTGCAGGTGTTGTGCAATGTATGCAACGTATGTAATATGTATGTAGAGTACATATATATATATATATATATATACACTATGTGCAAATGTGTACATATACAAAGAATTTAATTATTTAAACATTTTATTATGTGTTGTAAAGTATCCTATTAAGTAAATTGTTAAACTAGGCTACACCACTACTTTCAGGGTTGACAATAGGCTGGTCTACATTTTCAATCATTTGTATTTCAGGCTTCTCATCAAATAGCCTACTTGCTATTACTGTACAGTGAAAAGTAAGCAAAATTCAAGCGCTGCCGTCGGTAATATTTCACTGTAATATTAATAGTTCGATGGAATCTGAAGCATTTACATTATAAATAATAGTAAACATTAAATGTTATAATGCAATATTATCAAAAATGGTTTTATTGCCCCCAGTATTTTATTTAATTAGGCCTATCTATTCTCATTTTAAACGAAAATGTCATTTCCTTTACTGAGCAATGGCGCCAACCGTCCCTTTGTGCCACCTGGTGGTGGTTTCGCGCACGACTTCCATATGTTCACGTTTTATTTAACTCCATGGGCTTGCGGCGACGGCGTAAAATGCATTCGGGTGGAGGTCTTACTGTATGATGTTATTTAAAAAAACCTGAGGAATATGAGGAAATAAACACTTTTGGACGTGCAAAAAAATTGGTGGTACTATGGTTGGTACCAACTATGGGGCACTCTCCTTCACTCTGGCACTTACATAGATTTCTCTCTGGTTTAATTTTTTTGTCTCAAGTCACAAAAACTTTTTAATTTGCCACCGCCTAGCAATATTCTATTCTTAGATAAAGTTTACAACATTCTCCTGAATTTCCCATTCAAGGTTTATACTACTTTTACTCCGATACCATCTTTATCTCTGCAGTATGTTTAGAGTAAATTGACAACCGCGTTCACATCTCCAAAATCAAGAGTTACATGCTGCATGATTTTTGTTAGTATTTTGCATGTTCTCCCATGAACATATGGGTCCCTTCTAGTTTTATTTCCAATACCTTAGTAACAAATCAAATGACTGACTAGCTGGTATAGGTAGAGTGTATGCCCACGTTGTGCTCAGTTGTTCTTAGTCTAACAACCTGAATTTATATATACATTATTTTTATACCAATACAAGACTTTCTCTACTAAGAGCTCCTTATATTTCTTTTTGACAGAGCACAGACGAAAAGGTGACCGGCACCCTGTGGCTACAAGAAGAATGGTTGCACTTTATGACTATGACCCCAGAGAAAGTTCACCAAATGCAGATGTTGAGGTGTAGACACACACAATAAACATGCACACTCATATCCACACAAGTTCATAACCACGCATTGAAGCTGAAACAGCTGAAGGATTGTCAGTCTTTTACTTTGCTAACACTGTTGGTGCTCTCTGATCCAGGCGGAGCTAACGTTCTGTGCTGGTGACATCATCGCTGTATTTGGGGAGATAGACGAAGACGGTTTTTACTATGTAAGTGATTGACTCAGAAAGAAAGATTTTTTTCAGGGGGTTGTTTACGATAATTGGGGCTGGGAAAGGTTCTTAATTTGGCCCCCTAGACACTGGTCTTTAACAAAACATAAAGTCTAAACAACAGACATTAAACAAATAGCAGCAAACGAAAGGGTCATCAGAATAACCAAATAATTCAATGAATTCAAATGATCAACAAATCTAGACGTAATCAGGCACTTGCAGAAATGTCCAGTGGCACGAATAACCATTAAAAAGAATTAATAAAAGGAACTGGCACCAACAGCGACACCAACAGAACAGTATGAAGAAGCACAGCTAGCCCATAGGACCATACGTTTACACACTTAAGATAGATTATAAATTATGCGTTCAATTGCATCTTTAACTTTGTGTACGTATTAATTTTCCACCGCGTCATTTATACAATAAATAAAATCAAGAGTTTAGCACTCACAGCTTATAATGATTTAAATGGAGCTTAAGTCCTAGTCCTGTATATTTCTCACTGCTCATATTTGATTTCACAGGGTGAGATTAATGGACATCGTGGCCTGGTCCCTTCCAACTTTCTAGAAGAAGTGCCTGATGATGTAGAGGTTTATCTCACAGAGACGCCGTCCTACCATGATCAGGAAGAGCCAGTGCCGGCACCACGCCCAGAGCCTAAACGGGTACACCATCGCCGCACTCAGCGCTAGGCCCTGTGTCCATCCATTCTCCGTTTGATTTCCGTCCACTTGCCGTCTCTTGTGTTTTTTTCTTTTATCTTCTTGTGCTTGTTTGTTTTGTGTGGTGGTAAAAGTGCAGTCGTGGCTTCCGGTCTTGCTTTTTTTGGAATGGAAGAAGCAAAGCCCAGCGTGAACTGTGACAGACAGCAGAGCTAGTGAATACACTGGGGGATATTGGCAACGATATGACGAAAGACTGAATCTCATTCCTGCAGCCAGGGGAAAAAAAAATAGAATGAGACTCTAAAGCTGGGTTTGTGCTTTGAAACATGGTTAAAGTGACCAAGTCATTAGACAAGCATGCCTTTTTAAAAATAAACTTTATTACCTTTTTATATATGAGCAGTACACATTGGCCTGTATGTGAGGTGTTCCATTTAAGAGGCTTTGTTTCTTTTCTTTGTATCACACCGTCATCCAAATTATGCTCTGAGAGAATGCACATAAAAAAATCAAACAAAACATTAATTCACTGTAACAATTCTCATCATAATCTACAAAAAATAAACGCAGCACTGGAGCAAAACTTCATGATATCGTATTGGTGGATGTCTGTATTCATTTATGTGTCGTGTCTTTTTCTTTTTCCTCATGTTTAAAAAAGAAATGTAGCTGTATTTCTACTTTACTCCCTTTTCTCACCTGCTTGGCTTGGCAGCAGAGAATTTTTCTTCATTTGAGAAGATTTCTTGCTTCTGGTGTATTAATGTTAGTTAAATTTTAATGATAGCTTGATACATAATGATGTTTATCCACCTTTACCCCAAGTGCAGTGAGTTATTGTTAACACCCGAAAGTTTATTATATTCCTACATCCACACTTGCCCTTTTATTAGCCTCTTTTTGTTTGTCAAAATAGTGTGTCTAAATCCAACCACTGTCAAGCTGCTCCCCTGGGCCCTTAAGCATGGCCCCTAACCCTGAACTGATTAGTTCCATAACTGTGTAGGTTTCTCTGGACAATGGTGTCTGCCAAGTGCCATAAATGTGAAATTCCTCTAGAGAATTTACACTTATGTTAAATAAATATCCTCTGACAGAAAATCAGGTTCCAAAGATTACACACGTTTAAATAAACGTTTATCTGGAGTCTCTAGATCGATTATGAACAAGTGGTTACTATAGAAACAAGGCATATTAAAACACATGCATAAAACTGATTTGCAGTTGTACTACTAAGCGCTGCTACAATGGAAACTTAACACTTTCTAATCTGAAGGAAATATTTAACAGGGCTGTATGTGGTGCCATATAATAGTTTCTGAAGCATTAAGTCATTTATTATCGTACACCTCACGTCATAATTCAGAACATTTATAGTTTTAGTTTAACTCATACTGTGTGATTTGAAACACAGCTCAGTACTAAAGCAGCATTGCACCAGTTAGTGAGCTATTAACAGCTAAAGATAGATGACCTTTAACCCTTCCCTGTGCCCCCTCCTGATGGATCTCTTATTAGGTGCCAGTGGAAAACACAGTTCCTGCCCCAGTCCTGGGAAGACCAGCATCCCCTATTGTGCGTCCTATGCTTCCTGTTGGCTCCACCCGTCCTCTGAGTCCTGCCAGGGGGCCACGAGACTTGAAAAAGAAGAAAGGACTGCTCTCTAAGGGGAAGAAACTGCTCAAGAAGTTCTCAAAGTAAAAGTTAATGCCATACACAAATAAAAAAGGGCGACATGTTTCTGTTTTCGAAAAAGAAAAAAATAGTCTGCCATCTCTATATTTATGTGCCAAAAACATGCGCTATAGGCCAGAAATTAGGAAGCCACCTGTGGAAATTCTTTGTGTGATCATGACCAGTATTTTTATGTATTTAAAGGGGAAAATGAGTCTGATAAAATGTGCCATTTAGAGGTTATTTTGTTATTTTTGTATTTTGCAGCAAAATGTTGAGTACCGTATTTTCCGGCGTATAAGACGACCGGCGTATAAGATGACCCCCCTATTTTCCCAGTGAGAACTTGGGGTTGCGCTATACTCGCCGTATAAGACTACCCCCCTTCCGAGACAACACCATTTAAAAAAATCAGAAACATAAAAAAAAGGCAGATTTGATTTAAACATGGTAATTTTAATGAAAACGGTTGACTTTGTGGTGCTTAAAATCCTTCAAAATCCTCTTCTTTGACAACACCATTTTAAAAAATCAGAAACATAAAAAAAAACGTCAGATTTGTTTTAAACATGGTCATTTTAATGAAAACGGTTGACTTTCTGGTACTTAAAAGCCTTCAAAATCCTCTTCTTTGGCTCCGTTACACCGCAGAATACAATGTGCACCTGTAACGGTGGCTCAAGCCCCACCTCCTCTGCAAGAACCTTTGCCGAAGTTCTAGATCTCTACGCGTATAAGGCGACTCCCCCTATTTTGGTATTATAATTTCGGTGTAGAAAGTCGTCTTATACGCCGGAAAATACGGTACATCTTATGTACTTTATCTGGCATGTTCTATTTTGAGTCTTCTATGCCCCATTTTGGAACCCTTTACATAAAAATCGCTTTGTTTAAAAACCGATTTAAAGTATCACTTGTCTGCTTCCACTGACCTGTAGCGAACATTAAAACTGCCAGTTTATCAGGTACGCTTTGCACATGTCACTTAGGTGTTCTCGTGTATGCAGTGTTGGAATAAAGCCCTTGTGTATTCTAACATTGTGGGGTTTTCAGGTAGGTGGGAACAGAGAAATCACACTTGGGTCTGTGATCATCTGAGCGAGGTTGTCTCTGTCTGCTTACTATAAAAACTGAGCAGTTAAGAAAGATTTTTATACACACTTTGTAAAAGTTTGTGAACCCTTTACTGTTTCCGTATTTTAACCGAAAATTTCAGCCCTACAAATCCCTCAGATAATCAGATCTCTCAGATAATTAGATCCCTCAGATTATCAGATCCGTCAGATATTCAGACCGCTCAGATAATCAGATCCATTAGATAATCAGATCCCTCAGATAATCAGATCAATCAGATAATCAGATCCCACAGATATTCCGATCCCTCAGATAATCAGATCCCTCAGATATTCAAATCCCTCAGATAATCAGATCCATTAGATAATCAGATCGCTCAGATCCCTCAGATTATCAGATGCCTCAGATTATCAGATGCCTCAGATAAGAAGATCCATTAGATAATCAGATCGCTCAGATAATCAGATCCCTCAGATAATCAGATCGCTCAGATAATCAGATCGCTCAGATAGTCAGATCGCTCAGATAAGCAGATCCCTCAGATATTCCAATCCCTCAGATATTCCAATCCCTCAGATAATCAGATATCTCAGATAATCAGATATCTCAGATAAGCAGATCCTTTAGATAATCAGATTGCTCAGATAATCAGATCCGTCAGATATTCAAATCCCTCAGATAATCAGATCCATCATATATTCAGATCGCTCAGATAATCAGATCCCTTAGATATTCAGATCGTTCAGATAATCAGATCCCTAAGGTAATCAGATATGTCAGATAATGGGATCCCTCTGATAATCAGATCCCTCAGACAATTGCCTTAATCTTTATTCAGTTATGAAGAGTGTGAAACCAATCCAAAAGCAAATGAATCCAAAACAATTTTGCTCGGATTCAAACATGGCAGACAGGTAGATGGTACAGAAGAACCTTTTGATTATTAATGGATAGTAAATATTGCCCCAAAGAATTAAGACAAATGACCACTGTATATGAAAATACATTTATAACCTGTATGATAAAAAGATTCAAGTTATTTCAACAAAAACAAAAAACAATATTGTCAAAGGCATCAAAAAAGGCATTGCTTTAAACATTGTTCTGCATTCAGCAGTATTGTAAAAAACTTAAGAAATAATTAAATATACGTAGCCACATACCACCACAATACTGAACAAAATCCAAATGTAACGGGGCGGCAACGGCTCGCTTCGATCCTAGGCTCAAATGTGGAATTGCTCAGGCGGTGTCACAACAGAAGTTTTATTCACAAACCACATGAAACATAGGGTCCACCGTAAAGTCCAGCAAGCTGGAAACTACAAACACTCCTGGTTAGTAGCCAGAATGAACTGCAATAGCTGATCGGCGTGCACTTCCTAAATACTAGTGTCAATTATCACCTAATGCCAATCAGCTGTGCCTAATCACCTCATTAACCCAGACTAGAACTTAAAGCGTGACTGTGAGGAAAACATAGTTAACAGTGAGTGTGTGTGTGTGCAAAACAGAGGAGCATGTGCAAACAGTCAAACATAAAACTACATGAAGCACATGCTTCCACGCAACACCAAATATCTAGCTTATTGTTGTTTAAATGTTATTCAAATGTTACGAATCTACACCAAACTTTTATTATAGACATTCCTTCCCCAGAATCCCTCCCTTTTATTCAAATTATCATCGGGTTTAAATTGCTGTAAAATTCAGATATTCCAATTGTTAGGCACATAACTATAATACACAATAATAAATAGAATATCTTGAAGAATTTTCCCGAATTAAGACCATTATTCATGGACCTCATCTTTTAGCACCTAATTTTTAAGAATGTGGAATATATTTTCTGTAACAAGAACTGTACATTCTATCCCCCTACCCCACCCCTGCTCCTAAACCTACACATCACCCACAACATTATGCATTTTTACACTTTTAATAAAACATTGTTTGGTATGTTTTAAAGCTGTAGTATTTATGGGGACTCATGAAATGTCCCCATAAAACATGCTTACGTCGTAATACCAGTGTAATTCCCATGTCATTATACACATTTGTGTCCTCATAAATTCATGAAAACACACACACACACACACACACACACACACACAC
>JAOUQX010000017.1:10438822-10450637 GCA_028566295.1 Liobagrus marginatus | reverse complement strand
ACATAAGGTGAACACAGGTGTGACAGTGAATGCAGACTAACGAACATAAACACACAAGAGCATGTAAAACAAGACTTTAACACAAAACACGATAAACACAGTGCACACATGCTCTTGGACATTGCAGTTATACTGTAATCTGTACACACACTACTTTATATTGTAGCAAAGTGTCATTTCTTCATTGTTGTCACATGAAAATATATAATAAAATATTTACAAAATGTGAGGGGTGTACTTACTTTTGGAGATACTGAATATCTGGCTTATACTTGTAGAAATAAAAGAAATTTGAAATAATACTAGTTGATTACTTAAAGTTTTTTTGTAATTTGACAAACAGTATTTGTATAAGGTTACTTAGAAACTTAGTATTAGAGAGGTCTATTTCATGAACTAAAAAGTGGGCTACAAGTAAATAGCTAGTATCTAAGTTTTCCTACATAACTGTTATGTTATATATCTGGTTGCAGTACAAATGCTAGACTTAAACGTGTACTATTATTATCTGATTACTGGGACATATTTGATTGAAAATGTACACTTAGAAGTTCAGCACTAGTACAGGGATCTTATTATAGAAATTAAACTTGGGATTTATACCTCAGCTGCACGTAAGTTTAAGTTAAAGTTAAAGTAAGGGTAGTTTAGTGATTTTAAATTTGGTAAATGTTTGGTAAAGTCATATGAAAAGTGGTACTCCGACTTATGAACTTGTTTAGAGCTGTTTTAGCTTTAGTCTTCTCGTAAACATGAATTGTGAATGCTATTTGAAGTGTGAATGGTAAAGTGAAGATGATTTTATTTGTTTCGTCCTGTTTAAAAATGTGCAAACATTTTCCGTGATCTACAGTGATGGTGGTTATGTTAATTAGTACATCATCAGTGTCTGTGTGGTAAAACGGATGCTGCCGTTTATCTTCAAAGGTTCCTCTGAAATGTCACATTAACATGAAGTAAAGAGTTGACAGCAGTTATAGTTAATTAGCACTCACTCTCTCTCTTGGCCTCTCTGAGGAGTACATGCTCGGTGTCCCAGAACAGGAACCGACCAATATTAACGAGGCTTTAATATTCAGCACTGACGCAAGGCCCATCGCTCTTTACTCAGCCTAATCCACCTGCATTATGAATTATCTCCAATTCTAGACTAATGATCTCAGCCATTTTTTTGCATGGTTCACAGCATGTAGCACTCTCTCAAGCCATTATTTAACACTATATCTTCTGGGAAGAGATCCTGATTCACGAAGAATGCTTTTCATGTGCACCTGCTATATATTTTATTTCTCTCACTTCACATTTGCTAAGAAAAAAAAAGGCACAATTACATAATAGTCTTGCCAAGGTGCAAGCATATTTTATAGAAACAATAGGTTAGCATTAGAATTTAGTTAATGAATATGCTTAAGTACTGTATCTCACAAAAGTAAGTACACCCCTCACATTTTTGTAAATATTTTATTATCTTTTCATGTGACAACACTGAAGAAATGATACTTTGCTACAATGTAAAATAGTGTGTGTACAGATTATAGTATAAGAATGTAAATTGGTGATGAGACCAAGCTAAACTTATTTGGTTCATATGTTGTCAAGTGTGTGTAGCAGCAATCAGGTGAAGAGTACAAAGACAAGTGTGTCTTGCCTACAGTCAAGCATGGTGATGGGAGTGTCATGGTCTGGGGCTGCATGAGTGATGCTGGCACTGGTGAGCTACAGTTAATTGAGGGAACCATGAATGCCAACATGTACTGTGACACACTGAAACAGAGCAAGATCCCCTCCATTCGGAGACTGGGCCAAACACACCTCAAAGACGACCACTGCCTTGCTAAAGAAACTGATGAACTGGTTAAGCATGTCTCCAGTCCTAAACCCTATTGAGCATCCTCAAACAGAAGGTGGAGGAGCGCAAGGTCTTGAATATCCACATGCTCCATGATGTCATCATGGAGGAGTGGAAGAGGAGTCCAGTGGAAACCTGTGAATCTCCGGTGAACTCCATGCCCAAGAGAGTTAAGGCAGTGCTGGAAAATAATGGTGACCACAAAAAATATTGACAATTTGGGCCCAACTTGGACATTTTCACTTAGGGGTGTACTTACTTTTTGTTGCCAGCGGTTTAGAGATTCATACTAAAGGCTATGTGCTGAGTTATTTTGAGGGTACATCAAATGTACACTGTTATACTACTTTACATTGTAGCAAAGTGTACATGCCAAAAAGCAGCCTATTGTATTAAAAAGGGCAAATCTTCATTCTTGTTCTTCTACATATATAATTCCACATATTAATGTATCTAAACCTTAGAAGCTTCACCCATTCCACCCTGTCTTGCTTTCCTGTCTTGTTGATGCAGAAAAAAAATCTATCAAGGTATTTTAAATAAATATACAGAGGATTTAAAATGTTTAAAATTATAATTAGATGCTTTTTCACTATGTAAAAAATAAAATAAAACAGTTAGATTAAAGAAAATCATGTCTTTTGTATCTTTTAACTGGGAAAAACAATCAGGTGTAAAAAAAAGAAAAAAAAAAAAAGAAGTAGAAACAGATAGAAATAACTGTGAAAAGAAAATCCCACCTTTATTTAATTTAACTTTTATTGATTAAATTCTCCTGATTCATTGTTTGTTCCAGGATGTTTTATGATTGTAATTACAAATTACAGATACAATGTTTTCACATTTTTTGGACACACCAATAATCTACTTACAAAAGTGTGCGTTCCCTTATTTTATCTGTTGTAGCATCAGCTTTTGCATCTAATACAGTCATCTGCAATACTGTGCTTTTGGATAATAATATACCTAGGAACACCTTGCTTTAACTTAACACATTTTGATTTGGCATACTTGCAAAATTTTATACATTTTATTCCAGGTTTGTTTTTAACAATGCGCCAGATCGGTCACATTCTTTTTTGAAGATCTTGGTTCTGACTGTCAATACAAAACATTGCTTTGTTAGCTTACATGGGTCATTATTATACTGGAAGGTAAAACTATTTACATCTGTCTAACAGGTGGATTTATGTTTAAGAAAAAAGTAAAGCATATTGATATTTAAAGCTTGATTCTTTCTATCGTTACTAGAGCCCCAGCTGAGAAGAAGCAATACTGTAACATGACGCTGCCACCACCAAAAGATCCACCTTGGCGTTATCAGGCCATAACACATTTTCCACATTGCTCGGGATCATTAAAGCAATCGATGATACTGTGTAAAATGCGTCTGCGGCGCCACCTTACACAGGAAATGTAAGGAACATAAGAGATTATCGCATGAACGTTGTGCCCAGTACATGGCAGATATTCCTGCATCTCCTTCCATGCAGATTCATTTTATTCTTGTTCTTTTGTCAATTATGAAGGGACGTCCTGTTCTAAAAAAAAAATAAATAAAAAATCAGAAGCAAATATTTTAGCTAAATTCATCTACTTAAGACACACTTTAGCAAGGTAGCTAACTGCAACTTGCTTTGTCATGTAATATTAATTGCCAAGTTATGTTAGTATGCAGTTCTCCTAGTACAACAGTCTAGCAGTACAGTATACCGTTTTAATTGTTTAGATGCAACCCTTTTCAACTCATGGGCCATTTCTCAATATGCGTGCTTGTCTGTACTTGTGTTCTTGTGAAACGTCATCAGGCAGTGCCCAAGTACTGCGGACCTGTGCGGATTTGAGACAGATCCGAAGATAGACAATTTTTTTAAAATACTATTGTGTCACGAAAAGTTGTTTCAAGAGTTTTTGAGGCGGTAATATCGGGTTCTACAGGGGTATCTACACTCCTTTTATTAGGTTAGCACCTATTTAAACATTGTTCTGAAGATTTTGGTGATGAATTTTGGAGATTCAGGCGATCACCGGGCGCTCAGTGCTCAGGGCCCAAATGAATTCTGAGTGGTCACATGATGCAATCAAGTACGCGGTCCATTTCAGAAAAACAGGACTTGTGTGCTCCTGTCCTCGGGAATTTGTTCTTCTGCGTCGAACTTACCAAAGTCAACAAGTCCAAACTTTCTCAATCTATACAGTCTCCCCACAACCACCAGTCAGATTACGTCCGATTACACACACCAGTTTTCTTTTAAACTCATCACTCGTGAACACTGTCTGTCATTAATTAAGTATACATTCTGTGCTTTTGTCGGGTGCAATAGCAAGTTTTTTGTTGTTGTAATCTTCCTTTGGTTTCTCTGCTGATTTTGGGCTGTTTGGCATGTCTGTTTCTTCCTTTTGTGTGTGTTCTGATATTTTTAAAGTTTACATATTATGAACCAAATTCAATATTTGTATTCATTATAGATTTCTGCAGAACTTTCATTAAACATTACTAAGTCATTCGTGGAAATTCAGTAAGGGTTAGGGTACCATTTACAAATTTTGCCATTTTGGGTGATTTGTTTGTTTTCTTATAATTTGTTATTTTTACACTAATTGAAAAATTCTGTGATTTGATTTCTGGTGTCATTTACAGTCATTTAATTACAATAATAAGTACTGTGAAACAGAGATCTTCAATCAAAATGTACATTAATAAAAAAATTTATTCACAGAATTTTGTATGTAATCAATAGACAGTGCAAGAAATAAAAATGTATACTTTTCACTTTCATAAAGTTTGATGTCATCTATTCTTTTTGCGAGTGCAAATTAGATGCTTTATCGCTTTTCATTTTGTTTGCAGATTCTGGTTGAGTGTAATTAATTATTTTTATTACATAATTGAAGGAAGAATAAGTGATAAAATAGATTGTGTCTGGCATCCAGCATTTGTCCTCTTTTTGTTCATCAGTTTAAATATGAAGAACTCATGCCATTTATACAGCACATTAACTCTGTCCTTTAACTCGCTTTAATCCCTACAGCTCAAATCTATCCCTAAAAATCACACCAAAACACGCTGTATGATTTGGTTGATGTTCTGAGGTCAGGTTGATTCAGAGCCAGAATGCACTGAAGCATAGAACACCAGAGAGTCTTATTCCTACCTAAACATGATCTTATAATAGAAATAAACCCAGATTCAAATCAAACAGGAGTGTGTGTGGAAAAAATTATGTTTAATCTGCACATTCATTCAAGACACAAGAGCAAAAAATAAAACCCGGCCAAACCCAGTGTCTTTCAGAATCAATTAAATAAGAAACGATTAGACTGGTAAATTATTTATAAGAATTTTAATATTTTTTTCTGTCTGTGTTGCACCTCTTGTGACCAGCATTACCTGATGATTACATTCCAAATCACTATTTAAGACCCAATCATCCGCAGGTAATTAGAACTTTTTTTGAGATCATGTGTGTTTAGAGACCTTTAATTATCATCATTATGTATTTTTTCAGAGAAAATAAGAATAAAAGGTTTGTGTAGAGAAAAAAGAAATAAAACCATTTGAATAAGCACTGAGCAAGTGATTGCCTTCTGGTTTGTTTGTATGATACGCATTGCCAGTACAATGGGAGTCATGCGATCAATTTGAGAGTCTCTAAACAGTCCCCTGGTTTATGTACATATTCACACTGTTGGTGGAAAAGGTTCAAAATTAGGCACATAATTATTTAAGCCATGAAAATCAGAGAAAGCCTTCTGTGGTGTCCACAACCTTTATGCAAAATTCTACCTTCTAAAACTGTGCGGACTCTATAGAGCATTTATTCCATGTCAGGAGTCTTTTACGATAAACAGCTACATTTTTATGTTTAAACAAAAATGTGCGATAAATACTAGTTTGATGTTTAGGTAGTGGGCTGCCAGCTTAAATATGTAAAGGAATTAAACATAGCTAGCAAATTGGTGTCTTAACATGAACAGTCTAATCTATCTTAACATTAAAGTGTAATGAAGTGTCAAATAAAAATAGTAGTTTTAATACACCAAAAGAAACAGATACCATAGCTAGCTAGTTAGCTCTGCAACAGTTTTAGACAGTGTTCAGTGTTATTTCATGTAGAAAGTTTGTGCCGTCCATCATATCAGCGATCCTGTGTTGTTTTGTTCAAGGTATTTTTTTTTTTCAGAATAAGGCAATAGTGACAGTTGAACTTCGAGACTAAGTGTACTATTGCTTCCATAGAACACATGAAATCTACTGTTGTGCAGTTCTCTTACTCTTACTTACTATTCTCTTACTCCAGCGAACTTGCACTTCCTAAAGATTTTTTCTTAATCTCCAACCTTCATATGGGCCATACAGACATGTGAAAAAATAAATAAAAGGAGGGAAGAAATTGCTCACATTAGCTTTAAACTAAAGTATGAGAGTGATTGGACAAAACATCAAAAAGCTGCAACATGTACAGGAACAGAGATGTATAAAAATATGCAAAACCTTACTTAAAAAAAAGTTCTTAAGTCTCATCCAACCAGCAAACATCCACCTTATATACAGGTCTGTCGAATATTGGATTAATCTCAGAGTCCTTGATATGTGTGAATTTAGATATTCACAACATTGAAAAAAACATCAACAAAACATGTCAAAGAAATATGGAACGGCAAAAATGCATCTTTAGTACAAGTACATTGCTCATAGCGAGCTTGTACATATGAAAGAATGGATGTATATATATACACATATATAGTTTTCTGTAGTTTTACAACCATCACTGTGCCTTTCAAGCTAAATGATGAACACTTTGCGACAGTTGCCTTGGAAACAAGAGCTGATGAATGGCCTGTCTTTTCATGGTGAGATGTGAGCCAGTCAGCACCCCACTTCTGTACCCTGAAGGCATATGGGTGAAGCTACACTCTGCTTTGAAAAGCATAATGGAGTGCTAGAGTCATGAAATGCTATGCAACATTTTTCGTGGCATTCTCGTTTAGCCTCTCCATGTAGTTGCGAAGCTCTATAGAGTCCCCAAGCTTGAGATCAGGACAAACCCACTGGATATCATTTTTCCCAACGCCTAGCGGGCTGTTACCCAGGCAGTCACTGCTTGACTTGGAGTGGCTAAAGGTGCTGAATTTGACCCGCTTTCTCTTGGTGGTGGGCGAGTTTCCTGTTTCGCACTTGTGTTCCCGTCCTCCCTGACCTTGTGCACTTTTCTGACCAAAACGTCCATTGATTAGCTGGCTGGCCTCCTCTAAACCCAGTCTGGAGTCTACAGCGGCACTGAGCTCGTCCTGCTGTAGGCACAAGCCGCCATGGTTTTCCATTAGCTCACCCTCATGCCCCAACCACACCCAATCATGAGCATGTGCCATGCTCTCTTGGGTCTCCAGGGGGAGCTGTTTGTTTTGATACTGAAGAGCATAAGATACACAATTGATAAGGAACACCAAAATGGCCAGGCAGAATACTCCCAGTAGGGCATACATGCCAATCTCAAGGTCTGTCAGGCCACGCCGGGCTTGCAGCAACTCCTCCTCTGTGGTGTGTCCATAAGGAAGTTCACCATGTGCTGGAGAGTTTGCGACGTCTGCAGGTATGTCCCCAATCGGGCGCTTGCCTCCTAAAGGAGCACCCGTTTTAATGGTCGTGACTCCTCTGTTTACCATCTCTGCCTCTGAAACTGAGTCACCATTGTATGGGGAATTGGGCCTGTGCCTTCTATTGTCACTGTCATCATTACGACTGAACTTGACACGAACGTTGGTGCTAACTGAAGCCAGAATGTTACGCCGCTTGCTTTTCTGGCACAAATTAGCTCCAGACATCTCAACACGAAGTAGCGTGCCCTGACCCTCACCTTTCACCACCACCACTGGTGCTGTCCACCACACGGCTCTCTGAACAGAGACCACCCGCTCGTCCAAGGACGTGGCTGTCAGCATGTAGTGTGTAGGGTCAAAAAGGTCAAGAGGGGTCACAGATCCATCACTGAAGTGCAACCAAGCACTGACAAGGGACTCCTGCAAAAAGACAAGATAAAAAAAAAGTTTGCTGTTTGTGAAGTTGATTGAGACTGGAAACTCTTTTAAATTCACCAATAATTTAGCAGACAGCTATGCTTCAATCTGGGTCCTAGTAATGTCAAGTGTTTTGGCTGCATAATATTCTGATCAGCAGGAAATTACTTTCCCTGGTTCATTCAATATCTATCAAACTGGAGGAGAAAGAGGACTCCTGCTGATATGAAGGACTGGCCAAGTCATGCTAATCAGGGACGTTCCAACACCACTAGCGTTAACAAGCGAGTTTTCAATTGCACTTCTTTGACTGTCATGCTAACAAAACCAAAGCTGCTCATCAGTGAGTCCTCTGTGCAGCGACTTGTACCTGTGGCGATTGTAATTATAATAATGATGGTCAAATGCACAGAAAGCCAATTTTTCAGCCTGAAAATTGTGAGGATAAGACGCAGGAACCCAGGGTAGTTATCTGTCTGTTTCAACAGATTATAAAATGTCAGAGTTTTTGTTAGTTAACTGTTTGTACCTGTTTGGGGCTGTGCATGGTGTCCTGGGTAGTGGTTGTAGCCGCAATCGCCTTGTTGCTGCCCGGACTAAGCTGTAGGGACAGTGAGAGGCCTGACACCAGCTGCACGCCAAGATCAGTAATACTCACTTTATCATCCAGAATTCTCACCGACCTCTCAGCCAGAACTGAATCCGACAGTGGGGACATCACCTGGAGGGAAGCAGACGGTCTAAATCACACGGGTCCAGGTGTTTCTCTTACATACAGCACCAATCATATAGGATTAGAGTTCCCACTATTAAACATTGCTGTCGAATGGCATCGGGATTAATTCTGATAGCACAAGTGATCATAAATTCATAAAATAATAAATTTAAGATGTTAAGAGGATGTCATTTAAATTGAGTGGCCACGCAAGTATGAACATGTCTGTGTAGGATTTTCCTATGTGAACAATGTACCCATGCATTACCTAAGCATTAATTCACGGATACATCCATGCACATATTTAATTGTTCTGATTTTAAAATTGGCTAGCAATCTGTTTCAGGTTTCACAGGCTGTCATGGCACATTTACATTTACAGCACTTGCTATTATCCAGAGTAACTTATAACCAAGCAGTTAAGGGTTTAAAGGCCTTGCTCAGGGTCCCAACTGTAGTAGCACGGCAATGCTGGGAATCAAACCCTGGTCTTCAGATCAGCAGTCCAACACGTTAACCACTGAGCTACCACTTCTCATATGTTGCTTACTGTACATATTGCTGAAGTGTGTTTATACTGAAATGCAAATCTCCTTTATCGGCAGGATAGAACTGACCTTTACAAATGTGCCAATTTAAACAGCATGCATATTATCAAGGATTATTTCCACTGCTTATTTAAAACAGGGAAAATATAACATCAACATCAGTCTAGCTGTGTGCATGAACAGTCTGGTAGAAAAAAAAAAAAAAAAAACAGAAATACTAACATGATGAATTCAAATGGGACTAAAATCCCAGCATCACTCCTGTCATAATTACATTAATTTTTCCTACAAAAACAAAGAAAAAAACATCCGAATACAGCCTTATGCTTTTTTGCATAAGACAGGAACACTGTGATAAAAATATCTGAAGCACGGAGTTCTGCAAAGAAAATGACAGTTCCTCCGTGCCCTCAAACCAACACCTTATTTTAAAGCACATAACCAGCTGTGATATGCAAAGTAATGTGCACCCTTTCCATTCACATCAGTTACAACAACGCCAGCTGTCTTCTGTCTTCCACATGTTCCTCTGTCATAATGAGTGTCCGTTGTCACTGTCAGAGCCAGGCATAGCTCACATCTACTCCCATCTACTCCCACTTCTTCTAGCACTCTGCAACCTTCGCTTTCACTGCCCCACATTTTGTCCAGCAGCAGCATGACTGTAAATAAAAAATAAAGACAACTTCTGGTCCAACTTCTTTACCATACTCCTGCTGAATATCGTTCCCAGAATGCATTCAGTCAGTAAACAGAGTCAACTGAATAAGCATGCTGCCTAAACATAACGTTTCCTCAACTTACCTTAACATGTAGTTTCCATAAAAAACAACAACAAATCCGTCAGTTCTTAAAACAAATAAATAAATACACAAATTCCAAATATTTTTTTTCTATTCATTAAATAATCAGTACTGGATTGAGGTACCTCAAAGTTTTCTGCCCACCTTTTTACTTTATTACAAATGTACAAATCACAGATATAACGCAAATATAAACAGATTTTGTTCAATATTGCTCATCGCGTCAGGTCAGGCAGGCTTACAATTTGGAGCGTCAGTCAAGCTCGCACCAGCAACAGTCAGCTGTTCCATGACGTGTACCAATCCAGCTGCGACACCTATCACAGCTATCATTTAAATCCCCATTCATTCTGCCTCTCTATTGCTAGCCGCACGCTAAATTAAACTGGCATCTTTCTAAAGACCGCAATGGCTACACTCTGAATTATATTGACTGCACGAGAAAACTGCTATTTAGCACAACTCATTCTCATTACTCAGAAGACCCCTTTTTCCACTATTGCTGCCATCTCTACGCAGATGCGAGCTCAGATCCTTGCAGGTAACGACGTTAATTTCGTTTAAATTCTGCTATGTTCAGAGGGACAGGACAACGCATAGTTGACCATGGCGACATTTTACCAGCCACCGTGCTTGTCTCGTTCTTTATGCGGCTCCTTTTCGCACACTCCCTCTTTATGCCCGAGGTCTGCTAAACCCAAGTCAAGCCAAATAAAAGAGGACGATTGCGTGTATCGAAATAAATAAATAAATAAATAAAGCCTTCTATGCCCGTCAACGTTCCAGAACTCAATAGAGCATCGAGGAAGCATTCAAATTGCGTTTCGTGAATTATTCGCTAACAGGACTTGTTCAAGGATTTTTGTCGGTTTAACGCTCCTTCCAAAAAATATCTCACACTCCTAATAATCTTAAATCAGCTCCTAAGGAACCCTAAGATAAAGCAATACAGTTTATAAAAACAGCTGTGAAGGGCGTTTGGCTGGGCAAAGCCGACAAGCGTCGAAGTTTGAAAATCATGCCGGTCCACCCCTCTCAGTAGCACCTCTTCGGAGTACTTTGGCGTGGTAAACTGTTCTTCTCTGTTAGACTTATGTTCGGCTGCCGTTGTAACGCCCGTATTTTCGATTCTTTATCGGAGGCCCTTTGCAGCGTTCTATTAATAATTGCAAGCTGCCTTGTGTGCGTCACTTGTTAGATTATTTTCTGGCCGTAGACTATAAAATCCTCAACCAAGCCGTGTATTAATATTTTGAAGCAAACATTCACTAAGCCAGGCATCCCTCTTTCAAAAGAGAAAACCCTGGGACCATTAAATACTATAGAATTCCTCGGAATCACTTTAGATAGCAATCCCATGCAAGTTTCTCTGCCCCTCGATAAACTAAAGAACTGCTCTCTATTAGGGCACTTAAATTTCGCGATGCGAATTATACCGCAAAGTCGCTCCTTCATTTCTAGGATTATCGATCTTTCGAAAACGGTCGATAGGTCGCATGATTCTATCAAGTTAGTCTCAGGCTGCAAATCTGAACTGCAATTCTGGTGTCTCCTTTGCGAAGGTTGGAACAGAATATCTTTCTTTTACAATGACGAGAACAAGACATCCATACTATCTAAATCAGGGGCGGGCAAACTTTTTGGCTCAGGGGCCACATTGACTTACAAAATTTGACACACAGACCGGATCAGTACCAGATGCATACATATTTAACATAAACATAAAAGGGCATTACAGTGTTATTACTTACATTAATCTTTAGTGGGAACAGTGTTGTTGATCACCTGTTTTTGCCAGTGCATCGAAGTCCGGTGTCAGTTTTGTTGTGGCAATTCTCAGAACAGATCTGAGGTGTTCATCACTCAACTGGGATCTGTGGGG
>JAOUQX010000017.1:10345805-10356135 GCA_028566295.1 Liobagrus marginatus | reverse complement strand
AACAGTTAGTCACAAAAGAATTTCACTGTATGTTGTATCGTACAATGTATTTGTGACCAATAAACTTGAACTTGAACAGGATAAATGCTAGATAATGTATGAATGAATGAAAGAATGAATGAAAAGTAATATCTAAAAGGAAATGTGTATTTGAAAATAATATTATCAAATACAATATATTATGATATGGTGCACATTTATCTTTCCATTCATTATTTTTCTGGACTGCTTATCGTACACAGTGTAGAATCTGGAAAAAATGGGTCACAGCAAAGGGGATCCCCGGAGGTGCACATTAAATTTTCTACATTCTAAGCCACCATGTCCCCAGAAAACATTCCATACGTCAAAATACACAAAAATTGTATTAACGTTTGTAATGTCGCTATTTTTTACCACAATAAACTCTGTATTGAGTGCAGAAAGCATACTGCATATGGAAGAGTACAAATCATATCCTAAGACAAATCTTCCAACCAAGGGTGAGGACATTAAGCCAATCTGAAATGTTGTTAGTACGTGGAAAGAAAATGAAAAATTCTGACATCCAGAGGCAAATCCAGGAGACAGCTGCATCTCAGAAAACGAATTAGCCCCAGCTTTATATTCAAACATGGGAAAAAATAATATAGCACAATGCGTTTTACGTGTCTTATCATTTATTCTGTAGATATGAAAACCTCAGGATGAAACCGTGTTCCAATTATGAGAGACAAATAAATGTTCTGTGTAACCCTAACTAAAATTGCTCACAGCAAAAATGTGACGCAATGAGCAACCCAATTATTCATCCCTATTCAATTTTCCGATTAAATTCATTTTTAGACGCAGTGTTAAAAATACACTTTTCTTTGCACAGGTTCCAATTTGGAATTGCTCAGATTCGCTTCATCCAACTGAAGCAACTGGTTAATGCGCTAAATCCAGTGAGAAGCCCAGAGCTTCATTCTTTCCTTCCCTCATTCCCTTTCTTGGGTTGACTGATGAGATGAGAGCCTCGGTTGCTGAGGATGAAACATTAAGTGTTTCATAGGAAGCACGTTTGGGACCAACACAGGCGTTTATGGCACTTCAGTACAACTGCTTGTTGATCTTAAATGGATTTTGATGTGGTGTGTGTGTGTGTGTGTGTGTGTGTGTGTGTGTGTGTGTGTTGGCTGGGGGATAAAAGGGCAAAATAGATTTACAAAGTGCAAAGCAAACATAAAGTCAATATGAAGAGCCATTATTGAGACTGGAACTCAACATAGAAAAAGTTCTAACAGTGATGAAGATAACTTATGAAGGAAACAACAAAAGTTTAATTATGTAAATATAAATAAAAAGCTCGAAAATCAGATCATTTTGGAATTACTGTATTTTTTACATGGCACATGGGCATCGAACCAGAATTAGGAGTAAAAAACCCAACCTCTACAAAACAGCAGGGTTAAAACGCAGCTCTGCGGCAGTTCGCCAATGAAGTCACATCCAGTCTGAAACATGGAGCTAAACATTTTTACCACTAATTAATAAAAACAGGATGTAGTAGAAATTAGTTGTCAAACAGATAAGAGGGATAACAGTGAGCACTCCTGCCTCATAGCAAGAAGGTCATGGGTTTGATTCCTGCCGAGGGTTTTTGTGTGTGGCGTGTGTATGTTCTCCGTTTTTCGTGGGTTTTCTTCGGGTGCTCCGGTTTGCTCCCACCTCCAAACACATGCAATTGGGCATAGGTGAATTGGCCTAGTGTGAATAGTTGGCCGTCTCCAAGGTTTATCCCTGTGTTTAACTGGCGATTGTCCAGGGTTTACCCTAAGTTAGTTAGCTGGAATAGGTTACAGCGCCCCCACGACCCTGAAACGGCTAACGTCTAGATAATGAATGAGTGAATGAACAGATAACATATCAGAGCCCGGAGATGTATCTGAGCCATTGGGTTATGGAAGTAAAATTATAATCTGCACAGTTAGTTCGAAGTATATGATCAGATTTCTAAACTACAACTAGTGGCAATAATGAATCTACCCTCAACTGCAGGTCGTACATCAAAATTCCTGACCTCTGAGCTTGCTGGATGTTATGCTTTTCATTTGCTGTGTTTTTAACAAGTTGTGTTTTTTTTATTCTTTGTGCATTATTAAAGTGTTCTGCATGTGGCCTGGTCAAAGCAAAGTCACTCAGAACGTTATGCTTGCCCATTTTTCCTGCTTCAAGAAATTAAGCTCTTTACTTGCTAGCTAATATCGTATACTATCCCTTGGCAGGTTCTAGTGTAACCAGATAATTGATGATATTTCACAGATCAGTGGATTGAATGTTATGGCAGATAAAATATTCCACACACCTCTGTTAAAACAGGAGGTAATTACAGTATTGTAAAAAATGAAACAATGATGAGATCAGAACATTTCCACATGCCATTGAAAACTGCGCTGTCACACTTCAAAGAAAATGAGATAACAATAAAAAGCATATTTGCAAAAATGTGCACCCCCATGAACTAATGCTTGAATGAAGCACCTTTAATCCTAATATAGCTTGCAGTGTTCTGGATAAGAGTCTATGAGCTCAGCACATCTTAACTTTTTGGGGTTTTGCACTGTTCTTTGTAAAAACACTAAATACATTAAATTGCAAAGGGCATCTTTTGTTCCTAACCCTTTTTAGATCCCCCCCACAGATGTGTTAATAGGATTTAGGGCTGAGCCATTTAAAGTTAAAGTTGAGTTTATTGGTCACATGCACATCATACAGTACAACATAGTGAAATTCTTTTGATTCCGCATATCCCAGCATACAAATTTGAACGCTGGGGTCAGAGCGCAGGGTCAGCCAGAACGAACAGCACCCCTGGAGCAGGTGAGGTTAAGGGCCTTGGTTAAGGACCCAATGATGGCAGCATGTCTGGAGTGGGGCTCGAACCCCCGATCCTCTGATCACTGACTCAGAGCCTTAGCCACTGAGCCACCATCACCATTTCAAAGCATGTTACTTTTTTTTGGTAACACAATTCTTTTGTTCATTTGGATATGTGATCTGGATGATCATCATGCTGAAAAGTGAATTCTGACATTGTCTGAAATCAGCTTTACGGAAATATAAAATGACCGAGTTTATATTTAGATTTATAATTATCCGCAATGATACAATTACAATTTTTGAGAAAGAAACCCAGAAAGAAAACTGACTCAGAAGTAAACCCATCCTTATCTGAACATCACTGGAAAGTGTGATTATAAATAATGTTTTATGTATAGCTGTATATGTTATCTAATATATAAAGCTGAATGTTTGTGTGTGTTCTTTATAGAAATCCACACTGTTTGACGGATCCACACCAAACTGAGGACACTTACCCTTCTCAACCAGGGGCAGTTCATAGACTAGGTCCAATCCGGAAATTTTGACCAGATCGCATCCGGAATGGAGTGAAAATGTTAAAAAAAAAAAAAAAAAAAAAAAAAAGTATTGGATCTGTCAAAAGGATCTATTTGTATATTTTTCAGATTTTTAACTGGACACAATTAGTTGGCCCTAGTGAACTGTGAAAGTACACTACACATTTACACTAGGTTTCATCTGAAATGTGCACCATTTGAACCACCAAACTTGTAACACACATCCTACTCAACCAGGGGAAAGTTTTTATCCGGATCACATCTGGAATTCATGCTGAATGATCCGATTACAAAATAAAGTACCTTTTAGAATGAAAAAAAAAAAAAAACGTCTTTCGCAAAAGTTTTTCAGCAGGGTCTATTTGTATACATATATATTTCATGTGAGAATAAACTTTTACATAAAAACAAATATTATTTTGTCCCAGACAACGCGGGTACTTCAGCTAGTCATCAAGCAAAATTGTGTAACTTTGGGCTTTCAAGCTAATTATAAATCACAAAGCCATCAAATGCCTAAGGAAGTGCAAGCGCAAGCGCAAGACCAACCAAAGAAACAGCCATTCAAAGCCACTGCCATGGTGTACAATTGGATCTATCCACTGGACAACACATTTTTCATGTGGTTTAGGGAGCCTGGATATAATTTTTGTAAATTTAGAAGCACAGATAAAAGAAGAATAGGAGATAAACTGTATGTCACAAGTAAGAAGCAACCAGTACTTGCAAGAAAGAACTTCAGGTCAACTTTAATGTTGCTGTTACCCTCTTGACAGCCTTTTCCATGTTTTTTTCTGTCATTTCATAAATTTTGGAGGGACATCCTGTTCTCTGCACAGCAGAGACAAATCAGTGCCATCATTTCTCAATTTTTTGATGACTGTCTTTACCGTGTTCTTAAGTAAAGCTAATGCTGTTTGTTCTGTAGCCCCTCTTGAGCATAGCATTTAATAAATTAGACGGTCCTTTTGTTGTTTAATGAGCTATTTGTGGCCCATGGCTCTTCCAGTAAGATGCAACCAACGAACGTTTCCAACAGAAATGAAATAAACGTCACAGTGAACGCCTCAGTGCATCACGTGTCTCACTCGTTGTAACGTTGAAGTTAAAAAAAAAATATATAAGTACTTTAACGGTCCAAGGTATTGGCCCGGGCGTCCGCCTGAGGACGCTTCAAGACTACGCATGTGTCACGGGGTTTTTGGACACACACGTGCACACACACACACACGTGTGTGTGTGTGTGTGTGTGTGTGTGTGTGTGTGTGTGTGTGTGTGTGTGTGTGTGTGAGAGTGAGACCAAAAACCCTGTGACACATGCGCACATTTTCTTATTTAAAAACATTTAACACAACAATTGCGGTGTTTTTTGGGTGTCCGGACGGATTAATGGCATTTCAATTCATTGTAATGGTGAAAATGGATTTCACAGACAAGTAATTTGAGTCACGAGCTCCGTCACGGAACGAATTAAACTCGTAAGTCAAGGCCCCACTGTATTATTATTATTATTATTATTATTATTATTATTATTAAAATAAAACTCTTTTTGATGCAATAAAAAAGGTCTGATTTACCATTGTCTATCCACCATGGCTTATCAAACATTTAGAGGAAAAATACATTCATCTAGAAGAAGGTGGCCAAATTTGTGATTTGCATGCCCAAAGCTCTTTAGGGCACCCATGGCTGTTTGTATTGGATATTTGCCATGAATATCTAATATCAACCGATTCTAAGTATTATATGCATCATTATTTTCACCAAATTGTTTTTTTTTATGTTGTTTTACAAATTAAGATTTGTAAAAGATTCAGATTAAGTTACTACATTTTATATTTACAGCACTTAGCAGACGCCCTTATCCAAAAAATGCTCTAAAGTCTCCATCAATGAATATTTCAATTCTGGTTCACTAGAACACAACCAAAGTGCACCAAACCCAAACCTGTTGGAAAAAGAGCAACTGCTAAATGAGTGAGGTTTTTTTTCCTTTTTAAATAGGGGTAGAGGTAGGTATAAGAAAGAGGTAGTTTCTTTAGTCGTCTCTTGAAGACAGCCAGTTACTCGGCTGTTATGACATTGATGGGAAATTCATTCCATTACCTCTGTGCCAGAACAGAGAAAAGTAGTGAGGCCAACCTACCTTGTACCC
This sequence comes from Liobagrus marginatus, assembly GCA_028566295.1. Taxonomy (NCBI): domain Eukaryota; kingdom Metazoa; phylum Chordata; class Actinopteri; order Siluriformes; family Amblycipitidae; genus Liobagrus; species Liobagrus marginatus. The sequence goes on along the minus strand of JAOUQX010000017.1, from coordinate 10,350,600 downwards.
TGAGGGATGATGTGCCCAGTCGAGCAGTGATTGGGGATCTGAAGGAGCGCAGTGCAGTGCTATGGTAAATAAATCAGTATTCGTCACCCTAACCCTAAATTTTACTGAAATTTATTTCCTTCAGCTGCTTTTGACAAGCTTTTAACCTGATCCCTGATTATAATTTCCTATCAAGCCGTGTCATTGAACTAATATGTTGGATTCCTTATTGAGCATTGACAGTGAACAACAGACAATTGTTATTGAGCAAAAAACCTCGCTGTCATCCAATATGTCGAAGACATGCCCCTTCTATCAAACTCCATGGTAACCACAATATCTCTGTTTGGCATTAACTTCTCAAAGGAATAAGAAAATATAGCACCAGCCAATGCATTAGCACTATAATTATGAAACATGTCACATTAATGTGTGTTACAGTGAAGATTACCTTTTTAATTGTTATATTTTGCATCTTGCAACAAGGCAAAGGGCCATGTTTAAAATACTACTTTTCGTTATTGATGTTAGAAATTGGAAAATCTAATGTGAGAGTGCAGAAATTATCATTAAAATGTAAGTGAGATCCACTGGCCTGTATTTTAGCAGCTCACCCATACCTGCGCTTAAGTGTTCAAAATTCATAGACACACACACACGCGTGCGCGCGCGCATGTGAAGTGTGGGATTCTGCCAACCAGGCGGCCGATTAAAATGCCTGCATGACTTCAATAACTACGGCTTGAATAGCACTTAGTAACGGAGCATCGTTGAGGGAGCAGAAAAAGGCAAGGGAATGGAGCGAGAACATTCTCTACTCTCCTAACAAATGAAATGAACTCTGGGTCTTAGTCTGCACCACAGCGATTTGAGGCTGCCTTTATTTCAGGGTTAATGCCCCCTCTGTCGCTTTCACTCGACTCGAAGGAGGATAATGGCATCCATCAGCTTCTCTGCCACCCCGAAGTCACAGCAAGAAACAGAGCAAAAAAAGTTGAGGTGGATAATCACTGCTCGGTGCCTGCGGTTTTGCTGAGAAAAAGCTTTTCGGTCAGAACGGCCGTCTTTATTACGAGTCATAAAACAAAGAGTTGCCTCATAAAGTGCCTTCATACCTCTATATAGCTTTCTGTAAAAACCTGTCTCCTGACGGAGCATCAATCTAACATGAGCTATTGAGGACAAGCCCCTGAGGTCAATGTGCTGACAGATGTCCGGTAATATTACCATCAAACGAGCAGACCTTTCCAAGCAGCACCCTGTTGAGCATTATTACAACATTTACGACAGGGGTTTAGCCTTTTTCTTTTTTTTTTTTTTTTAAATAATTGGAATTTCTAGGCTTCAGGTTGAAGGAAGTATAGGAGCATGTAATATGATTGTCAGCAGTTGGGAACTGCTGCTTGCCAAACTCTGAACTGCCAGCAGATTCTAACTCGCCGCCACGTGCAAGTGTGTTATAGTGCAAGCAAACGAACATTGTAGGTTTTCTCCACATTTTTGCTTTGAATCATTTTCACACAAAGTATTTGAGTGGTGTGACCAATAAATATCCTGAACTAATGTATATAACCTTCAGCTAATGCTATTCATCCATTGTGTAGCGCTTATTAAGTTCATGGTCATGCTGGAGCCTTTCCCAGCTAATTTGAATGAGGCGCTCATTCGTCACAAATGGGACAATCAGCAGTTAATCGCAGAGCTAACACTTAGAGACAGACAACCATACACACTCACATTCACTCCTATGGACAATTTAATGTAACCAATTCACCTATGCCCAATTGCATGTGTTTGGCCGTGGGAGGAAACCGAAGTACCCAGGGAAAACCCACACAACCACAGGGAGAACATGCAAACTCCACACAGAAATACCCTGGGCGGGATTCAAACCCATGACATTCTTGCTGTGAGGCAAAGTGCTAACCACTCTGTAGCTGTGTCACTTTCACTTGTCACTATTGTCATGTTTCACCCTAACCCTATTTTCTCCTAAGATGTTAAAATCGAGTCATTTCTTCAAAAATAGTGTCCAATAAAATCCTCTCATTTTTTTCCTTTTTAAAAATCAAACCGTCCAATTAAATTTCCATTTTGTCCCTCAAACATTTACTTACTTTTTTTAAACATTAAAGTGTTCAAATTATAGCACCTTCTATATTAATCAAATAATCTTGCTTTTCTTAAATAACAAAGTGTCCGATCAAATCATTTTTTGATCAACAGTCTAATCAATTCAGCAAATCATTAAAAATCTGTTTTCAATCAAATCAACTCTTATTATTTCTTAAAACTAGTTTTATCATTTTATAATCTCTCATTATATATATGATCTCATTTAGTGAATGGCTGATGTGCTAGTTGTCTGCATGGACATACTAAAATATACTTAAATGAACAAAAACCTTTTAAAAAAAAAAAAAAAAAAATATCACCAACCATGAAAACTAAGCATTATTCTCGACTTTTTCTTTTTAATTCTAAAAATAAGAGAAAACGTGGCACATAAAAAACCAATGGACTTCATGTAACTCTTACTGGCTCATAAAGTGATGTGTTTAGTTTTGCATATTCTGGAACGTGACCGATTAATCATTGGATTTGCTTTCATTAGTAAATCAGTTTCATCTTTCATGTACAACGTTTCTGCAAAAGGTAGCAAAAAAGTTTTTGGTTGTGAATCAGACATGGTTACTTGATTATGCTAATATCAATAGATATAAATTCTCACCCAGGAGGTCACATTTAGCTCAAAAAATATTTAGTAAAAATGCTGGGTCATTTTGAGCGTTTTCTGTTTTTTTATTACTATTATTGTCATCATCAATATTATTCAAATGATGCAGTGTGTTAGTATTACGGCATTCGGCTTTAATATTCATGTATGTGAGTGTTTTGTATTAAACAAAATATACATGCAAATGAGAAAACACAAATGCTCAGCTTCTTATTGAAATCATAGATGGTCTAATAATATTAAAAGCAGCCAGCTGGGAACGAGAATACTTCATGATACCGACACGGCCCTCGAGGCTGTGCTTAAGGATTTGACTTATATTAATGTTTTGACGTTTAGCTCATTGTGTGTTGGAGACTACTGAAGCAATCCGAGTGTCATAAAGTAGAAGAGATTTTACATTGCTGCTGCTCCGGGCTGTTTTATCAGTACATTTTGTCTCGACAATATTTAACGGCGAAACACGATCATTTCATCAAAGCCCTATTTTACTGTCAGGCGCTCAGACAAGCCACATTTCACATAAATACATTTGCTCATCTGCTTCTTGAGAATCAGCGAGCTGTTTCATCATCAGTCTTCTCCAGGCAGGAGAGTATACTGAAGTAGAGGGGGGACGCATTGATGATGAGAGGGTCTACAATTGGCGCTACGAAAACTGCAAAAGACATCCATTGGTTTGAAAATGACAGCCTGTTATCAGGTAATATCTCAACCCACGATAGGTTTCCTTTATTCCTATATTCCATAGCGCTCAGGGTGGAGGAAGGAGGAACTGATGAAGGATTTGTCATGTGGCCAGTCTTGGTGTAGGAAGTTAAATTAAATTTAAAAAACAAGGCTCATGTTTACAGTAGATATTAAAGGCAATCTGTACGCCTAGTGCTTTGTTTCCCCTTGAGGCTCTTTGGGTAGAATAGAACATAGCCATCACGCTCTGGTTCAAGTGAATTTGAGCGAGGTACAGTATGAGGTAATGATCCAGTTTTGTACTCTATGAACTAGGTGGTAGTGAGCTGAGAATCTGAGCTGGGATGTGGAAGCTAAGCTGTGAGCTGCAGACAAAAAACTATGTGTTCTGGACAAACTGCAAGATCACATTTTTGGGGATATGAGACCAAAAATACTTTAAAGGACCAAAACAGGGCTTACACAGTGATTTCCGACCAAATTGTGGGCCAATGTCTGAGTCATATGACTCTCTTTTAAGTCGGGCTGAATTTTACTTTGTCGTGCAGCGTTTACCGTGCAGTGTTCAGGGGTTACACGCGTGGCTATTACAAGCGACCCTTCCAACCCGGTTGCAGTGTATACCCGCCTTAACTTTTATAATGACTGAATAATTTATGACCAGCACCTCCAATGCCTTTGTGCAGGGTCTGTTTTCATGGTTTTTACATGCACTTGAATAAAGTTAATTTTAATGTTTTTCTTTGCTGCATTTCAAACCAATTAATAAAATAGTCCTATGGGGACGTCTAGAGTTTGATATGCCCTACAGCTATTTATTTTCTTTTTGATGTACTCTAGTCATTATATACCGCTTGATTCCAAACCACACACACGAATATGTGTGAAAGCACTGTTATGAAAATGGGTTGCCTTCCTAAAGAAAACCCTACAACAAAAAGTTTGCCTGTTCCCAGAGTCCCGAGAAGAGATGGACTAATATTGTATATTCGATAATGAAAAGGGACTTAAATAGTCACCAGCTCTCAGAAAATCTCTGGTACCTTTGTTGCTGCGATTTGCTGTGTTTGTGAACACAGAATCATTTAGCCAATAAACTGTTGCGTATCCCTTGAAGAACCTTTTTAACTATACCGAGTTCCAAACATTCAAATTAAAAGGAATACGTAATCGGTTCATTTTATTGCATATCAGATTAATGAAATTATAATATTCTACTAACAAAAGAAGTCGTTCTTTTTTTTATCTTCCTGTTGGCTTTGTTGTAGCTAACACTCATAGTGGTTTATTACACTTTAAATCCACAATAATATATATACAGTGAGGCCTCGATTTACGAGTGACCCAACTAACGAGTTTTTTGAGGTACGAGTCGTCTCTCGGCCGATT
>JAOUQX010000017.1:10298280-10310019 GCA_028566295.1 Liobagrus marginatus | reverse complement strand
CATGTCTGGAGCGGGGCTTGAACCCCCGATCCTCTGATCACTGACTCAGAGCCTTATCCACTGAGCCACCATCACCCGAAGAATTAGCACAACGCACAAGTTCCTGCAAAGGAGCCGTTACTATAGAAACAATAACGGACAGAAAGCTGAGATTTGCGGCTGCATCACTGTCAGTGTTGCTATTATAGAAGATGAATGCAACCCCAAAATGCATCAGCGCTATAGTGTAAGCAGGTCGATCATCTGACTGTAGTACGAATAAAAGTGTTTGGCAAAAACATAAAATCCAAATAGACTAATCGCTCAGCTGAACAATGGGCTGTGAAGATATTTGTGTGCCTTCAGTTCAGGTCTTTTTTAATTTAAGTGCCTTAAAAAGCCTCTTCATAAAACTCTTTTTATCTACACTGTATAAAGGTGAAAATGACAGTAGGCTCTGACAGGGCCACGCCTCAGGGATCACTTCATTAAGGAGTGACTTTTTCAACTGCACGCTGCGTTAGTGAAAGAAAGAACATCAGTCAGTGTGAGGTTTAGCAGCTGCAGACCGCTGGGCTTGTCTGCGCTGACTGAACCGCTCATGATTAAACACGACACTGAACATTTATACTAATGAGGTACAGTAATGAAAACACGGACACTACACCATTCCTGCTGCATAAGTAATGCCCTTAGAGAACTACGGGAACATTTGGCACTAATTATTAATCAGGTACTCAGTAACTAAAAATATTAAACTCAGCATTTGTGGGTTTTATTGGGGTTTTTTTTCAAGCAACACTGCCCCCTACAAACACAACAACAGAACTGCAGTGCAGTCACTTGAAGCTCAACTTTAAATGTTATGCTACAATAAATAGCATAGATAACCAGGCAGACTGATTAAACAAAGCTAAGTTATTTCTGCTATTATTTTTAATCATAGTCACATGTCTGTAAAGTAACATAGTACATAGTAAATAGTCACAAAGTAACATAGTATTTACAAAATTAGATAGCCATACATGCAACAAGTAACTAACTTCTCTACGGCTTCAATTCTGAGGTTAGTAAAGTTATAAAACTAATAAACTAAACAAACAACTCCAAAAAATCTGGCTAAGGAGACAGAACTAGAGATTTAAACATGCACTGCTTAAATAAATAAATCTTTTTATTCCCCTGACTTGGAACTACAGCAATCTGTTAAAAAAATCCTCTCCCCATGACTTCACATGTTCCACTTTGAGCTATGCCCTGCATGAAAGACAGGGGTCCTGCCTCTGCTATGCTCTTCTGGGGTACTGCATTTTTTCTGAAGGGTTCTAAAGGGGTAGGAAGTTGACATCCTCTCCCTAAACTTGGTAAAGGAGTGGACATAGTAGTGTTCTCTCTATCTGGCACTCTTCCTCTTCCAAGTGTTGACTTTACCACAGGACAGGGACAATTATTTCCAGAATCCAGACTTGAATCCAGCATCTCATGCTGTTCCTGAATCTTGGAGTCTGGGTCTGAAGTCGACTTGATGCTGTAGCGGTCCAGAAGTCCGTCCTCTGTAATGTAATAGTGATTCGCAGCCCAGTTCTGTCTCTTACATTTAATCATCTCAAACTCACGTAGCTCATTAGGGAGCTCGAGGCCAGTCCTGCCGATGTCCTCTGTGCGGACAGGATTTTCCTGGCCAGCCTTCAGATAAGAGTCCACTAGACTGGTGTAGTCAGACATCATGGCATCCAAAAGCATAAGATGCAGAGGTTGCAGATGAATGACAGACAAAGCCATGACTTTTAGGAGTGATGAAGGGCAAGGACGGACATACCAGACTTCTTTGTCTTCTCTGCACAGCTGATCTTTGATGCTCAGAGAGGACAGGCGTGATAACGGCATTTTGAACTGAGTGCTAATGACATCTTGGAGCGTGCTCACCGTGGTGGGCAGGAAGCCCCCCGTTTCTGTGTAGAACAGCATCACATCTGCGACCTGCGTGTCAAACACGTTCACCAGGTTCACGCCAAACTGAGCCATCAGACACCCAGAGATCCTCCGGCAGTCATGCATGACCTTCAAGATGTCTTTGCTCTCTAGAATGCTTGATAGCCCATTTTTAAAAGCTCGAGCTCCAAGCATCAAGATGTCGAAGAGGTACACCTGTTTTTTAACTGCCACCTGCAGCCAGCAGAGCCTCGCATTCTGGAAAGCACCTACACCATCCAGACCAAGCCCAATCACCTGCTGCTTCTGGATGTGTACAATTGCAGGAACAAACTTCTCATGGAACTCATTTATAACCACGTAGTTCACAAACTGGAGTTCCTCATCATCTTCATCTCCACCAACCATCAGCTTGGTTAAGTAGGGCTGAAACTCAGCCAAGTTCAGTTGGCTCACGTTGTCATGTTCCTGGCCACTTGGCTCTTTGTTCGATGGGGATGCGAACTCAACATTTAGAATTTCATGTCCGAAGAATAGTTTAGCTCCGTTAAACCGGCTGCCGCTCTGAACCTCAACCACGTCCTCTAAAATGATTGTTTTGTTTAAGTTAATGCGCTGCACAACGCCTTCGATTGTGCCACATTTCGTTGTGAGCCGAATGCGTTTCCTTTTAAAGCTCTCTAAAAACTGATAGTCACCCAAAGATACCATTTTTTGGTACATAACATGGAACTCCAGTTCGCGCGTAATTTAGATGAACGCTTTCTGTGTGTCGTAAAAAAGTGACGTGAATTTGTCAAGAGCCCCCTTTCAACCGAAAATGGTGTCACTATTTTGTTGCTTGTTAAATGCTTGGCGAAATAAAGTAGTTTCGCCTCAGAATTGAGTCTTTGATTCTTTAACTTCATTATTTTAGGAGGATGTTGCATTTGGCCGAACTTTAAATATGTAATTATTTTATTTTTATAATTTCTTATAGACGGTACAATTACAAAGGAAATGTTCGGGTAAAAAGGATTTTTATACATTTTTAAAATGTTTTTTATTTCTATTTTCTATAATACAGTTTTATATATTGCTTTTCATCCTGTTTTTAATGTAATGTACTTTTTATATTGCAATTTAGCTTTTCAATAAGCCCAAAAAAAATGTAAGCAGTTGTCTGAAGCAAAATACTTAAAAAAGAAAGAAAGAAAGCAAGAAAGAAATAGGAAGTTTCAAGTTTATTTGTTATGTGCATAAATGCCTGTGACTTTCACCGAAATTATTTTGTGAGGCTCCAGGATCAGTAAAAGATTACACTAATTAAATGGCAGTGAGAATGATTCTATACTAGCTTTCTGTACTCAGACTTGCATACTGACGGCAGAAATTCCAGACAGTCACCTGAGTTCAAACAGGTTCTAACCAGAATTAATAAGCATTATATATCTATCTATATATCTATCTATCTATCTATCTATCTATCGATCTATCTATCTATCTATCTATCTATCTATCTATAGTAACTTTTTACATGTTTTAATTGTGATGTGCAATACACAACCAATTAAATTTAGAACACACGAAGATTGAACATAGAAAGGGGGAATGAAATTGTACTAAATGCTTTAAAGTTCTAGTTAAAGTCTTTACTTGGAAATGTACACCCCCTTTATTATAATAAAATCACAGACAATAGTACGTATTTATAAAATAAAGACAAAGCAAGGCAAATATTCGTATAAAACAGACACATTATAAAATAACACATATAGCATTAAAATAATAGCAAAGAAATTAAAAGTACAATTTTAAAAACAGTTATAGTTGGGAATAATTTCCGCTCGTTAAACGGAAGTTTACGTGCCTAGAGCGGAAGTGATGTCATTATCTTGTCTACTAAGTGTTGCGAAGGTGGACGCGGTATTTTTGGAAATCCTTGACAGTTTTGACGTATTTTCCTGCAAGGTATTGCTCATATAAAACATCATTTAAATTGATATAAAACGAATATAAGTCCGCTTTAATGAGTAGTTGGTAACATGGAAGTACTGTGGCTTAGCTAAATTACCTAACTGTAACGGTGTTTGTATATGAGTGAGTGAGTGCGTCGGGGGTGTGTTTATTAGTTGTTAGAGTTAGCAAGACTAGCATGCTGAGTGTCGTTTCAACTACTAAGTTAGCACCTTTAGTAGTGTAACAGGTAAGGACTATGGCGTTGTATAGATGCGTATACTTTGTTACATGATGGCAGTCAATGGTAGCAGTAGTGAATGACTTTAGTGTGCGAAGAGAGTAAACTTCGTTTGCAGGCTAATTAAACCGGGACGTTCGCAGGTTTGATTGTGGACCTTGAGTACTGTCACGAGCGCGTTTATCTCCAGAGGGAACAGCGATGGCAGCTCCTGCTGCAATGCAACAGCCCAGTTATCTACTGGTAAGAGAAGTCACACATTATTTTTTCCCCTGTACGACGACACATATTAGCTTAATGTGGGCAATCTTGCATTTTGTACAGGCATATTTCCAGGCGGTCCTTCAGGCTTTAATATTCCCACTTCGCACTTTATGCATTTAGATTCTAAACCCAGGCTTTATTAAGCATTTGTCAGTTATATACTACGTGTACAAATAGGTTCTTATAGGAAATTACAAGTAGTTAAGTTTTAGACTTAACCTTCACATTAGATTGTTTCTTGTTAACAATTGCGTTAATCTAGCTTGTTTCTTGTTAACAATTGCGTTAATCTATCTTGTTTCTTGTTAACAATTGCGTTAATCTAGCTTGTTTCTTGTTAACAATTGCGTTAATCGGCTGTTACTGGTACACAGAAATAAGGCAGCAGCTGATGTCTTTCTAGCCCAGACTGTACATTTATGCACCCTGTATGACAGAGTGACACGACCACTAAATTCGTTATTAACTGATAAAACCTTAATCACGTATACACGCAAGGGCACATGGGTTGTAAAGCTGATTCTGATTTAGCTTTTTTGCCACAGGCAAATCTTAAAGCAGACTGGAGCACTAAGCCCCTACTTCAGAGGTGTCAGGAGCTGATGAAGATGATCGATGACTATCCTGCTAAGGTACAACAAGTATATGTGCCTTAGATTCTAAGACATGGGGGATGTGACAGCATTTTAAAAAAAAGTGGGGTTTATAACATTTGACATATGATCGTTGGCTAAAAATGTATCCAAGCATTAAAGTATTACAATGTGTAAATTGACTCTAATCCAATCAGGAGCTTCACATGGTGTTTCCTTGGCTGATTGAAGTAATCTTCGGCAGTCTGGACGGGGTCATTATAGGCTGGAATCTGCGATTTCTACACGCTCGCATGAATGAGTATAACATCGTCCTGGACTTTCTCGATCCATGGTTAGTTTGACATGCTTATTTATTTATTTATTTTTACCTTTTGTGTTTTATTACATTAGGGAGTTTATCTTTTCCATCGTTGCCTAAGGCTTCCTCATTGGGATATATGTCACACATTCACATTTTTATTTTTCTTCTTACTGTTTATCTTCTGTAACGCTGCTTTGGGACAATGTGTAAAAGCTCTTTATAAATAAAGTTGAATTGAATTATTGCAACCAGTTAATGTAGGATATATACAGCCAAGCAAAAGTTTGTAAAAACTTTAAGTAAAAAAAATAAATTAGAATGTCGTGGAAAAGTTCATTTATTTCAGTAATTCAACTCAAATTGTGGAACTCATGTATTAAATAAATTTAATGCACACAGACTGAAGTACTTTAAGTCTTTGGTTCTTATAATTGTGATGATTTTTGCCACATTTAACAAAAACCCACCAATTCACTCAACTAATTAGAATACTTAATAAGACCAATAAAAAACATTTTCAGTGAATTGTTGGCCTTCTGGAATGTATGTTCATTTACTGTATATGTACTCAATGCTTGGTAGGGGCTCCTTTTGCTTTAATTACTGCCAACTACTACCGTCAATTCGGCATGGCATGGGGCAATCAGTCTCAGGCACTGCTGAGGTGGTATGGAATACACTGCAATGGGGTGCAATGTCATCTGCTGGTGTTGGTCCACTGTTTTTTGAAAACTAGTCACTGCACCCGTTTATCAAGAAATTTTTGAGCACGTCATACTTCGTTCTGCTGGCCAGCTTTTAAATGATGCTGATTTCATTTTCCAGAAGGATTTGGAACCTGCCCACACTGCCAAAAGCAGCAAAATCACCTACATGCCACGCTGAATTGATGATTTAGTCTCTTTTTGCTGTGATGAGCTTCAAGATCATTAATGAGGTTAGGTCCCTATGTTTGGATGAAGAGGTCAGGGGTAGCGTCTGTGTTTCAGTTCATCCTAAATGTGTTCAGTGGCGTTAAAAGTTGTCTGTGCAGGACAGTTGATTTCTTCTCCTGCAGTCTTGTCAAATCATAACCGAAAAAATTTATTTTTGTGCACAGGGGCATTGTCATGCTGGTTCATGTTTGTGCTTTGTAGCTCAAGTGAATTTTGTGTTATTAAAACTTGGAGACATTATCAAATCGAATCAAAACTACATCTCATGAAATAAACACACACACGCATCAGGACTCTCCTTTTGCTTTTTTGGATTTTCTTGCTTCTTGCCCTTTTCCTTTTCATTCTCCTGAGACTCTCCTTTGCGCACACACATGCAAAATTGCACAGAATGTATACGTACACTATATCTACAGTATACTATGTATATACAATGTATATTTATAGTATATCATGTATAGAATGTATACGTACAATGTATTTTCATAGTATATTATAGTAGGTTACTTTTGGTATACTATATTTTAGTTTATTATTATATATTATTGTCATATATATTGCATATAGATGTACATTTGTAATTAGTAATTACTGTACCTATTGTCAATAGTATTTTATATGCAACCAACCCCGTCTACAATTTCTTTCTCTCCCTCACCCCAACTTACAGCAAACGTTCAGTTAGTTGTCAAAGCATTTCACTATGTTGTATCACGTATAATGTACAGGTGACAAATAAACTTTGAATTTGAACTTATATGCAATTCTGTCCACAGCATTACAGCCTTTACATTTTATAAAACCTCTTTTCCTCTATATCCTGAGTTAATCATGACTATAGCTTACTTAGCTAAGACTGCTAGAGATTAAAATCGAACACTGTTTCAGCCTCAGGTTTTTTCTTCTGTATCCAGTTGTAAACCTAGAGGCTATGATTTGTACTTGTGCCTGACCCGTGTTTATGTAAACATATTAAAATGTGCCTTTCTATTCCTTTTTTAAAGCATTTACTGGTAAACGTTTTTACTTAATTATTTTACTTGATCTGGTGTGTATGTGATTTTCATGACATGTTGTTGTAATGTGTCTTCTACAGTGGCCCCATAATGAAGCTAGTGTACAAACTACAAGCTGAGGACTACAAATACGAGATCCCCATCAGTTATTTGCCAGTAAGCTTAACACACATTTCCGATATCTTGGCATGGGACCTGTTGTGCAGTAGTTGTTTTGCTGATTCTTTGTTCCCTGCAGGGTCCTGTGAAAGCATCTATTCATGAGGGAGTTCTGCCAGATTGTCCCCTTTTTCACAATAAGCTGCAGTTCCCCATGTCAGGCCTAATCACCCTCAGTACGTCTTTTAAAATGAATTAATTACGATTATATTCTGCTGCCTAATCCTGTTCGATTCAAACCTGCTACCATTTTTTATGCTTCCCAGATCCTTTTGAGTACTACATGTTCAACTTTGCCTCCAGTCTTGTTGCACCAAAGGTATGCATATCTAGCCTCTCTGGGCGAGTTAGGGTTAAGATTACCATCCCTATTACTTGCATGTTGGGCCTTTTGCCATGATAAACAGACCCCCGTCATTTTTTTTCTTGCTACTTTACAAGAAAAAATATTCGTCATTTTTCGTTTTTCAAAACATTTGCAGAACTATCCTGAACTCCATAGCAGCTGCTCAGACAGTGCTTACTTTGTGCTTGTTGATGCCTACCTCAAGCACTTCCTTCCTACAGAGGGGAACGTGCCTCCATCTCCTTTTTCCGATCCTCGGGGTTCCGTGGCATCTCCAGCGCCACGGTATTTTTCTTTCAAACATAGATTTTGTTCTTTGTACTCTAATAGGTTTAATTACATATTGATTTTGATCATTATTTCTAGAATCGTGAAAATATGCTGAATGACAAGTAAACCTAATGTGTGGAAAAATGTTTAGGTATGATTATGCATAATCCAAGCTTCGTATGTGCTGTAAATGCAAGTTAAAAATAGCAAATAGAATGCCACAGCCATTTGTAAACATTTTTTATTTGCGTGTTAAATCTTTAGCAATATGTTCTTAATCATGACCGATAAAAAAATGGAGTATTATGTTTGCCAGGATTATGCCAACAGTTCAAGGTTTCCTAGCAGTTAAACCACCTGGATTTAGAACAAAACGAACAAGGTTTCCTTTGTGATCCTAAAAACACAGAGTTGTCGGATCTCTTGTGTTTACTTGGTTGGGGCTAAAATATCTGTTTTAAAAAAACGATCAGATTGCAAGGAAATTTAAAAAATGATTTAATATATTAGTCTAGTGCGGCTGGCTGTTTAAAAAGAAAAAAACCCTCCAAATTTGGAATTCCCTTTGGCCCTAGGTCTGCCAGCATGCCTTATGTTGGCTATGGTGTCCACAGTAGCAGCCTGCTAAAGCGACACATATCCCATCAGTCTTCAGTCAACGCTGACCCTGCTGCTCAGGAGATCTGGAGATCTGAAACGATTCTACAGGTGAAAATCTCACGTGCACCAGACGAAACACTTAATGCTTTAATCTCACGTTGTTGGGAGGGGTTCAGTGTTAAATCCGATCAACACGTCACATTTTATCTGTGACTATTTGCTTCCTTAATTTTAGCCATGTGCAGAACAGATTTTTTACAAATTCGTGTTGGTTTTCCACAAACTCTGTTCGGTTCAGTTGGAAAGGAAGGATTAAAGTGGTTGTCCAGTGCAGATATCCATAATTGATCCAAAAATATTTGACCTCTTAGAATTATTGCATGCTTATGCTTCATCATCCAAAGTAGATTTAGTAAATTGTTCCCAAACGATAGCACTGTTATCCGGTTCTCACAGCGGCACGATCTTTAATTCAGAGTTGTATAAAAGATGACGTCACAAAAATACATGCTGCTGAAGACGCTTCGTGCTTTACACTGTTTTATTAAGTATTATTACTGAGATTTTTCAGTAAAACCTTTTCTGTGAACACTGCATATGAGGCTATTGCAGTAAGATGCTATTCCATTCTAGTCAGTTACCTACAAAATGTTTTGGGAGGTAGAAGGAAAGAAAGACTCATAAATTATAATCTGAAGGAAACTAGCATGAACACAGGGTGATTCACATTCACAGGCTCAATTCTGTTCCTTTATTGTCTAGTACTTATCCTGTTCAGAGTCGCGTGGGCGCTTGAGTCTATCCCAGCTAACTTAGGGTGTGAGGCGGGGTACACCCTGGCAATCACCAGTTAATCGCAGGACTAACACTTAGACAACCATTCACACACACACATTCACTCCTATGGACAATTTAGAGCAGGGGTGTCAAACGTACGGCCCGTAATCAGGATCAGGCCCGCAAACGGGTTTAACCCGGCCCGCGATATGCTTTTGTGAAGTTAAAAATGAGATGCAATCTTTCAATAAAAGAACCGGTCTGGCCCACTTGGGAATAGATTTTCCTTCATGTGGCCCCTGAGCTAAAATGAGTTTGACACCCCTGAGAGTAACCAATTCAGCTATGAACTTTCGCATGTGTTTGACAGGAGGAAACTGTATTACCCCAGGGTAAACCAGCGTAAGCATGGGGAGAACATGTAAACGCCACACAGAAAGACCCTGGGCAGGAATCGAACCCATGACCTTGCTGTGAGGCAGCAGTGCTAACCAGTCTAATTAAACTGTTGGCCCCAAAGCTAAAATAGGATTACCTCTGCTCTATCTTGTTGAAGCTGATAATGGTCCAGTATTTGCTGATACCTCATTATAAATCGTACATTGGATTTTGTTTGTTTGGTTGTGCAGGTGTTTGTGGAGATCTGGCTCCATCACTACTCTCTGGAGGTGTACCAGAAGCTGCAGTCACCTCAGGTGAAGGTAAGGGTGTAGCCTGGGTCTCTTCACCCCTCTTTCTCCACCGCATGGCTGACCGGCTGAGCAACTACGCCCTGCAGCCAGACACCATATGAGGGGATAGGGGTAGCTGCACAAGTTCCTCACTTGCAGTGTACTGTTTGCTCCACTGCTCGGTGTGCTTTGCTATTTTCTGGGTGACCCAAAAGGAGCAAATTGAAATTTCACATTTTGCCTTGTAGGTCATTTAGATTTGTTTAAAGTTTGCAGGGCCACGCTTCAGATTACAGCGTTTGATTCAATTGGGTTCTATAGCATGTGTTTCTTGTAGTAAGGCCTTTCTTCTTTTTTTTTTTCTTTTTTTTTTTTAACTTTATGCATGATTTCTGGTGTCTTCTGTAGTTTGGCTGTAGGCTTTTGTGCCCCTCTGAATTTCAAGGTGCAATAGTGGCTGTTATAGTATGGTGTAGGTCTGCTGTTAGTGCTTACCAAATTTAGCATGCCTCCACACAACCCAAGACAACTTATACTGTCTTTACTACATTCAACAGAAAGTGCTTTTCATGTAGGGAATGTAATGTGGCATCTGCCTTCATTATCATCTGTACACAAAAATTAAGATGCAGTGTCTCCTTGTCCTTCTTGTTCTTAATATTATATAAATAATAGCCATTATTAATAATGAAGATACTGAATTTGTATTAGTTCCCATAAGGGACAAAAGTGGCGAAATGATCAGCCCATAATTATCATTCATTAACTCGTGTCCAAACAGACATTGCTGTGTGAGAAGGAAATCTGCAACTTCGTAATTTTCATGGCATTGTGGTCAATATTGTTTTGTTCTTTCTTTTCCACTTTTTTTTACTCTCATTTTGGTTCTTACTTTGTTAAAACACTATCATTTATTCTCTTGGAATGCACTCTATCCTTTTTTTTTTTTTTTTTTCCCTACTGTCATTTTCACCTTCCTCCTCGTTTCCTCTCTCCTTTGTTTTTCTTTTCTTTTCCCTCCTCTCCTACATTGTGTGTACCTTCTCCCTACTTTGTGATTGGGTCCTTCAGCTGGCGTTGCTGCAGTACCGCCTCAATATGTCCAGCATGCTGTACCAGCCCCCGGCCCCACCAGGCTCTGGGACCCTCCACACATACCAAGTACTTTTACCTTTTCATTCAGGCTTCCTGGAGGTAAACCTAAGGGATTTTTTCCACTGCACTATCCACCTGTACCAGCCAAGTGCTCTGCTAAAACGTTTTCCAATATTGTTCTGAAACAATTGTTAGTTGGCATTCCAACTTTATTAGTGTGGCTGCAGTCACCAGCATCTTTAAATTTTAGGATTTTGTGCATTCAAAGCTACTCGTATAACTATCAAGTTTAGGCTAGTTAGTTAGACATAGCTAGCTGGGACTAGTAAGCGCTCCAGTCAGGACTCCCTCCTTATTTCCCTGTTTACTTCTCTGTCCTTTTAAAATCTGTGTTTATTTTGTTCTTCAAATAATCATTTTAGCTTGATTCCAAATCAGCTGTTTTAGCAAGAAAAATAATATTAAAAAATAACACGCACATGCGCACGCGCACACACACACACACACTCTCTCTCTCTGTGTGTGTGTGTGTGTGGAATAGACCTTTTAAAATTCAATGATATCCCAGGAAAGCCATGACCAATGGCGAACCCTGTAAATATTATTTTTCTTGCTAAAACAG
>JAOUQX010000017.1:10266585-10277241 GCA_028566295.1 Liobagrus marginatus | reverse complement strand
TATAACATGTTAAAAGTAAGTAATATTAGTGAATATTGGCTTTATTTTTATTTTTAAAGTAATATTTTTGGTTGAACAGAACGAATTCCCGAAGTTTCTGTTCATTCTTATGGGAAAACCTGTATCAGTATACGAACTTTTCAGTGTGCGAGTAACGTTCCGGAACGGATTAAATTCGTAAACCGAGGTACCACTGTATAGCGTTCGAGGAACACAGAAGCATAATAAAAACTAGTAAATACTAAAAAAATAAAAAGTGCATGACCCAGTCAAGTAACTTACTTAAGTACTTTTATATTTAAATGTTAACAAACTTTACAAACATTAAAATTTATTTTGCGTTATAATTTAGTTTAGAGGCAGATCCTCCATAGGAACATGTTCAAAATTCAAAAGCAGAACATTCTGCAGTGCTCTAAAAGAAAAAATAAATTCAAGTAGCAAATACGAAATAACAGTACTGGGCACATGGCACTTCTTAAATGTGAGAAATGTTGATATTACTTGATATATTTTTAGCTGAACTGGTTCTGCCTTGGCTCTGGCAGGTGTTAGTATCTCAGGGTGAAAATGGCTTTCGTGGTTTCCTGTTTGGTATTCCCTACATACTTTATTTGTGTGTGACAGGCTTTACAAACAATGTGCGACTTATCCAGTTTGTCCATACCAGTCTGTTCATTAAAGCCAAAATGTACCCAGATGTCGGGCTTTAAAATAGTGGCCGTATTTTTAATCCCTCTCTTTTATGTTTTGCCTTCCTCCACCATTTTGCGCGCACGCGACGAATAACGGCAGCGAAATGTCAGTAGGCTTTAATCGATTAGGGTCTATTACTGCATCAATAATGAATCGTCCACGTCCGCCTTATGATGCATCGTAGAAAGGATTAATTTCAACACCCCTATAGGATATACAGTAATGCTAAAGAATACCTTGATTAGCACATGCCCTGTTGTGTGTAGAACTGCAAAACTGATCTTTATATTCTCTGGCTGATGTGTAAAAATTTTATATCAGGCCTTTGTTATGAACAATGTTGATTGATGCTAAAATCCCGGATTTTCTCTTCCCCTCTTTCTCGTCGCAGCAACAAGAGCTGTTGGGCTCGGCTCCTGGCAAGGTCCTTGTCATTTAACTATTTTCCTTACTGCATGCCTGAGAGTTTCAAATTATTTCCATCAGTTCTGAATTTCTACTACTAATATTCACTTCCTGATTTACAGGATGAAGGGGATTCCAAAACTGCCTCTCCCTGGAAGGTAATCATCGTTGCACTGAATGTTTCACGCCAAAATGTTTGCTAATAACTCAAAAATGAATAACAAGAACTGTGGACACTAATGAGGTGCCTTTTCTCCTGATTGGTGTGATTTTGTTCCCTCGTGTTCTTCCTCTCTCGATGATTTTGTTTTTCCAACTCCGTGTAGTCTATTCGCATGGCTGTCCAAACGACGGCTAACTTTAATACCATCAAGGTAAGAAACCTGTTGTGTCCTCCCTGTAGAACCTCATCTCATCCCCACACTAAATCATTCTGTCTCCACTGTCTGAAGGGCTAACCCTGTCCTCCAGCACTGCTACACTGACTTTTTCTGTTCCTTACCTAAACGCCTACCTAACAATGTTTTAAAAGTGTCAACCCAGTGTGTCACAGTGTGTAACACAAGTTACAGCATGGCCAGTGTGCGTATTAATGTTTTTGTCATTTAAAATCCGTTTGTTGTCTTGTGATTTCATTGTGGCTGTGAACGGTGACTAATGTACATATTAGAGCCTTCGATAGAGCCAGCGGTAGTTAAATCAGTTCTCTATAGTGTTATTACTGATTTGTAAAATGTTGGTCATCTGTTTAGGGCTCTAATGTGGAGCTCTGTAGCTGTAACTTCTGTTGTCTGCATTCAGTTTATCCTTCACTATGATCCTATATCATGAATGTCATCAGCTCCCAGACCTGTTAATCCTGTTAATGTCATTAGTTATGTTTACATGCACACCAGCAGTAGCCATCAATATAATCATGTAAAAGACATAGTTTGGTCTAAATTGGACTTGGCAAAAACATTCTATTGCTCCAGGCTGATAATTGGAGCAGTAGAATGTCAGACATCCTTCAGATTATCTTAAATTACAGCTTTGAACCGTAGGTAAGAGCATAAAGCATCATGTCAAGCACGTTTTTGACCAAAAAGTGACCATTTTAGAGGACAAGGCGTTCTTTGCAACCACTCATATAAACTTCTTTATTTCAAAGGAAATAGAGACAGAGCATGTTGTTTGATTAGCTCTGATTGACAGCTAGAGGTTGTGGAAATTGCAATCTTCTTAGCAAATTATATTCTTATTAAATAAATGTTTTAATATACTTAACTTTAAAGCGAATATCTAAGAAAGCAAGACAGTGTAACATGAATGTTGAAAGCCGAGGATTCGTATTATTTTGATGCGTTTGAGTTGTGCTGTAGTGTGCATGTAAATGTAGCAAACAGCTGACAGAACATTAATGGCTGCGTTCCGGATGTTTCCAGGAGCTGAATAACCGCTGGAGATCGCTGCAGCAGCTGGCAGAGGACAGAAGTAACATGCTGGGAAGTGCCCATGAGGTGCAGAGGTTCCACAGGTACAAATGATTCAGCTCATTTTCATTACTTGGAGGTAGTGCGCAGTAAGAAACATTGACTAGACATATTCTGGGTTTTTCAGGGATGCCGATGAGACCAAAGAATGGATTGAGGAGAAGAACCAGGCCCTGAACACTGACAACTACGGGCATGATCTGGCTAGCGTTCAGGCTCTGCAGCGCAAACACGAGGGCTTTGAAAGGGACCTGGCAGCTCTGGGAGACAAGGTCAGCTTGTAGTTCTTTTGTTTGTTTGTTTAGTTTCTAAAATTCACTTTACTTCTTTAGTTTTTGTGCTTATATAAGCACACAGTAGGGATGGGGGAGAAAAAACAGATTCTTAACCCGTAATAGTGCACTGAGTCATTTGGGTTTAACAAAATCTCATAAGTTAATTTAGTGCCTGATTTAAGTCTCTTCATAATATTGTTTAAAGACAACATTAAGTGTGTTTCTGTATCTCTGAATGTACAAGAAAATGTATAGAAAATATATTTTTACATAATAATAATCTTTATTTGTTGCCCTTTCTATTTTGATCAAATATTTCAACAAATTAATCTAACAATCCAGCAATAAACAATGGGATAGTAATGTGATGATAAAACAAATCTCTCCTGCAGGTGAACTCTCTGGGGGAGACGGCCGAGCGCTTGATCCAGTCCCACCCTGAGGCTGTGGATGATATTCAAGAGAAATGCACCGAGCTGAATACGGCCTGGAGCAGCCTGGTGGGACGTGCCGACCAGCGCAAGGACAAACTGGGCAACTCGCACGACCTGCAGCGTTTCCTCAGTGACTTCAGGTATGGATAAACAACAAAATAGTGTTACTGAACTATTTATTTATTGAAGTGGCTAAACTATGTAGCTCAATACAGCAATATACGCAATTAATTCACTATTGTTTGTTACCCATGCTATTTAATAACTTAAACTTTAACTAGAGTCGCTATGATTCTAGGCCAGGGGTCGGCAACCTTAAACACTCAAAGAGCCATTTGGACCCGTTTCCCAAAGAAAAAAAAACACAGGGAGCCACAAAACCTTTTTGACATCTAAAATGAAGATAACACTGCATGTATCATTTTTTACCTTTATGAAAAGTATAGAAAAAACTGTACTGTGTTGCATTTATGAAATCAATGAACTGCTACCAAGTAAACGAATGTTTATTTCTGCAGGCGAAGAGTTTGAACTAACCTTAATAAAAAAGATGCAGGGTTGAATGTTACTTCCAAATAAAATGTTCAATGTCTAATTGAGTCCTCTTTGTATTCCTGACATCAAAATTGTAACCTGCTGTCTGCAAACCGAAAATGCCGTCTGCTTCTGTGTTACGTCATCATTAAATCGCGGATTTTGCAAGTCGGCAGTTATGACGCATATTTTGAGCGACAAAACAAGTAAACACGGTTTATTTTAATCTTACAAAAGCATCATCATCTTAGAATTACATTAAAAAAACTAACAAATAAAATAAATTTAAATTCAATATTTATTTATTTTATACATTTATATCTATTTTCCAAATCTACAGGCAGCCGCAGCTGAAGGATGAAAGAGCCACTTGCGGCTCCGGAGCCATGGGTTGCCGACTCCTGTGCTAGGCACTATAACTGATTTATGTCTGTCACTTCTGCAGGGATCTGATGTCCTGGATCAACGGTATCCGTGGTCTGGTGTCTTCTGATGAGCTCGCCAAAGATGTGACCGGTGCTGAAGCACTGCTGGAGAGACACCAGGTACCGAATTCTGTATATCTCTTCGTACAAAAGCCTCATTAGTCACATCAATCACATCACATCAATGGCTTCTTCTTCAATGTTCCTATACAGGAGCACAGGACTGAGATTGACGCCCGTGCTGGAACCTTCCAAGCCTTTGAGCAGTTTGGGCAGCAGCTGCTGGCACGTGGTCACTATGCCAGTCCTGAGATCCAGCAGAAACTGGAGGCTTTGGACCGTGAGAGGGCAGACCTGGAGAAGGCCTGGGTCCAGCGCAGGATGATGCTTGATCAGTGCCTGGAGCTACAGGTAAGAGAAAACACCAAAGACAAAATCACCATAATGAAGAAAACATTATAATTTTTCAGAACGATTGTAGTTTTTACTTATCCACAGAAGGAAAAAAAAAGATGGACAACTAGACAATGGGACACAGTATTGACCTTAAAATTTGTAATTTTGAGCTATAGTGCCTATTCTTATTCTGTCCATGCATAAGAATTCAATATTTCAGATAAAAGTCTCTTGTTTACACATTTCTATAGTATTTTAAATGAAAAATTACATTTAAAAACAGGAAATAACATTTTTACATTTCTGCCAACAGTGGTATGGAGTTTTAATTGCTAACCACGCTACACCAAACTCAATGCTCTTTTAATAAATGCTAGGAACTATGACATCAACCAGCAGCAGGTCATGTTATGGATAATTCCTGTGTGTTTTGTTTTTTTTCCCTTCTGCAGCTGTTCAACCGTGACTGTGAGCAGGCTGAGAACTGGATGGGAGCGAGAGAAGCTTTCCTAGCTACTGATGACAAGGGAGACTCCCTCGACAGTGTGGAGGCTCTCATCAAGAAGCACGAAGACTTTGACAAAGCCATTAATGTGCAGGTTAGTGGTGTAGCATGGGCAAATATCAGTCTTGCTTTTCTAATGAGACACACTGACCCCCTGCCATCCCCACAGGAGGAAAAGATTGCTGCCTTGCAGTCATTCGCTGACCAGCTCATCTCTGCCGACCATTACGCCAAACCCGAGATCTTTAATCGCCGCAACGAAGTCTTGGAAAGGTCAGAGTGCTTTAATGAATCTACCCTTCTCCAATAATCGAACGCCATCGCTTCTGAGGAATGTTTGGTGTAAATGTAGATGCGTGTCCTGACCACCAGGTGGCGCCGCCTGAAGGCACAGATGATCGAGAAGCGCTCCAAGCTGGGCGAGTCTCAGTCTCTGCAGCAGTTCAGCCGAGATGTGGACGAGATCGAAGCCTGGATCAGTGAGAAACTGCAGACAGCCACCGATGAGTCTTATAAAGACCCAACAAACATTCAGGTACAGCTTCACTTTACACTGACCTCAATAAAGTCAGCCTCTCGAAAATAGAATCAGAGTGACATGGGTTAAGGTTCCCTAAATCTGGATGATTGTCAGTTATTTTTTTACACACCTTCCAAGACATTATGTTAAGAGCCCAGATTTAAAACATTAGTTTTAATTTTGCTTACTGCTTAAAATAAACGGATATGACTTGCAATCCTGTAATGCTTACGGACAAATGGAGCTGGTTGTAATTGTCGAAATACAAACAGATTAGATATCCTTAACATCCTTACATAATAACCTCAATTAAGGAAAAAAGATGAACGAATGAGTAGAAGCAGTAAATGCAACACGTGCCGCAATCCGAAATCGCATACTTCAATGTAGTACATAGTTCCATATATAGTATGCGGAAACAATATGCAGTGCAAGTATTATTTATTGAAGTTCGCATACGATGACACTTCCCATGGCGGAAAGCGACGACGCAGCACTTAAAGTCCTTAAAGTAGCTTTAGGTAACATTAAAAATTAAAACATTGCTCGTTGTGGTTAAAGTGCACTTGTTTATCATCATCCAAGTACATCCCAATTTCATTTGTACTACGCATAACCGTAGTACATCCGGCTGGATCTACATTATCCCGCTTATTACATGCCTAATTGTCATAAGTACATTAGTGACAAAATATTGGCGAGTTGAAATATTTTATCAGCTCTTACGCTAAGCTTCTGCAAAGCAAATGGAGCAGCATGTTCCGTACCGGTCAAAATAACTCGTAGTAAGGATGAGCGATGTGTTATTCGTTTTGGCGGCTGTTATCTGGAAATAACAGACTGCTGGATGGCACGATTGACCAGTCAGGATCCACAGAGCCGTGTAATAACCGGAGTAGCTACTCAAGTACTATGTGATTTCGGATATATTAATATTACCTTGAGCCACTCAAATGTATTCAGTTAAACCAAACTTGATAAATAAATTAGTTGATGCACAAAATGCTTTTCCTTACATTCCAAATACAAGAATCCAGTTTTGTTTGCTGTTCTACAGGTTTTAAATTAATCTAATCCTCATGAGTGAATAGTTTCTGTTTAATCCAGTTGTTAGTTTTGTGCTCTCTGTCTCCTGTAATCCCCTAATCAACCTGAACCTCTCTCTGTTCTCATGTCTTATTTTTAGCTGTCCAAGCTGCTGGTAAGTGGAGTAGCGTGTTCGCTTACTAACTACAGTAGGGTCTCCTCACGTGTGTGTAGTGGACATGTAGTCCAGTAACAACAGTGTCCCCGCTTTGTGTCATCATGTACTGTCTGTCTGCTTCTTATGAATTTCATTTCAGCAACTTTTGCGCTGTGATATGTCTGTTTCATCACCGAACCAGTTAGTGGCAATGTGTTTTTGTCTGTTTTTGCTTGACATTTGTTCCACACCATCAGTGTGTTGAGGGTCTGGATTACAGTTCCAGGGTTAAACTTGGGGTGAGAGGGAAGGGATAGTGTTCTGCTCTGTGTTAGTCATTTAACGTGGTTGTGGTGAGAAGTGCCTTAGTTGCCTTAGTAGCCTTGTAGCGCGTCTGAAATAGTCCGCCTCTGTTTTACGTCTGCTTCCCTCTCTTTCTCCAGATGAAAAGATGGTGTGTAACTACGGCTGCATTCACCTTGCAAGGCTTATAGCTTGTTTTCGCATCGATTATGTAATAATGAGGAGCTTTGTTTAAAGCTAATTTGAAGTGTGAAGTTAAAACAGAAATTTAAAAAATGCATTCAAAATAAAAGGATAGAAACGGTTAAATAGATGCAGAGAAAAGAGGACGACGTCATCAGATGTCAGTAAATGACAGCACAAAAAAGAATAGCAACAGACCAAAGTCAAAAGAATTGTTTGTTCACAGGAACATTTACACAGGGATTTGGAATATATATATACTGTGTGTGTGTGTGTGTGTGTGTGTGTGTGTATATATGTATATATATATGTGCGTTATCTCTAAAAACAGTAAGTAAATGTTATTTTGTTTGAGGTGACGAATTAAACCTCACGTAATTTAATTTAAATTATTTTACTAGTGAAGAGTTACTGCAATTTTTATTATAAAGATTACATATTCTTCTGTGGCCCAAAAGATTATCAGTTTAATTTAATCGTCCTCCATCTCGGCTGTCAGTCCTGTAACGTGAACGTAGCTGCATGACTAAATAACAGGCCAACTTCTTCGATTTCTCACAGATGTGCATCTTGTCTTTGACTCTGTTCGGTCCAACGTGCTCCTCTCTTTTTTTTTATTGTCCGTTTCGTCTGTACTGCTGTCCTGCGTGTTGCAGCAGTAGATGAAATATATGTTTTTTTTTGTCCTGGTTTATGCTATATTCGTTGCACCTTCACTGCATTCCATCCATTTTGTTTTGTGGTCTACAAACAGCTGCCGAATCCGATCACAAACATTGTAACCTTCCTCTGATTATCACCGCTTTCAGAGCAAGCACCAAAAACATCAGGCTTTCGAGGCAGAGCTTCACGCCAATGCCGACCGCATCCGAGGAGTGATTGATACAGGAAACGCGCTCATTCAGAGGGGCGCATGCGCAGGAAGTGAGGATGCCGTCAAGGTAACTATGTTCCGGACCTCAACTGTGAATGTTTTCAACTCGGGTTCAGCTAGCATTATTGTGATCACATGAGTCAATAAATCAAAAATCCACATTATCCAAATAGAGCTGCTCTCTAAGAAGCTAATCAGCATCTTATGACTGATCAGAATCCTGAATCCAACTGTGATGTGCGTGTGCGTGTGCGTGTGTGTGTGTGTGTGTGTGTGTGTGTGTGTCCAGTCTCGTCTGGTGGCGCTGGAGGAGCAGTGGCAGTTCCTGGTGAACAAATCAGCTGAAAAAAGTCAGAAACTCAAGGAGGCCAACAAGCAGCAGAACTTCAACACCGGCATCAAGGACTTTGACTTCTGGCTGTCGGAGGTGAGAACCATTTCCAATCGTCTTTACAGCAGAGCGATTCCAATCTTTGAATCAGTCACACTCATGTATCTCATGTTGCATTCCCTGCAGGTTGAAGCTCTTCTCGCCTCTGAGGATTATGGGAAGGATCTAGCCTCTGTCAACAACCTGCTGAAGAAGCACCAGCTTCTGGAGGCTGACATCTCTGCCCATGAGGTAACCCATCTCTCTCACTCACTTTACAATACACACTAGGGATGCACCGATACCAGGTTTTAAGAACCGAGAATTTTGTTTGGTGATGTGGAAATTTTCCAAGCACAACACAGTGAGACTAATAAATATGGGACAGCAATAACCTTCAAAGAGCACAATAACCAAGGGCATAATGTAGAGGGAAAAAAAGCAGTCATTCATTTTTAAATATTTACACACAGCTGTAAGGCGGTCATTGTGTCTGTCATGTGTGTTTGTTTCAGTTCTGTCTGCCAAATACTGTAAATTGCGTCACGTCGGGTATCGTGTTTGACTTCGGGGTATTTTTACAAGTACAAGTACCTGAGCTCATTATTGGGCCAATATTTTGTATATAACAAATTACAATAATAGTATTGATACCAATATTAGTATCAGTGCGGCGCATCCCTAATGCACATCTTACGTAGGTGACTGTGTCCCTGTGTCAACAGTACATATTCCTATAAATAAGTGCACCCCTACACTTATTTCACTAGCTCTTCTGATTTTACCCGTCCAGGATCGTCTGAAGGACCTTAACGGCCAAGCTGACAGCCTGATGGGCAGCAATGCCTTCGACACCTCTCAGGTGAAAGATAAGCGCGACGCTGTTAACGGACGCTTTGCTAAAATCAAGAGCATGGCTGCTGGACGCCGAGCCAAGTTGAATGAGTCGCACCGCCTGCACCAGTTCTTCAGGGACCTGGATGATGAAGAATCTTGGATCAAGTGCGTATCATAATGTAGAATGTGTTGCTATTTTGTTTCACTAATCTCACACACGCGTTTCTCTGATTCGTGCTGTAAGGGAGAAGAAGTTGTTGGTGAGTTCGGAGGATTATGGACGTGATTTGACCGGAGTACAGAATTTAAGGAAGAAGCATAAGAGACTGGAGGCCGAGCTGGGAGCTCATGAACCAGCCATTCAGGTAAGGAACTGTGCACGTTAGCGTTCTCGTGATGCCTTCTCGGACGCTTCAGCTGTCCTAACGTTGAGTCGGCCATGTTTGTTCGGCAGTCTGTGCTTGACACGGGGAAGAAGCTGTCGGATGACAACACTATCGGACAGGACGAGATCCAGCAGAGGCTGGCACAGTTTGTCGAGCACTGGAAGGAGCTGAAGGATTTGGCTGCTGCCAGGTTAGCACCAACATTTTGTTTAACACACCGTAGCTCTTCCTTACAAAATCTTCCTACTCAACACACTGTGCTGCATCCGTGTGCTTAGAGGGCAGAGGCTGGAGGAATCGCTGGAGTATCAGCAGTTTGTGGCAAATGTAGAGGAAGAAGAAGCATGGATTAATGAGAAGTTAAATTTGGTTGGAAGTGAGGACTACGGTGACACGCTGGCGGCCGTGCAGGTACAAACACAAATGCGCACTGCAAACACGACGCTGGGTGTTAGGGGAAAATAATGGAATATATAAAAATAAAGTAAGACAAGCAACATCAGCCTTGTGATTAGTAAGTGGAAGTATGTATGCATTATCTAATGTTAGCCCTGCCCACTTTACACTAAAGGGAGGTCTAAAGGCCCGTACACACCGGGATGAATATTGCGCACGTTTTTGGCCAGCATTTTTCTCCACTCGTCTGTGTGTGATGTTGCGCAACCTCTGACACTCATTCACAGAAGAAGAGACCATATTTATGTACAGTTCACACGCATTTTGCTAACTGCTAAAGGGAACATGGATTTTTCATACAGCAGTAGCTCTAAAGTTCAAAGTGTATTGGTCACATGTACATTATACGTGGTACAACATACAGTGAAATGCTTTGACGACTAACTGTACGTTTGCTATAAG
>JAOUQX010000017.1:10195894-10207378 GCA_028566295.1 Liobagrus marginatus | reverse complement strand
ATGTGATTTTTTTTTATATCTGGACATGTAATTTACTTACCTACGCATATTCTCTGACAGCTGCACCCAGATCTGATGGATTGTCGTGCAGTTTGCTCTCTTGCATCGGTCCTGGGGGTCATATTGCTGTCAATAGTGAGATATCTTGTGTGTGGCGCAACGCTTAGCTGAACTTCATTAAATGCACAAAAACAGTGAATAAAATATAACACATATGATGACAAATAGGTATACGTGCATAGTATTACAGATGGCGAGTCCCGGGGTGCGACTATAACGGAGCCGGAATTGCTGGCAGGCCAGTTATAGCACGTTGAAACCCGTGCAGAAGCGCTGGCAGGTCAAAATGAAATGGGGGACCTCTGTTAAAACACGTTAAAAACCACATTATAAACAGGGGACCTCTGTTAAAACACGTTAAAAACCACATTATAAATGGGGGACCTCTGTTAAAACACGTTAAAAACCACATTAGAAACAAGGGACCTCTTAAAACACGTTAAAAACCACATTAGAAACGGGGGACCTCTGTTAAAACACGTTAAAACCCACATTATAAACGGGGAGCGCTCTAAAATGTGGGAGGTCCTAGTGGGAGCTCCCCCTCCACCGCAAAGATTTTACCCTCTCTCCAGAAACTCATTGCACGCTATAGCTACAAAGCTTTGCCCCCCCCTCCCACCACCCCCCAACTCCCCAATGTGGTGTTTGTCTTGCAGATGTAGTGCAACATCTCTACACTTACCTTTTTCTCAAAATAAAACTGTACCAAGCTACACAAGAGAGCAGGCATTATTCTAACAAACCCCAGCTAGATTAGCAAGGAATTCTACTTATTTATTCGGCCGAATTATAGCAAAGCATTTGTTTTATAGGAAGTGTCTCAGGTCTGAAAATGACAACACGAGCACGGAGGCGGTAATAATGGGTTTGCAATTTAGCTCCTACAAGCTGCAAAACTAACACAGACAATATCTCTCATGTTAACACACATAACAGCAAACAAGACCCATGTTGAAGAGAGTTTAACAACACATTTGGGTAAAAATGCAATCAATCATTTATGCTTATTCATTCATTCGTTTAGTCATTCATTCATTCATTATCTAGCGTTTATCCTGTTCAGGGTCACAGGGTGCTGGAGTTTATCCCAGTTAACTTAGAGCATAAGGAGGGGTGCATCCTGGACAATCAGCAGTTAATCGCAGGGCTAACACTTAGAGACAGACAACCATTCACACACACATTCACTCCTATGGACAGTTTAGAGTAGACGATTCACCTATGCCCAATCGCATGTGTTTGGAGGCGGGAGGAAACCGGGGGAACCCGGGGAAAACCCACGCAGGCACGGGGAGAACATGCAAACTCCACACAGAAACAGCCTGGGCAGGAATTGAAACCATGACCTTCCTGCTGTGAGCCAGGAATGCTAACCATTCTGCTACCGTACCGCCCCATTTATGGTTATTATTCATTTTTATTCATTAATTTATTTGTCGCTGGAAATATCTTTGAGGTTGATACTATTTGCATTTGTTACGTTCTTATAGTGTTAATTTTAAGAGCAGAAAAAAATGGTATCTCATCACGACACATGACATCAGTATTCACTGATTCAGAGAGCAATAAGCTGTAGAAGTCAGCATTTGTGTCAAACATGGACATATTATAGAATAACACTATACATTAGGGTTAGTGGTAAAGATCAGGAGTACCATTGAATTAGATTAAACATATTGGTGAACGAACTGGTGAATGGAATGAATGAATCAGGAACTCAGAAAATAATTTGGGAAATAAAGTAGAAATACATTTTTAAAAAAAGAAGGAACTAGTGAATTAACTCATAGAATTAACAAGAAGATGAATCCGTTAACGTATTGGTAAACAAATTGATTCATTCGTGGATGAATCATAAAATGAATTAGTGTACAATTTCGTTTAACATAATAAATAATAAATAAAACAAATCAGTAAATAACTTGGTAAATGATTTAATGAATGTATTGATCAAGCAGTTAGACAAATCAGGGAATTTATCAGTGAATGAAAACTGTTAAATGAGTCAGTGAATGAAGTGGTGGATAAATCTGAAAATGAATCTGTAAATGAATGAATGAATCAACAAAACAGTGAAAGACACAATAAAGGTATCTGTAAATGAACCACGGTTTGAACAAATTTATAACTAAATCAATAAATTAATTAATCAATCAGCATGGCCTATTTTACAAAGCAGATGGTTAAAGTATGGGATTGGCAGAAGAAACATCTTTTCAGCCAACCAGCTGCCAGATCACTAGGCTGAAACATCTAGCCACACACACACACACACACGCACGCACGCACGCACGCGCGCGCATGCACGCACACAATGTATTACAAGATTAAATGAAATCATCTTTTTTTATTGTCAAGCTCTAACTATACGACAAAGGCAACATCGGGTGAAAGCAGATGAAGATTTTTCAGTGGAAGCAAAAGACTTTAATAGATTAAGTCATTTTTCCAGAAATGTCATCTTTTCTGTTCCATCTATTTGCTCCTTTTGTAAAAGACATTGCGCCGGTTCAAAACAGATGTGTAGTTCATCTTTCAAAAGAGGTTTTTTCACTTTTAGCAAAAGCACTGTATTTTATGACGCGGACAATTTCTACACGCATCTGT
Organism: Liobagrus marginatus; assembly: GCA_028566295.1. NCBI lineage: Eukaryota > Metazoa > Chordata > Actinopteri > Siluriformes > Amblycipitidae > Liobagrus > Liobagrus marginatus. Next base: position 10,204,708 of record JAOUQX010000017.1, on the reverse strand, counting down.
TTCCAGCTCAGAGTCTCATAATGAGGCCAAAGTGGAGTTAATGGCACAATAAAAGGCACCATTACGTTCCCTGTGTATATGATTTGTATACCATTAGGATAGACGACTGCCGTCAGTTGCTGCTATCCTAAACCCAATCGACACTGCTATGTGTGTGTGTATGAAATCGTGCACTACAGTACAGTATCAAGCATTTCAACTGCATAGTAAGCATTTATTAATACTTTTATGAAATACTGTTTATTACATGTCTTTAAATGCAGTTAAGGGTTAGTGGCCATGTGACTGACGATCTTTGTTCGTGTCATTGTTATTTGAAGTGTTTTATTTAATGCATTCTTACAAGAACATAAACGTTTTTAACTAATTCATTTATTCATTCAGTCATCTCCAGTATCTGCTCTATCCTCCTCAGCTGGGTGCAAATTGGGATCATTTACTGTGGGCGTCGCATGGCTAATTCAGCCACCTGCATTTTTTTTGACAGTGGAAGACAAGTCCTCGTCTTAGCATGGTAAGAAATAATGCACATTTTTACTGTGAAAGATTCCTAATATGGCGGCACATATTATATATGGATATATGGAGTGGATAGTGGTCAGCCCTAAGTGTTAGCCCTGTGATTAACTGCTGATTGTCCAGGGTGTACCCTACCTCACACCGTAAATTAGCTGGGATAGACTCCGGCTCCCCCACGACCCTTTACAGAAGAAGCGATAGACAAGGAATTAATGAATGAATGAATGAACATTCCAAATATCACTTTTATTAATAAAAGATTAAATTTGAACAGGTACTTCCTGCACCAGCCTCTCGTTTTCTCTTTATCAGTTAAGTAATTGTTGTTTCCATACTATGCATTTTACTTATCATAGACACATACTTATTATATGGAGCTTGGATTTCCTTTTGGATCAATAAAGCATGTAATTATGTATGTGAGACATCTCTCTCCCTCTCTCTCTCTCTCTCTCTCTATCTATCTATCCGAGAATGAATGCATTATTATAAACCTGTGAACCAATTAACCAAATAACATCTTGGGACCAGATTCCAGAATTCAACATAATTCAATTCCATTATTAATCATTTTTAATTGTCCACAATAATGAATTATTATAAAATAATAATTACACAATAGTAGTAATTAGACTTTAAAAAAAAAAAATTTTGTTTACATGTTTTGCAAATAAAAAAGGTTTACTTGTCAACATTTTCTTAAAAGAGCTTTCTAAACTTTCAGATTGTTCTGAGAATGCTGGATGCAACATAAGGTTCAAAAACGAATTTTGCATACTGCTTAAATGAAATCTGAGATGTTTACACACAGGACAATATCTGTAATAATTCCACACAGCAATTACATGAGATTTGTGTCGTTTAGTTTTTTATTCGCTAAAAACAAATTAAAACCGTCAAAAAACAACTCACAGTCAGCAGTGTGGGATTGTAGAGGAATGTTCCAGAATTTCATAAAGGCTGTGACAGATTGTGGTGACACCTGGCTTTATTATATTACATGTGTATAACAGTATATCTCTATCTATATTTCTAGCTAGCTATCATTATACTGGCCATCATACTGATGTTCAACAGGCTGTAATTTTACATGCCACAATTATCTTTATGTTAGCTAATTTACTAACTACGCTTTCTTCATTTCTTTGTGAATTCAGCCTTAATGTATAAACCTCACAACACCTCCAGAACTGGTGTACAAAATAAAATACCTCACCAGTCGCTTTATTTAATTTGCTATTAATTCTTGCCTTTTGCTTCTTGTGGCTGAGTTAATGAAACTCTCATTTCGTACCATTCACGTCTCCTTCCTAAGATTTCTCAAGTCTTACCGAACCACAAACACATGGCAAGCCACTCGAGTTGAAGCTTGTTGTTGGTTTTTGAGTTTGATTTATATTTTATAGCAGATTTGATTGACATTATTTGTCACTTTTTTGCCAAAGGTACCACAGTGCTATTTCCTTCCCAGCTTTAGCGATCATAATGACTCGATACACTTTTAATAAGAACGTTTTTATGACAGGATAAGAACAAACAAGGTTTTTCTTTTCTGTTTTGCAAGTCATACAGCAAATGTAGGTATACATAATCATTTATGTATAGAACATACAAGGCTATATGTTTGTTTAAACTTCAGGAGACCTGTGTGAGCACCACCTCATGATTAGTTCTTGTGTATATGGAGCTCAAACTGACATTATTGATGACACAGCAGTCCTTCACCAGCTTGAGTTCCGAAGGAATTTCATTACCAATCTGATCAGGAAGCCGTTCAGAAAGGCTGCACTCTGAATCTTTATCAAATTGACTGTTATTTAAGCTCCTGTCTTTATCTGTGCAATGACTTTCTTTTACAGTTGCAAGACTTTTTTGCAGACTGCGGTCTGGCACATTGCCATTAGTCATGTTGTTGAAGGATGACTCAATGATGCTAATCCTAGCGGCGGTGCTGCTTTTGGGCAGCCTGTCATGCCTCCTGAGAAAATGCTGCCTAATAATCCTGCGAAAGGTCAGTCTGAAATCTCGGATGCGGTAGGCATAAATGAAGGGGTTTACCACCGAGTTTGCATGTGAGAGAATAATGGCGAGGTACATGATCCAGAGAGGCGGACGTGGGCACTGAGGACAGAACAACGTGAAGCAGTTAATGATGTGCAGAGGAAGCCAGCAGACAGCGAACAGTCCGACAATGATGGCGAGAGACTTTGCAGCATGGACCTCCCTTTGCAGAACCGAGCGAGACGATGAGGATGAGGACGATCCCTCGCTGTGACTGAACGATGTCTTGTGCTCCATCTGCCTAAGCTGCCTACGAGCCGCCATGAAGATACGGGCATAGATGACCAACATGATCGCCAACGGTATGAGGACACAGACAAAGAAGTTGAAGTAAACCATGTAGTCCATTGTAACCACTTTCTCAAACAGACATTCAGTCATGCCAGGGGGGCATTTGCTGTTGGTGATGTTGGTGCTGGGCATGTGCCAGCCGAGCATCGGGGTCAGACCGATGATTACAGACAAAATCCAGCACAGATAGATGATGCCTTTAGCTCTCTGATTCGTCACCAGGCTGTTGTATCTGAAACGCACACATACAAAAAGAAAATCAGAAAACAATTCCTAATCTATTAAATCAAATTTTTTAAATTAAATGTTAAATCATAAAAAATATTGCTTTTATATGTCATATATTCTAAATCTAAATATGAAGAATTAGATGATGCACATCACAAATACCTAGCATTCTATCTATCTATCTATCCATCTATCTATCTACAGTATCTATCTATCTATCTATCTATCTATCTAGTTATTTATGTTCTTGGTGCATTTTTTAAAAATATAATAAATTATGATAGTGGTAAAAAAAAAAATCATCATACCGTAGATGTTGATATAAACACTATTGTAAAAATAGAAATAGAGTACAGGGTATATTCAGATTCTTTAATGCAATAGAGTTTGTAAAACTGGTCATTTTTTTCTTATAAACAAAAGTACAGTCAAACTAATCGTGGGTTGTCTGTAACCCGCTGCTGTTTGTATACGACAAGAGACAGTAAAAATCGCACCATTATTGCTGGGACCTTTCGTTCTGACCAGCGCGTACAACAGCCAGCTGGACTGCATAGATCTTCTCCCAAATGGCCCCTGCTGGCAGTTGCTCACATAATCTAGTTCCTTAATAGGGACTCTGAGATCCAGAGCTTCCCAGAAAAGAGAACTTAACACAGAGGTTAATTTAAACTGATACTTACACATTCAAGTGAGTTCAGAGCCTGAGAATCAGCACATTAACCCACCCAATCAACACCTCCTGCAGCAATAATGCTTGACCTGAACATCTGAACTGCACAACCTGCACTGACTTCTACCGAAATTCTCGTCAGTGACGGGAACAATCGGACCCCAAATATCTCAAATCTCAGATTAGCACACAAAAACTTTGAATGACTTCATTAGCTAATCCTGCTTTCTGCTCAAGCAGTAAATGTTTTAGGTGCTCCAAAGCCTGCAAAGCGGAAGAAATATTTAGAATAGGACAGAGCAAAAGACTCGGTTCCATTCCTTTAGACCACTGACCAGTCAGTTTGGTGGTGTTCTGCTTTCATGTTTGATTCACAACTCTCCCCACCCACACGATTAACACAAGAATAAAATCTCCAAATATTGTCAGTCCTTTTCTAGATTTAACCCTCGCTACAAGCCTAAATTAGCTACGAAGTAGTGGAGGCTTTTAGTCACCAGTTTAGGAGTGTGAGCTGGTGAGCTTTCAAAAGCGTTGGTGATAACAGAGCCAACTCAATGACTAAGCCTCAAAATTAGGGTTTAAGATGATTTTAACTATCATTTTGCCAAAAGGATTTTTTTTTTCTAAAATGGTCCTATGTCCTATGTATGTCCTAGAAATTTTGCCTAAAGAAGGAATACACCTTATTATCGTATATTATTTCTTTTTATTCCATTTATACTAGTTATACATTTCGGCTGATCTCTGCTGATGCACCGATCTACACAATAAGCCGGATATTAATCAGATCTATAGAACATACACACAAACTCTAGAGACTGCAGTGTTTGAAAATCCCAGGAGATCAGTATATGCTGAATTACTCAAACTCAATCATCTGGTACCAAAATCTGTCACAGACACCATGTTTTGATTCATATTAGTATTTCCAATACATACCAAAAAAAACATTAAAAGTGATTTACTTCGAACAGTGCATGGTTCAGCATTAATGTGTCACAAACATAATTCAGATTAAACTATAAACCTAGTTGGAGGTGTGAACTTTAGAATTTTCCTGTTTTAGTGAAAGTGACTAAAATAGCAGAGTAGCAGGGCAAGAACCTCGACCCCATGATGTATTATTTCATTATTATCTTGTTGAACTGTGAACATTTGAATAAGAAATGAAGTACTGTATTCAGAGCAACAAATACCCTTTGTGCTTTTATACTTTCAATATGGCGACATTATGGAGTCAGTCATTGCTCCTTTGTGTAAACACCCAAACACACAAACACGCGCAATACATGGAAATAGATACAAATATTCAAATCTACCAAGGAAAAAGAGAACGTTTATTCTTAATTCAGGAGACCACAATTCAATTATGAATTAATTCTGTATTAATTCATATTTGCTAATAGCTAACAAAGTATAATTTCAGGGGCAGCTAGAGATGTAATAATACATTGTGACATAATGCATCACGATGCAAAAATGTTAAGCTGTGCATTGCTGAAATATGCATATCAGCATTCTATTATTTTTTCATGTAATACACCTGCAATGTATAAACAGCAGCAGTCCCAATCTGCACAGCCCATAGACTTTAAATACAGTATATCAAGAGCACACCGATTATTGTATGGTGAGAAAGAGATCATCTGCATTTGTAAAGTGACCTGTTGACAAATCGCCGTGACTACATAATATCCGTTACATAACAAGAACTTTTTATAGCAGTTAAAGAAACTGTGCCATTTTAGCCGACTGCTATTTGGTGGCATTGACAAGGCTTTGAATAACAGTTACGAACAACAAACTCCACATTCAAACGCTCTCAATCAACTTACAACATTTCTGGGGTTATTTTGTCAGTTACTTAAAATAACAAAGTAATACACACACACATTGCTGAACAACAGCTGAACCGGCAGTTATTTTTGGTCCATTGAAACTTTGTTTATTCAGTGAGGATGTACATGCTATCAAATTAAAACTGACTTTAAAATAGTTTATTTTCAACATTTATTTTAACCAACTTACACCACTTAAATAAGACAATGTTATGCTGTTTATGAATATCAGTATAAATGAATGTATCAAATAATTAAACCGCATCTTTAGAGCCAAAGCAAGAGAAAGCAACAAGAAGCTTACCTGAGTGGGATCTTGATGGCGATGTAGCGGTCGGCGGCGATGGCTAGCAAACTGAAGATGGAACTCTGCGTGAGCACGAGGACAAAGCAGGCAATGAACAGGCATCCATGAAAATTACTGCAAAATCCTGTGCTGATAACAATGGCGAAGGGGATGGCGAGGAGACCTACGGCCACATCGGCTGCTGCCAGGGACACCACAAAGTAGTTGGTGATGGTCTGGAGATTGCTGTTCAGGCTAACAGCCCAGCACACCAGCACGTTTCCGACCACGGCCAAAGCAGCAATCAGCAGCTCTAGGCTGATGTAGAAGGCAATTGCACCATTATCCATGCCGGCTGTTTTACGGCGGGTGTATTATGGGACTGCAAGCTCGCAGTGCCACTCATTGCTGGGCCACAGAGCTCCAGGCTCAGAATTGAGAACAGTCTGAGTAGAAGGGCTGAAGATACTTCAACCCTCTCTCCCTATACAATGCATGCAGTTTCCTTTACACAAGTGTCGTCCTGATGTGATGTTCCTTCTTATTTTCCTCCTAGACTGATGGCGAGAAACAGACGCTTCCAGGCAAGTTCACTATACCCTGCAAACAGAACAATCACATCTGGAAGATCAGCTTTACTCCAAGGGTCAAAAAAGCAATGATTCTCTGAAACAGAAGGTCATTTTCCCACCATCTCCAACCAGACAATCTTAAAGGCCAACAATACGGATGTATTTTAAGACACAAATATTTTTTAAATATATGCAGTTCATCATAAGACCAGGAAGTGTGCATTTGACCTCTGCAGCAATTTGCTTTTGCTATTATTGACTTACAATGCAAAAAAAGTATCTTTTATGCTGGCATTCACATGAATCTCTTTGGCGTTGCTGACCTAAACGCTAAAATGACTCAGGCATTCTCCTCACACCATAAATCATTAAATTACACAATGCATTGTTGTTCCTGTTATTCGATTATGTCACCAAAACAAATAGCTGATGTCCTCTGATATCTCATTTGCGCTTTTGCTCTTTAGATTTCAAAACCCATCTTAAATTACAGAGACATGCTTTAATGATAAGGCACTTTATCTGTTCCAGGTAAAAAAATTAAATAAATAAAGGACAAAATGAGAAATACAAGTAGTTATGTTGAAAGGTTCATCACTGTGCTTTGACCCTTGTGTGGTCATTTTAAATCTAATTTTAACTTTCCGAAATAAACCCCCTAAAACACATAACCGAGTCAGTCTCAGAAAAGCTATAGCTTAAGATCAGATCTGTTTTATTTTACAGTGCCACTGACACACTAACTATTGTGTTGTTTAAGCTTTGTGCATGATTTCAGCTTCCTGAGTCGAAAGATGGTTTTGAAACGGAGCTTTCCAAACAATGCTTTAAAGCTGTGCCGCCTTCTTTATCACAGGATACTGGATGTTACTGCGACACGCTCAACAAAATGTTACTCAAAAAATAGCCGACTACAGAATAATATTAAAGTTTAATGTGTTGGACAGTAGAATCTTTTAGATGCTAATGTTAAAGTGTTTCTATTATTAATCCGGTCAAAATGGGAAAGTGGTAACGCAGTTGTTAAGTTGTTGGACTGCTGATAGGAAGATTGTGGGTTCAATTCCCAGCAACACAACGCTACCACTGCTGTGCCCCTGAGCAAGGCCCTTAACTGTGCAGTTGTGTAAATGAAATAAATGTAAGTCCCTCTGGCTAGAAGCATCTGCCAAATGCCTGAACAGTAAAAGTCAATTCTAGAGCTACACAGTCACAGATTGGATAAGTGTAGGATACACCTACAAGGTACAACGGTGTAATTTGAGTTTAATATTTTATACCCTCTTCAATTAAATACACATCCTTATACACATTTATCTTTTCTCCGTTTCCCTTAGACATACTCCTCACTTTTATCTTGTATCTTTAGAACAGCACAGTGACTAAGGTTCTTAAATATTTATTAATTACATTTCAAATTACACACAAAGACAAGTTCATGACTTGTATTTTGTTAACTTTTAGACCTTAGTGCTAGTAGTAATAATAGTGTTATAAAACCAAACATATTTCTGGGTATAATAAATATTTCAGGCTAATCAAATTTAGTCCGATGTGGATTGATCACATATTTATTCAAAAAAATTTGTGAACAGTTTAGCATTAGATTCCAGTGTGTCCCCGTGTGTCCAGTGTGTACCGTGCTTCGGTAAATTATCTCACCTGGAAATTGTAGACATGTTTATAACAGCTAACAACTGCTGTTATGATCCAACCTGCCCTTTGTTAATTTCAAGTCTCTTATTAACATACTGATATTCCTTAAACACACTTAGTTTTGCTCCATTCATCTGGTGTCACCCAGAAGAGGATGAGTTTCCTTCCGACTCTATGAGCTTCTTTCTGATATCATCTCAATAAGTTGTTCTTTTATCTCTAGCTCATTCATTAGCGATCAAAATCTACCTCCAGATTTTATCTGTATAGTGAAAAAAATCTGATAGCAGTAAAATTGTAGTTTAAATGTTTCATTAAATGTGATTTATTGTTTAACCAGCAAATGTGTGTAAAAAATGATTACTTTCTCCCAGTTTTATTGAAAGTAAGTGAAATCACAACACAGTTGAAGTAATCATCACTGAAGTATACATTTATTGAACTATACTGCAGGTGCTGGTCATATAATAAGAATATCATCAAAAAGTTGTTTTATTTCACTAATTCCATTCAAAAAGTGAAATTTGTATATTACATTCATTCATTACACACTGATATATTTCAAATGTTTTAATTTGACGATTATAACTGATTATAACTAAATAAAATTCCAAATTCAGTATCTCAGAAAATTTGAATATTACTTAAGACCAATACAAAGAAAGGATTTTTAGAAATCTTGGACAA
>JAOUQX010000017.1:10153731-10189825 GCA_028566295.1 Liobagrus marginatus | reverse complement strand
TTCACTTTCACCGGAAACACGGCTCGGATCTCGGATTTGGGCTCGTATCTAGAACGAAAATATGGCCCGAGCTCCGGCTCGTATCTCAAAAAACTTGTATCTCGAGGTTCCACTGTATTCGTATCGGGCCCAATACCGAGCTCATGTACTTGTAGTCATAAAAATACCCCGATACCAAAGCTCGATAACTGACGTGATGTAATTTACAGGCTTTCACACACATGACTGACACAATGCCAACCTCAGCAGAGTGGAAATATTTAAAAATGAATGATGATTTTTTCTTTATGATGCCCTTATGCCCTTTGGAGATTACTGCTGAACTATATGCCTTAGTCTCAATGTGTTATGCTTAGAAAATTGCCACATCAACAAACCCCCTGCCTGTCAAAAAAACAGGTACAGACATTGGTATCGACGCGTACCAGAATAAAAATACTGGTACTCATACTCAATCTTTATAAACTGGTATAATTGCATCCCTAATCATTATAATACAAAAAAATATTCAATCTACTGCTTGGAAAGGGGAAATGAATATATATTGAAAATGCTTCTGATTCCTGACGTTTAAAGATTTTCTTTAAAATGGACTCACAAGTGTTGATTTGATCCCCACACTTTCTGCTGCCTGGAAGGCCAACGTGAAATTTCTTCTCTAAGAAACACACAAATCATACATATTTATCAGTTACTGCAGAGTAGAAAATCTGTGCATGTGTGTGTGTGTTCGACAACACCTTGTCCTGGCTGTTGAGCTCCTGGTATGGGATGTGAGCTGGCAGGTATGTGTGCAGCACAGCACAGAAAGCCAGACCGTCATTCCAACTGCTGCTGAAATTAGTGATGTCTATATTCTGCAAAATTATAAATTGGTGAGTTTATTTGACTGCTTCTTTAGTACAGACTGTTTACAGTACACTTAAAGAGTATGATTCCGACCTATAAAAAGCTATATAAAACAATAATATCAATAAAATATGTTCTAAACACAACAGTAGTTTCAGACAATCATAACATAACAATACATCTGAACTGTAAGCTGTGTTATGGGAGAGTCACAGACTCTGGTTGCTTGGAAACCGTGTTCTTACATCTTTAAACACTTTGACGTTGAGTGTAATGTCTTCAGTATGTAATGAGTGTGTGTGAATGTGTGTTCTTGTCTCTAATCTAAAATACTTCTAAATGAGATCAATGTCCTGGTTCCATTTTGTTTTAAACAAGAGCGTTAATGAAAGCCGCCCAGAATGAAGTCAATTTATAATAAATGATTAACAGTGTTTATACCAAAGTCATCTTTCAGCTGCTTTTAAAAACAAGGCTAGTTTTTAAGTTCTTAAATAAGTTACATCTGTCGGAAAAATTCCCCAGCCCAGTTTACGAGTTATAAACTGGATTAGTTTGGATTTGTGTGGAACTAAGCGTGACAGCACAACTAAAGTTAAATCACACTACAGGAGTTTTAAAATCCCGAACCGATTATATAATCTGGTTGCAGCACACACAACGAGAACCTACGCAGATTTTCTTCCCTCATCTTAAACAGGCACACATTACAAGATCTGAAAATGGCACTGCGTCACACAGTACAAGATGTTATTAAGATTATGTTGCCAGAGGGTGCGCTGGGTCACGTGATCTAAAGGTCACGGAAAAGCGGATGTAAACAACTTGCATCAATACTTATTGTTTGTTGCGAGAGAAAAAAACAAACAAAGTGGAAGATTAAACAAGTTTGGATGAGAAAATGGTTGGGGAGAAGGACAACATGGATTGTCAGTTGTTCAGTTTCTGTGCTGCATGTTTTGCAGCCACAGTTCCAAAATGTTTGGCACTTCCGTCTCTTTGTAGACTTGTTTCTTATTGGCTATTGTGAAAGTACTGACGTAATCATAGCAGCCATCATAACAATTTAAAATCCTAAATATCACACGTTTCATATGATCAGGGAGATCGGCCTAAAATTCCTGTAGTGTGATAACGGTCACAGAACCGAAGGAAGAAACCAGTCTGCAGCTAGATTCTTTTTAGCAAAAACTATAGCATCATTCCACCATGTTAGAGAAGATTACGCAGCGTGTCACACCACTGGAAGCAGACTTGGGTAATCAGTGGTCCTTTAGTTACTTTGCTCTGCTTGTTTTCCAACTCTCCCTGCTCTACACACTGCTGATTACCGGGATTAGGTATGATCAGTCAATCAGAGGTAAAGGTAAAGTGGGTGGAAGACCAAGTGAATTGGTATCTTCAGGCTGTTGATTGGCAGAATACAGCTGATCGAGGTAATCAGCAGTGTGTAGAGGAGGGAGAGTTGGAAAACAAGCAGAGCAAAGTAGCTAAAGGAACATGGACAAGGAACCCACCTTTGACAGGAACTGTATTTGTTCTAATATTTTGGCAGTGTTGGGAAACTTACATGAAAAACATTGAAAATGATCGGAGACATGAAATTGACCAGAAAATAAAAAAAATATGTCTTTGTTCAATCAAAGCATAAATGACACCAACAGACAGAGAAGAGAACTATAAAGCTAAGCTAATGTAGCTTTAATAAAAGAGTAGAGGTTATGGAGAACAGAGCTTTCCTGTGTATTGGTCACAGCTTGAAAGAACTGAAACAGTTGGTGTGTTCCTGTGCGGGATGTGTAAAAGTTAAACACCTACATGTAGAGACACTGTGCTTAAAGGCGGAACAGATTTCAGAAAGGCTAACAATAGCAAGCTAGCTTTGAAAGCCAAAGACCTGCCCTCCCTGCCCTACCTGCCCTAATCATTTTCCACAGCCCCGCCTCCTCCAAAACACATGAACACTGTTAGGCAAAGCAGAGGCTCAAATGACAAGACGAGAGACAGATAGCTCACGTCTGTACTGTCATATTTACTCACCGTTAAATCAAAGCGCATATCACAATAACGAACGTAAGGAGCTTTTTAAAAATGTAATTACACGCAGCAAGTAGGAGAAGTGGTAGCTCAGTGGTTAAGGTGTTTGACTGCTGATCCGAAGACCGGGGATCGATTCCCAGCACTGCCAAGCTACCACTTAAGAGTGTCTGCTAAATGCAAGTTTATAACAGGATCGCGCTGATGACATACTGTAGCTGTCTGCGTCAACAGGGTTAACAGAGGTATGCAAATACATATGTTGATAGGCAGGTAGAACTGTTCGGACCAAATGAGTTAATTGGACAATAATGGCTTCATAACTGCAGCATATTTACTGATAAATACCAAAGTCTTGAGTAAATAATTGATTCACTTTGTGCAATGGAAAAAAGTAGATACTTAATATGAGAGAATAAATGCAGTACATTGTTTTCATGTTCAGAACTGTGTACTTTCTGTGTGTACTTAAAAAAGTAAGAAAAACACAAGTGTGTTCAGGCATTTTCAACCGCTATTCAGCACAAGACACCAGAGAGTCAGTGAAGCCGACAAAGCACTCAGATGAGCACAGGTTGTGTGGATGTGATGTCATGACACCAAGCGTAAGAAATCTCATTGCTTCTTGTTTAAAAGCAAACACCATTAAAGGCCTGGAGCTTGACAGGAAATAAAGACACAATAAAAAACATATGAATAGACTCCCAGATTAATCAAATCGAGCCATAAACAAGCAATAAACTTAAAGTGCTCTGCTATATTTTCTCTCGTTGAAGTGGAAAAAAGAGCCAAATATGTTGCAATTCTCATCCGGAAATAAACTTTGATTATGTTAATTGTCATAATTGCTTTTCTGTTTTATTACCTGGAAAGTTTTTTTATTCCTAAAACACACTATTCTGTAGGGCGTGTGTAAGACATTTTATTAAAGAGTCACTGTGTGCTGTGGTTTAATGATGTCATGCTTATGTTGAAACCAGTTACAGGAACAAGCTTCATTGCAAAATTCTGATTTGTTGCATTCAAACGGTTTAAGATTTCTTACTGTAAATGGCCCATACAGACATATCCTTTAAAACACCCTGTACACACACATCTATATCCATTTGGCATGAGTCATACCAGTCACAAAAAAAAAAATCATATTTGTAAGACAATCTACCCTATTAGAAGCATGGAATGAAAGCAATTACAACCCTGCATGCTAGTGCGTTTTGGAGGGCAGTAATCAGCTCATCAGCAGCACATGATCAGGATGAGAAGGCAAACAAACCAAAAAAAAAAGCCAGATGGTTTGTATTTGCTGTCCCTGCTGCAACGACTAATTAGTGGGTACAAGACAGGAGTAGGCAATATAAGAATTTAGATTCTAGAGATGGATTTATACATATTTTATCGTCTATTTTGTAGATTTCTTGGGCAGCTATTTTAAACAGTGATGGAGTTCAGTAGTGACCATTAAATGATTCCAAAATATCCTAAATAATGTAAGAAAAAATGTTCTTATCCGTTCACTAAAAATGGTTACTGTTCTATGTCAGGGCTCTGCTGTGCTGCTGACATCAGATAATAACGACTGTGATAACGGATATGTGTGTGCGCACGCATTAGATTAGAGAAGGACTAAACTAAAGTCAGATTACTGTATCCACACAGTCCTAAAAAAAAATCATATGTTACATTAAGCAGAAAATGTTTCACCTCAATCTTTAAGTGTTACAAAGCAAAATGACCCCTAAAAGCTGAGTCTCTTTTGTCTATCCTGGATATTAGTCATAATATGCAGTACTAACCCGTTATATACTGCGTTTACTACCGCATAGCATCACTCTTTCTCCACATGTGCATTTCTGCTCCAACATTGGTGGAGTCTTGGTGTCTGCCTGTGTATCTTTTTGTGAGAAAGCAGCTGCAAGTATCAGGCTGCGAGTCCAGCAAACGTCGTACCTGATAACCTTCGGTTTTCTTCTGACACCACCTGAGGAGAGCGTTTCTCTTTGACCCGCCGTATTCTCTAGCTAGAGCAGCAAGAGGATCTTTCCTCTCCTCGCTGTGCAAAACACACAAGAGTTAATTAATACCGCAACTCAGTCAAGTGCAGTGTCAGTTAAGGCGATTTACATTTGCACAAAATAACTACTTCCTGTTTGTATGGGAGGGTTCGGGAGAATAGGTTGCTTTTTCAAAACCGAAAAAAGGCAGCACATTTATCTTTGGGAAATTCCTGTGTGCATTTTCAACTGGTTAGTCAGCCGGTATCAGTGAATTATTCGCGTTAGGGTCATGACCGACAGGAGGAAGCTTAACAGGGGGGGACAATCACTGACATTCCTCTGCATTGATAAAAAAAAATAAAAAAAATAAATACATTTCAAAAAATTAATCTGTCCATGTCTTTGACAGCCGGTCTTATTAAGAATTAGCATCAAGAATAAAGCCAGAGTTTTCATTTCAGGATCACTGGATATAATAAATATGAAGAAATCAGGGTTGTTCATTAAAGTTTCTATAATTTTAGTTAAAAAAAAAAATAAAAAAATACATGAACATGCGATTATCCTTTTCTTCCTTTCTACCACTAAGTGTGCAATTGTCTGACTTTAAGGAGGATGCCCTGATTGAGTCCTGACTTATGTGAACTAGTCAGCTGTGTGGAAGTTTTACGAATGCAGAGCAGACAAGCTGTAGTTCATTATCTACGAGAGCTACAGTCTGGAAACCCCTTGCTTTATTCACACTAGACAGACAGCAAAAGGAAGAAAGAACGAGGGACAAGGGGACAGAATGGACAGATACCAAACGAAAAAACAAACAAACAACACAAGAGACAGACACAACTGATTGTGACCTACCGTAGACGGCCCCGTGTAGTGGGCGTGACCGATGCCGTGGGGGAGGAAGAGTTTGAGGACAGCGATAGCTGAGGAGAGGCGGAGCCTAACGTGATTATTGAGGTGGGATTTGGGGAATCAGTAACCGACAGGTCTCTCTTCAACTCATCGCTGCTTCTGCGAGAAACTGACACACACAAGCAGAACAAAACGTCTGATCAAGTTTGTGTGTCCGGAACAGCCGGCAAGTAATTGGCCCAAATTGTTAATTATAAACTATAATAGACTTGCGAAGAGCAGCAATGCTAAGTTACAGTAACAAAGGTATGTTGAACACATGGCCTAATTCATGTTCCATTAGACACCATTACAATTCAATGATCACATTTTGCACAGACTGGGTCTCAAATACTTCACAAACTCAGAACCTACCCGGCATACTAAGCTCCGAGTAACTGCCTCTCTTATCCACCAGCGACGAAAGGGATTTTGGAGTGCTGACTGTGTGTCTCTGTAAGACAAACAGGCAAAAAAACAAAAAACACCAATTGAAATTACAATTCTGGTGAAGCTTTTATTAAACCTTACAGTCATTAACATCTGTGAGAAGTGTTATCTATATCGTATATAGACAGTACAGTATATAGAATTTTATATTGTCGTCTGTAAGGTCTGACCGAACAAATGTGCATTAAAAACCAATACAATAAAAATTACAATCAAAAACACTAATTATTCATGAAATCCATGAAAAAACCCATGACTGAAAAATATTCCTGGTATTTATAGCACATTATCTTATTCTTTGAGAACTTGTGCAAACAAAATGACGATAAAGAAAAACAGAGATTGAGTATGGTGTCTGACGTGACTCAGTTTAGAACTTTTGACATAATAAGCAATGAAATCTAACAGCCAGTTTAGCATCATGACTTTACACGAACC
The DNA here is from genome assembly GCA_028566295.1 of Liobagrus marginatus. Classification (NCBI taxonomy): domain Eukaryota; kingdom Metazoa; phylum Chordata; class Actinopteri; order Siluriformes; family Amblycipitidae; genus Liobagrus; species Liobagrus marginatus. The sequence goes on along the minus strand of JAOUQX010000017.1, from coordinate 10,183,163 downwards.
ACCCAAAAATGACATGTATATAAAATTGGACTTTGATTGAAATGTATAGTAAAGAAATACTACATGCCGATTTCTTTGTAAAAAGAGGCACAAAAGCGCTAACTGTAACCGGAATCAAAAAGCTGCTACAGAAACCTGAGAGGGAGCGAGTGAATAAAATGAAAATCTACATAAAAACATCCTGTTTCGGAAATGGAAAATTCAACACACAACCGTGTAACAACAGTGTAAGAGGGATGGGAAAAGAGAGCAGCTGTAAATCTTCTAGACTCGAAGGACTTCTAATGAAAAGAATGTAGACATCTGCTAAACAAATCAGGAGGCAGGGTGGGCAGAGCCCCACTTCCATGGGATTCAAATACAAGGAATCATTTTAAACATAAAAAATGCGTATTAACGTATTTTCTGAATGATAAAGATTTAGTGCAGAGGCCTTTACACTAAAGACATTTTAGAGTTTTGTCCGTTTTGTCAGGGACACTAACGCCTCCTACTGGTCACAGCTAAAGTTTTTTTCAAGATGATCATTTTGGATGCTGCCTGCTTGGATTTTACTTTAGATTTTACATATATACATTAACCCCATTGTTTTATGCCACTTTACTGGGTGCAGTGTAGTCACTGTTTCGCCATCATTACAAAAGCTGACAAACTAACGAGAAGTCAGAACCAAGAAATAAACCTCATTAACGACTCGTTCAAAGCAGTGCACTGTGTACTGGATTAAAATAAAGGCTGTGCTTCAAACAATAAACAAAATAACTAAATAAGTTATCACATTATAAATGTCATGTGAGTCTCTCAAAAATAAAATCAAGGTGAAAATCATGGCGGTCTACACAAATGTTTGGACATGCCATATGAAAAAAAGATCTTGTGTCTGTCTAATTGTGCTCAATCAGCACAACTCACGGCCAAAGTCAGTAACATGAATTTGCTTTAAATGAAATAATAATTGAAAGTAAATATGAAATAACTGCATAAGGTGTTCAAATGGCTGCTGTCTGGTATTGAATTATGGTCACATTTTTTATAACAGGAGGCCAGTTGATCTGCAAATTACAGGTTTATTATATTGTACATCTATTAGAGGTTGAGCTAAACTAAAACATTGTGCTGCCGTTTAAAAGTGGTAGCTCAGTGGTTAAGGTGTTGGACCACTGATCCGAAGACCAGCACCGTCAAACTACCACAGTTGGGCAAAGAACTGAGCAAGGTCCTTAACCCTCTACTGCTCGGATGCAAGTCGCTCAGGATAAGAGCGTCCGCCAAATGCTGTAAATGTTTACCAAAAAATATTGTATCCAATTACTTAGACGGTAAAGTTTTCTGTAACATTTATGCATGGTGTCTCAGTAAAGTAACAGCACGCTTGATCATCAGGTTAAAGTTGACAAGTTCTCCAAGAAGGGAAACTTTGTAAAACAGAGAATTCCGTATTTTAAACATTTTTAAGAAGAATTTATTTCACGCTTCTGACAAGCGATTGGTTTTGGGGTTTTTATTAATCAAAAAAGATGGGATGGGGAAAAATGATTGGGTCTAGGTTAGAAACTGATTTGTACTATAGACTTTCCAGAACCTTGAATGTAAGATTTATAAGCTATGACTGGTGCCTTTTAATTAAATCGAATGAAATTGTGTGCAAAATGCTGTTATGAGGATTAAAACTGTGAAAGCAAAATAATCAAACTTTGGAAGAAAAAGTCTCTCTATCAGAAGTCATTCGGTACATAAAGCTTAAGTAAGACTGATATCATGGCCCGGTTTTATAGACAGGACTTAGCCTAAGCCAGGATTAGACTAACCCTAACCCTTAGTCGAATTAGGATATTTAAGTATCTTTTATAAGAGTTCACTAGAAAAAACATTACTGGTGTTCATGTTGAGAGGAAACAATGGCAGTGACATATTTCAGGTATGTTACTACAAGTGTGACAACTTGTACAAACAACTCCAAACGTGCATTTCAGTCTAGGACTAGCGTAAGCCTTGTCTGTGAAACTGGGGGCAAGTGTTTCATATCAGCCAATGGTCTTTTTTAACACGATTAGGAAATGTATTGTAAAAATGTAAGTGGGGAAAAAAATAAAATAAAATCAGTAACAAACTAAAAATAATTAAATTCGCTAAAATTTGACAGTTTCATATGAAAACTAACAATTAATTGAACACTAAATCTAAATATGAGTGACTGTTAAACCATTGAGTAAAGAGGTGGCCCTGTTTGTGGCAGAATTTCGCAGTAACTGTTTAGTGAGGAAATGGGTTAAGATTATGTGGCTGTAATTAATCTAAGGAGGAATTTGGGTAAAGTACAGAAGAGTAGCAAAGGACAAATGATTTATGCTTTTCAGGGAATATTCAACAGCAGTGTTATTTAATTGCAGCTACAATGGTATTAGCTGACTAGTAATGTTATCTTTATCATTACATGTTTACAGGATCATTTATTGCACTCATCTATAACTGTCCTTTCAATACTTTTTTGATTAAATAAGAAGAATTGGTTTCAGGTCACAAATCACTCATTTAAAACATCAATGCCATAACAATGCATGCGATCAGGAAGCAGTGATACAAACATAACATTGGAATGTAAGTGTGGAGATTTTACTGTTAGACGTCTTGCGAGACAGTCTCAGTGAGAAGAGAAGAGGAGAGGAGTTTGTTTTAGTTTGTACCTGAATGGGGGACACGGCAGCAGCTGGAGGAGTTTTCATTGGACTTGGGCTGAGAGGGGTTCGAGAAATTGCAGCGGTGACCACAGCTGGAACAGCAGATGCTGGACTGCCAGGTATAGGGCCTACAACAAATGCGGCGCGCACACACACAAACACAGAATTAAACTAATTAAAACAAAATTTCATATTAACATAAGTATGGAGCTACTGAATTTCAAATCACACAAATAACTCGAAGTATGGGTACAAGTGAGAATTGACAAAACATCTTGGGTACTAACAAAACAAATTCTATTAAGAAATGTATTGGTTAAAACGGTTAGAAAAAAGTTTATTATATAAAACACAAATACTATTTTTATGTTTAATATAATTTACATTACGAACATTTTTACACGCAAAACATGCCAAATGGATAATCCCCATTATTCTTATTTGTCTGTCTTTTTATGCCACAGAAGCTTTCTCTAATCTTGCCTTTCTCTCCAGAAACGACTGTACTACATCAGAGTCCACCGAATATTATGGAATGCTTTGCCTTCTGAGATTAGAAAAGCGGAATCTCTTAAGAGGTTTTAAAACTTCTCTTAAAACTTACTTTTTTAGGACAGCTTTTATGTGATTGTGCTTATTTTGCTTTTAGTTACATCGATTTTGATCATTTGGTCAGAATTGTCTTAATGAAGTCTGCATTTTATCTGCAAATATATGATTTGCTTCTTTTTAACTAGTATTCATATTTGTATCCATGTACAGCACTCTGAGATGTTACTTTTAATAGCAATATATAAAATAAGGTTTATTATTATTATAATTATTAGCCCTTGCAATAAGCATATACTTAATAGATTAGACATGTTTTTCAATTAAACATCAGAACTAAGAATGTTACTGTGAAAAATATATTTTAGAAAAAATTAAATTTATATCATAACTATATAGGCATTATATTTATGCATCAGGTGTAAGTCAGCACCTGTGTGTGTGTGTGTGTGTAAATACCTTGGGAGGCACTATCAAAGCTCTTGATAAGGGTTTTAACAGTGGGCGAGGGCTCTGATGAGGTAGAGGAACGGCGGCTAAGTCCCATGCCCTGTCTCAGTGCAGCCAGATCTCTCTCTACTGCATTCATATAGTTAAAGACACGCCCACGTTCCTCATCCTGCCTAATAAAAACACAGACACACAACATTTTAACAATATTTTTTCTTTTCAACCATGAAACTCAAACCCGGTTTTCTAGGGTAGCCTAAATGTAGTCGAACTGAATGATACAGATATGTGGAAAACTGTAAAATGACTATAGCTAAAGAAAGACACTGTTTTTCATACACATAATGCCAAAGCAGAACAACAGGTTCTCACACATCACTCATAACACATGCTTATTAAAAAACACTTTATGTCCGCCTCATGAATAAACAAAAACAGAGAAAATGTACTTATTTTAAGCAAGACTTTGCTGCGTCTCTTCTTGTGTTTCATTTTCTCTAAACGAGAGATATTTATTATTTTTTGCCACGCCCTTCTGGATGTTCGCCTTTATGTGGAAGATGGACAGATGCGGAAATTGTGTGCATGATATAAGAATTGGTTAACTGAAAGGTGCTTTACTTCTTGCTCTTGAGCTCATCTAGCTCTTTGCTCATCTTTTCGTTCTTCTCCTGGGCTTCTTGAAGGCGGCGCCGCAGGTCCCCAATCTCCTCCTGAGCCTCTGATTTTATGTCGTTAGCAATGACTACAGCAGTCTGCAGATCAGCCTGAAACTGTCTCCACTCCGCAGATTCCTCCTGCAAAATAAAAGCATTTCATGTGCAGTCACCATTTATACCCGGGTGCTTTTGTTACATTTATATTTTTAAAAGTTGGCTCACTAGATTGTAAACTTCGCCCAATAACTCTGTTGGTGGAAAAAAATATATATATATTTTATATATATAAAATATATATAGAGAGATTATATAAAAAATATATATATTTTTTTTTTTGTTTATTTATATTTAGGGCGGCTAGTTCAGGTAATTTAAGTAAGAGGCAGGTTTTAACTCATCGATTAAAGACACTAGACTCGACTGTTTTGACATTGATGAAAAGTTTAATCATCCTGGTGCCAAACCAGAGAGGTGTCTTAAGGTATACCTACACCTTGTGTACACCTTTCTTTAATCTACACAGGGTAAATGGGTTAAAACAGCACTACAAGAGTCAGTTCTCTTCTAGCTAATGATCTAGAATGAACAACACGCGTGTTCTCTGTAAATACTAAATACCAGAGCAAATTGAATAAATACAAATTGAATAAGCATTATTAATTCATTACATTATGCTTTAATTTATAGAGATTTTACTTTCATACTTACTTTACTATAGATTTAATTTTCAGGTAGGACAACCTCTTCCATTATCCATTTTGGCAGATAAAATATTTTTTAGTTGTAGTTTTCTTACAAGTTATGTGAAATAATAAGCCATGTGCAATGAAACCCTACAAAACTACAACTCCGAAAGACCGTTTTCTTATCGGAATGCGCACGATCAACGTCACACAACCCGCGAGTCCTCGTGAAGAAGTTAAATTAATGAATATGGCAGGAAGAGCACAAAAGACAACAAATCACAGGCAATTAACACACAAGAGAAAATTGGAAACAAGGAAAAATAGAAGCCAATTCAATGAAAAGTGGAGATGAGATTAGTCGAGAATGACTAGTATATGAACCAGACAAGGAAATAATGTAACTACTGCACTGGTAATTGATTAGACAAAATGTATTTTATTCTTTGTTTTTAGTGTACAGATTTTTTCTACTCTACACAACTACAGTATTTACTGCTTTTTGGGTTTGTCTAGGTTTTTTTTTTAATGTATTTATCCTTTCAGATAATCTGATACACCCTGCACTTTTATTATATTCATTAGAACCGAATTTATGCCTCACTAAAATGCATGTTTTACATGTAAATAAATATATGATGTTGTCTTTAGCGATATTCCAGCGTCTTAATTTGGGTGGTCAATCTGCATTTGAAAGTGTTTTAAATCTAGCTAAATCAAGTAGAATTACTCTAAATCAAGTCATTTTACTCATTCAATCATTATCTAGCGTTTATCCTGTTCAGAGTCGTGGGGGCGCTGGAGCCTATACCAGCTAATTTAGGGTGTGAGGCGGGGTACACCCTGGACAATCGGCAGTTCATCGCAGAACTAACACTTACACACACGCGCGCGCGCACACACGCTTTATAGTAGCTAATTCACCTATGTCCAATCACATGCGTTTGGAGGTAGGAGGAAACTGGAGTACCCGGGGAAAACCAACGCAAGCAAGGGGAGAACATGCAAACTCCACACAGAAATACCCTGGGTGGGAATCTAACCCAAGGACTTATTGCTGTGAGGCAGACGTGCTAACCACTCTGCCACCCTAAAGTAAACTTTAACCATACAAAATGTATTTTCCCAACAACAAAATTGTGGCCTGTGAAAATGTTGAGTGGCCAGTAACCTTTGAAAACCACTAGCCACAGTGGCTTGTAAGCAAAGAAGTTAATGTCATGCCCTGCTTGTTAGTTAGTAAAGTAGCCTTGCTACTCCAAAAGTTTGATACAGTTGCTAACTTGTCAATTAATTACTGCTTGTTGACTGAAGAACCAACCGTATGTGATGTGAAATTTTAGATGGCATACTTTTATTAGTCACTGTGACCATACAATTATTATTATGAAGCATTTCAAAGATAGGTATTTTTTTACATAAAACCCAGACTCATAGAAAGACGGTCAATAAACTTAAAATAAAAATAAAAAGAGTATTACCCGCAATTTACGATGAAGAGTTTTAATCTCCTTTTCCATGTCATATTTTTGGTCGTGGAGTTTTTTAATAGAATCTACAAGAAAGATAAAGAACGTTAATCGGGTGCTAAATTTTTAAACAGAAAACGAAATGGGACTCAATGGCACCACTTTGTGGCCAACGCCATTACGTGTGTGGTAGAAATTATGCCGTTTAGAAATAGAACACTTTTACATATTCTTTTGCATGCACTATTATTCACATCCATTATCATTTTATCATGCTGTCCGGGCCGACTCACTCTCCAAGTCCGAGATGATGAGGTTGTCATGGAGTTTGACAGCTCGATGTTGCTCCACTTCATCCTCCAGCTCGAAGATGGTTTCTTTCATGTCAGCAATCTCTGTGTCTTTTTCCTCCAGCTCCGAGCACTGCTGAGCCAGAACATGCTTCTGCTCAGTTAGCTGTTTCTGCACCTCATCCCGGAATGACTGAAAATCTGATTCCAGCTGGAACATGCAAAACACACACACACGTGAGTTCCTAATATGATTAAAGCCCATCACTAATATTACCAAAAAATGTACAGTCCACTTCAATCAGGTAACTCTACTCCCCACCATCACATAGATTAGACTAATTATCAAACTTCGACAATAAAATCCAATTATTACTGCAAGTAGAAAATCACTCCACTGTATTCAAGGCAAAACTTCTATCTAAAAGATAGCCACATGCTAACACAACTAGTGAGTGTGATGACTGTTTATTGTAAAACAAACATTTGTACAAAATCAATAAAAAAATGCACAAATAAATAATGCATCATATTAATGGCTAAGAGCTGCTTGAAGTCTAAATTAATGTAACAAAGTACACAGTGGTTTAGTCGTTGGCCTCTCCTCAGAAGATGACGCGAGTAAAATTCTCCTGAGTGAGGCCCTTCACTCTCAATTGCTCAGCTGGATAAAGAAAATGAAATAAATATAAGTCGCTCTGGATAAGGGGCCAGAAATGTAAATTACTGTATGGCAGAAGCCAATGATGTTTGGTGCAAATTCATTATTCTGTTATTGCTGACTAAGCCATATACTGCTAAACACACAAACTTTCACCTTTCGAATTGCATCCTGAAGCTGAGCAGCCTCATTTCGAGTATGCCCCAGTTCCTCTTGCAGCTCAGCTGCTTTGGTTTCGGCTCTCTCTTTGTCTAATCTCTCACTGTCCAGCAGGTGGCGTATGTCAGTCTTGTCCCCAGCACCCTGGATAGAGAGGAGTTGGGCTACTCTCTGCCTCTCCTGCTCCAGCTGGAGCCGACAGCGGACTAGTTCAGCCTGCTCGTCCTCATACTGCATTCTCATGGCATCAAGCTCAACAGCAGTAGCCTCACGCTCTCTTCGCTCCAACTCTGCAGCCCTCTCAGCCATGTGCACACGTTCCTTTAGGGCTCCCATAAGGCCCTGTGCCTCAGCATTCTCCTGCTCAGCCATTTTCAGTGCACTGCTTAGTTGCTGCTGCACACCAAGAAGCTGCTCCCTCTCAAGGCGTGAGTTCTCATTTAATTCAGTGTAGCGCCTTTCCAGCTCCATGTAGCGACTGCTCTTGGCATCCTCATCATCTTTGGCATAAGCTACACGGTGCTCATCCAGCAATCCACGCAAATAGTCCAGCTGTCGGCTATAGAGTTCCAGCCGCTCACCTTGCTGGCGCAAAGAGTCCACCAAGATGGCCCGCTCCTCTCCCAGGCGTTCGTTCTCGCCGCTCAATTCTTGTGCAATCTGCTGAAGGTCTGCAAGCTCCTGTAGTGTAGCCTGTAACTCCTCTGCTGTGCTGTGCTGGCTCTCCTCCATCTGGTGGATGCGCTCAGTCAGACAGGCTACCGAGACCTCACTAGCGGTGGCGCTGCTTCCGCGGCGCGAGCGCCTTCGGCCTGGTGAGCCACCTTCTGACTCAGATGAGGAACCACAACCAGATGGTGCATCCAGGGCATCATCACTAGACATCACGGCCTGGCATGGTTCACTACACTCACTGTCCAGAACATCTGGTGACCCCACTCGCCTTGCCTCAGACAGGAGGTCCTCAGTTGAACCCCTGGCAGAACCTTCTGTTGAGGATGTTCGCGTCCCTCCATCCCCACCACTGCTGCTGCTGCCTCCACCACTGGTTGTTGGCTCTGGACTGAGAGAGGCACAGCGTAGTCCTTTCTCAGGGCTGTCCAGGCGCTGCTCCAGTGAAAATCCTAGAGCATTTAGCCTGTCTTTTAACATCCGGTTCTCACTCTTTAGCAAGTTGAGTTCCCCACGAATGCCCAAGTTCTGATCCTGCAGTAACAGAAGGGTTGACTCCACATCAGCAGCACTTATCCCAGATACAGCTTCCTTCTCCTGTGGTAGCTCAGCCTCACACTGGTCTTCTTGCTCAGGGACATCCTGGTCCAAGCCCAGTTGTGCCCTCATTCCACGCAACTCAGACCGCAAGTGTAAGATTTCAAGGTCTTTGCTTTTGGCCAAGCCCAGCAAGTCCTTAACTCTTGACTCCAGCATCGCTTTGTTGCTGATATCATAGCGTAATTTGCTTGACTGGGTTTCAGACTCAGCCGATGAGCGACAGCGAGAACGCTTCAAGGCTACACAGTTAGAGGGCCCAGACTGCTTCTTGGCAGTGCTGGTTTTCTCACGGGTGACTCCAGGTTCCTTTTGTGCAGACGACATCCCACGCCTTCCTGAGGAACCTACAGAACAGAGAATAGATTATAATAGATTATTATATTATTACTTTATACAGATTGGTTTTCTGGAGGACTTCTCATATCCTTGTTTAGAAATACATCCTGATGTACTTCATTAATTCAGATTGTACCCATTTTAAAGGTTATATTGATTCCTGTTACCAGAGTTGGACTTGGTCTTTGATTCGGTGTTGCTCTGAGTGGAGCTGGCGCTCCTCTTGCTTCTTGTCGTGGTACCGTTGCTGTTGCTACCCACAGAGGCTCCTCCACTTCCAGCATTCATGGCTGCAAGGTCATCGTTGCTCTTTGTCTGGTTAATATATGGCAGGTATTTGTGTATGAATGTTATAGTTACCATTATGCATAATACCACTGCATTATATGTAATGGAACATAAATCTTTACAGTATGACACTTAAAACAAGTTTGGCCCGTTAGCTCAACTGAGAAGAAGCTATGTACTACAGCCTACCAAGAAACACTAGACGATTGTGTATTTTTACCCTTTTTTAGAAACATCTTGGCTATATTTTCACTTCCAAATACTTTACGAGATTAGCAATATACAGTACATAATGCGCTAGAGAAGTTATAACATTGAAGTTAAATACTTTGTCAACGCGAACACAATTGAGTGCACGTTGGTATGACAAGAAAAAAAAAATCATAACATTTTGATCGGGAAACGTATTGCAGCAAAACTCCTGAGAAGATTTCCCAACAAAGGTTTTGAAAGTTTCATGGGAAGTATATACGCTGTTGGAGAAAGTCTAAACATTTTCTTAAATTTACCTTAGACAGATGGGCTGTGTTCTGGTTCTTAGTTGTGCTCTTTCCTCCAGTGCCCATAGTGGCGCTGGACTCAGGTTTGCCTGTTGGTTTACTGACGGTGGTAGTTTTGCTGGAGGCACCTGTGGGCCTGCTCACCTTTTTCATACTGGGCTCCAAGTTGTTGATACATTTATGGCGCAATCTGCAGAAAGAGAACACCAATGAATAAAGTGGAAGGATTGTTAGAAAAGATGCTGCTTCAGGGTTACAACTCGACGTCAGTTTAATCCTCATCCCAGGTTAGTGCCTGTATGGATTTTTATAAATTCTTTCTGTATCTGAAAGTCTTCCTGTCTTTCCTCCCACCTCCAAATATTTGGGCTGGCTGTTCTAGTTGTAGATATGGTGTGATGGTGTGCTGCAAGGGGCCGGTGTCCATGTCAACTGTTTCAGTAGAGACGTCCTGGCTAGGATTTAGCAATTTCTGAAGAATTAATAAATTTAATGCCAGTGCAGTAAAAACACCACATAATTCTACATTTTACATAACATTCGCCTAATGAAGCAACAACAAACAATGCAGTCTTTCAATTTGAAAGTCAATAAAACACTTTTGTCACTGATTTTCTGCAGTATACGGTTAACTAAACGTGCTTAACCTTGTAGAAAAAGTCATAGGGAAGATGCTAACTGCTCTAACGGATGCAGAAAAAGGCTTCCTTCCACCAAGACTCGGCTACATGGCGTTCATAGAAAAATCATACAGCAGAATCCAAGAATCATCTACAAACTTTCAACAACATCAGGAAAAATTCCTGTTTTCCATTACCTAATTGAAGAAGTCCCAGTTTTCCTCGGAGAACACATTGCCTATTAAACACTAGTACTGTGTGCTAGACAGTCATAAATACCAGTGCAGTCCTCTTGGGCTTTATTTATATGCACAAAGAGGTTGGAAGGAAGCACTGCTGGACCATTTGAATGCACGCACAGAGTGTGATTGGAGGACGGGGCAGGGAAAAGGCTGTAGCTGCTTTTCTTATCACATCATCACAGCCGTTACTGAGGCCGAGTCTCGCCGGAGTTCACCTTCAATGTCCTTAAAAGGCTTTAAGAAATCTGAGCAGATGCTTAAACACAGCACACGAGACACGTCTTATCATAAAGCGTGTGTGAATAAAATAAACATATGGTTACAAATTTAAAATATAGCTGTAAGCAGCAATTAACGGGGTCAAGCCCAATTTGTAGTCTAAGTAGTAATAAAAGATTTACATAAAACACTCCTAGAAACTAATATTTCTCTCGCTTCTGATTCTTTGGCTCATGTCGATTCATATTCACCATATGATCAAGAAATCTAAACTACTTTCATGATATTAGACCAAAATATACAAAACAAGAGGGCTATAATTAATCATAACTAATTATTACATTGTGCACAAGCACAAGCACAGAGCATCAATTATTAGAAGAAGCCAAATTCAAATGAAAGATTTTATTCCTTTTAACACCAGTAATTGGCGAGTGAACTAACGATAATCGACTAATCACACGATGAGGCTTTCACATCAATCTGGCAATGCAGAGATCACGCTCGCGCTGAGGTGCTTACCGTTTAGTTTTGCGAGGGAAGTTGGAAAAAAAGCAACTAGGCTAAGTTTATGTGCACTGCTGCCTCACATTTTAGTAACATTATTAATCCGACATGTAACGCGATATCAGCAATATTTATACACGGAATTAATATTTTCAGATTTAATGAAGGTAAGATGCATTTATTTCTTTAGTGCACGCTGAGCACATGGAATTTGAGTTAATGCAGCTCTAAGCAGAATAGCATCAGAGATCATTAAGAAAAACGCTTAATGTGCAACCTTGCGTTTGGATGTTGGAATCATCTGCTTATTCGTGCATTGTATGCTTTATTAATAACGTGCTATATAAGTTTTGTTTGTTATAAACATTATCTTAATGCTCTAAGCTACATTAAGCGTTTTTCATGGTTTGCGCACTGTTGATCCTACCAAGTGTATTGCATTTTAGCTCCGATATATATATATTTATTTATCTACACTTGGCGTGTTGTAGATGTGTGGAATTACATGTTTGTGACCGTCATTGAGCAAACGGAATTAAAGCGCGAGGCACAGGTTGGTGTCTGCATGGCTTTCATATCCAAATAGTAATAAATTAGTGCTGATTAAATGTTATTAACATGTGTACTGTGTGACGAGAGAATAATACACTCTATCTTGTTTGAAAACATTCCTCGCTGCCGTACGGAGAGTTATGCGGGGTAGAAATTCTAATTCTGAACGAACACACTGGGTGAGGTGCGCGCACCCCCAATTACAAGCCGGCAAAGCGGGCTTCGCTTGGGGCTCCACGCTACCATGGAAGACACACACACACACACGTTAGTATACTAGTTTATTACTACACACAGTTTTCGCAGACCATCACATTGATTTATACACAGAAATGGTTAATCGGTTAAACGGTTAGTTATTATCCCGCATATCCCTCCACACGGCAGCTCGGAATGTTTATAAACAAGATAAAGCGAGTGTTACCCTCTCGTTGCACACAGTCCACGTTTTAATAACATATAACCAGCACTAATTTGACATTTGCCTGGCTTACTTTTCAGAATTTATGAAGTGTATGTGACGTAGTGCTCGGCGCAACCTGTTCAGTGTGAGATCACTTCCATGTTTGTTTAGTCACTAAGAGATCACAGTGTCACGTTTTTTCCACAGTAATTTTTATAAAATAACTTTTGACTTATAGGTCCTAAAAACTTCCAAGTACGTATGGTATCCTATCATATTGTGTTCTTTTGGCATGCCAATTTTCAGAATTTATGAGCATTTCCTTCTAGGAGCTGCCATAAAATCGCATGACAGATTAAGAACCAAAAAATATATAATAAGAAAACGTGAAATAGCACATTTATATAAATAGCCCCTGCGGTGCTTGACCCCTAATTACAATGAGTAACTATTGAGCTGGGATTGAGCAATTGCAAACAATCCTCTAATAATCTTAGGGTAACAATTAGCTACTCTAAATTGTCCATAGGTGTGAATGTGTGTGAATGGTTGTCTGTCTCCAAGTGTTAGCCCTGCGATTAACTGGTGATTGTCCAGGGTGTGCCCCGCCTCACACCCTAAGGATAGGCTCCAGTGTACCTGCGGCCCTGAACTGAATAAGCACTTAAATGAATTAATGATCACAGCAATAGGTTACCGAATTTTATGCCATAGAGATACATAAAGAAACTGAATTGTGAACAGGAGTGTGAACAGGAGTGTTTTTTAAGATCCGAAGATCATGGGTTCATTTCCCAGCATAACCAAGGCCTTTAACCCTCAACTGCTTAACAGGACAAAGGAGACAAATATAAATAAGTAGGTTGGTAAATTCTATCTATGAAATAAAATACAAAATTTTTTATTAAGTTACATGATGTAGTGCAGATATGTACCGGTTGTTCAGTTAAAATTACCCTCACGGGATTAATAAAAACTGCCTGCCTGCTTATTGACTAAATCAGTAACTAAATGTGAACTACAGCTATTTTAAGTTGCTGTGATCCAAAAATGCAATTTAAAGTAGCCACTAAACTGTTAACAGGGTTCATTTCAAAGCAGGAAGACGGAATGGTGGTATGCTGATGGGTTTGACTGGCCAGCAGCTGAATCCAAACAAAACTGACAGCATCTTAGTGAGCTTTTAATGTTGCTATCCACAAGCCATCAGGTTTCTCAACACCAAGAACTGAATTTCCAAATATCACGGACACATTCATTAAACACAAATCTGTGTCTACTACTCAATAAGCCATTTATATAGTCACTTTAATGCTGTTTCAAAGCTGCTGCTGAAATGTAGTTTACTGTTTATAAATCCTTATTTGCCCAAATGTCACAGTTTGCAATATGGTCGGCGCTATATTTTATGTATCTGTCCTGTGGCGTATTGTGTTGTTTGTTTTGCACAGTCTGGTTTATGTAGCTTGGTGTTGTCTCATGTGGCTCTCTGTTATTCTATGTAACACCATGGTCCTGGAGAAATGTGGTATCGTACTATTAATATCATCAGCTATACAGTATATGGCTGAAACGACAACAAAAGCTTCTTGACTCTTGACTTGGATAGCTATCTTAGAGAGCATTTTCTCAGCTGCGGAGGAATTTTCACCACCGCATTCACCCACATCGGTCAACTTTAACCAAAATGGTCCCTGAGATTAGTGGTTCTCAAACTGTGGGTCGCACAAAGTCACTTGGCTGCAGCTAAATTAACGGTATGGTGAATGAAACAAAATAATTCCCATTAACAGTAAACGACTCTCCAGACACCATTCCTTTTTTCAGGAACAGTTTTTAAAAACAGAAGAATCAGAACCATTCATTGAATGGCTCACTAAATAAATCATCTGATTCGTTTCGTCTGAACTGTCACGCGTCTGAATTAGTAAAGTACAGCATTCAATGACTGCGCAGCATATGTTAATTGTATATTTCATTCATATAACAACAATATCCATTTTAGAATATTAGGGTGGGACTTGGAATTGATTACACATGTCTACGTGTGTTCTGGAATGAAAACGTTAGGGAACCATTGATAAGACACTGTGTGTGTTTGGGATCATGCTATTTATGCCAATAAAAGGTATGCAAGAAAATTATAACTTACTTCTAACGGTGGTGAAGTCCAGACACTATTTAAAAATGTGATAGCATTCCTCATCAGTCTCGGGCAGCAGCATTTTGTCATTTAACAGCGTCAAGTTGATGAAATGTTACTCTCGTTACTGCCGATCATAAAAACACGCTCATATAAACGCCACTCTTTTAGAAATAAATATACTATACAACTACTTTCTTCAACCCAGAAATAACTAAGTAAATAGCTAACAAACTATACTCGCTACTACCAAGCTGTTACTGTAGAGCTAGACACAGCCCTGTAAGAAAGAATTTTACAATCTAGAAGGCATTTCATTGGATGAACTCCAGACTAGTACAAGATGAATCATTGCAAAATCACGAATCATATTCTTAATATCAAAACAAAGTGAAAAGAAGTACAAAGTTTCAGGATGTAAACTGCTCCCAGTGTCTAGTGTTCATGCCACTAAAGGACAGGTACATAAAGTGCACAAAGTAAGGCCTTACTCTTCTCAACCATAATGCTTTGAAGGGCTGATAAACGTAGATCATGGTTCAGCCAAACACCCACATGCTTCACACGCGTCTGTCTGTACTGTATGTGCATACTGTACGTACACCGTCACCCAGCATGCCTTGCTGACTAAGCAGGGTGTGGGCATGCATCAAATATTTTATCTTCTTCTCTGGAGCCAAAATAAAGGTCATAAACTGGCAATATTATTGCATAGTATAATTATGACACCGCACTCTTCAGATATGGGGGCCAGAAGAAAAGGTTGTGACTCCTCCTCTGTAAATAAACATCATTAGCGGTGTCAGCTCAACAGACCCGACGTTTAGCAAACTAGAATTTTTCCCAGAGCCCTGCCAGACAAAAACAGGGAATGGAAATCATAACTTAGCTGACATTCTGAGACAGGAAGAGAAGACTCAAGTGGGGTAGAGAGAACGGGTGAAGGAGGTGGTGAGAGGAGCTTAAACCATGCTGACATGCATGTGCTTGCTACAGCCCCAAATAAACCACAACGACTTAAAGCCCTACAGTCATTTACAAATGGCTGTCAGACACCGACTCAGATTTCTGTTTAACATGCAGAAAAATAAGCTTTCAATATTTCAACATGACAACTTTGATTTTTTTAAAAATGCTTATGGTTTTCCTTTGCTCTAAATATAGGTTTTTGCCTAACAAGTAATAAAAGCTTAATGCTTATAGTTTTCCCTGATTCAGCACAGCATGGCACTACAACAGTCACAGAGCTGAGGTAGAGAAGACACCTGGTACATTCTCACTAAACTAAGGCGTTTGGTCATGAATGATTTTTCGAGAGGGACACAGAGAACAGGGTTGGCTATTGAGGCCTTTGGTGCTGTTTACATGCCACAGTATTTTAATAGCCAGGCTGCAGACCTTCATAACCACACACTGCTGTACTCCATCACTGAGCTACAGGACTGAATCAATGAATGAAGTGCATTGTGTGTCTTTTTAAGATCGAGAGACATTTTTAAACCACTAGCTCCATAAACGCAGGGAAAACAATAAATACTAACCTGTGTTATAGGGCTAGAGTTCTAAACAAATTCTAATTTTCTTTTTATTCTAATACAATTTGTATATTGCTTTTAACTAAGAACAGTGCAATTTCAGAATATACATTTTAAGCGCATGAATGTATGCCCAACATACAAGATAAAGCAAACAGTAATGAGGACAAACTCTGCGAATTGAAATAATGAAGAAACGTAGAGAGAACCATGACACCAGATAATAAGCTATAAAATGTATTCACCTTCTATATCTGTTTGCTATAATGATAAATGTGTAACCAAAAAAATATACATAAGTCACCATAATCATCAAAACAGATTTTATGTTTTGATGATGGTGACTTATGAATATCAATTCGGACATAATTCATAAATTAATACGCCAATGTTCTTGCCATTCATTCTAAAGCTTTTTTATCAAGCGTTTGTATCAGCTGCTACTCAAAGCCATCTTCCTGGTTTTTAATTGCTACTCATTATGTATATCTCATGTATATATCAGATATTAGAATTTTATATTTCCAAGTTTGGATGGCATTTATACACACAATATTAAATACTAGATTCAGATGGGTTCAGAGCTTTGATTAATTTTTTTTAGCAAACAGCAGCTGTGTATTACAGGTTTAAATTATGGCACTCATTCTAATATCTAACTGCCCATGTACGAACAGCTCATTACAGGGACTTGCATTTTTTTTTTACACTTTCTATAAGGATATAATGAACAGGTTTTAAGGTGTCTCAAGTTTCAAAGCTTTGAACAGTCAGGGGTCAAACGGCAAAATTTCCCAAACAGGAAAATCTTTAGTCCAGAGAAGTTTATGCTTCCCAGTTTTTTTCAGTAACATGACAAACTGTGGTTCTTTAACTTATGAACATCGAGAGAGAGAGAGAGAGAGAGAGAGAGATAGAGAGAGAGAGAGAGAGGAGAAGCTGGTAAGGAAATCACTGTTATAGCTGCTAAAACATGGTTGAGCAATTCACCAAAACACTATCACTATAACAAATATTATATCACCCAGTTATTCTGATTTCAGATGTTTAGATGCTGTGCTAATTAATGCATATCAGCCTGAATACAGCATCACAAATTCATTCCAGACTGCAAATCATCAGCTATAGTGGGAACTCAAGTCTCTTTAAAGCACAAAGCAGCTTGAGATGAAAAAGACATTCGGTGCTTTTTACCATCCAGACATTAAACTCAAGTGAACTGAAATGTCATGAAGAACAGAAAACAATCACACCAGTTAAAGCCAATACATGCAACTGGAATGGTTCTTATATGTAAAATGTTTGTATCTAGTTATACTGTGAAATACGTACATTATTGTCACTTTTTTGTCAAATTTCACAGTCTTTAGATCAGACCTAAAACATTGTTCTATTTGCCCCCTGGAACTTTCAACCTCTATTAGCATGACTATTTTTTTAAACAATCAAATGTTTAAATAGTAACTTCAAATTTTTAATTGTACCAATTACAAAATTACAAAAATGACCAATTTTGACTTTTTTTCAATACGGTACACAGTGTGTAACGCAACACTAACATCAAGTATTGTGGTGTAATAATATGCACATTTTTATTAGAATCAAGCTGGAGGCCACTGTGTGTAATTTTCTGTCCAAAATTCCTGACATTCCCGAAATAAATAAGGAAAGGGGAGCACTAAGAACACGTCTGTGAAGCTTAAATGAAGCTTGTGCTGCAGAAAAAGAGGAGTGAATATGTTTGAGAATGAAAACTATTAACATTTTGCATCTAAGGGAACAGTACTTTATAAGTATAATCATTATATTCAAGAGGTGAAATAAGGCTGCAAAAAACACCACAAAACGTCACTTCTCTCTTTATATGTCACTTACAGAGGTCTTACATTTAAGATTAAGAATAACTAACTATTTAATTGAGCGTAATGTCAAATGTACCTCAATGGAAAGGCGTTCATTTGAGGGTTTCGTCCAGTGAAAATGAAAAACTTAAGTTTAAAATGTAATTTTTGGGTCAAACAACACGTTTCCATTATAAGTACACGTACTTTTAATGTTCTTGAAAACCTTCAACTTTCAAAAGCTGTATTTTTTATTTTTATTTTTTATAACTACTAGATAAGAAAACCAGGACCGGAAACTGCGTCAGAGATCATTCCCCACGGATACACAGTATCCGTGCTCTTTTTGTTGTTACCCTGTAACATTAGGCCTTAAAGTACCGCTATCCCTTCAAACCGAGCCACAGCCCCCAAAAGCGCTATCTCCAAACCATTAAAACCAAATACAGTCAGTTTTACCTTCCTTTCCAGGGATTTTCCGTGATAACGACAGCTTTTTGGGGTTTTTCCCCCGTAATCCACTATAGTGGCCGTATTAAAACCGTTTTTATGTCGTTTCTAACCCAGGACAGACAGAGCCTCCTCCCAGTCATACAGCTGCTCAGCCCCAGCTTCAGTTTGCGGCTCACCAAGAGTACAGCACCGCCGAGAACGTGGAGTGAATCTGCAGAAAGAATCGGCGCTTCGCTGCTGGCACTTTTACGAACGACTCCTGTTAGGTGAATCGGCGAAAGCGGTTCAGATAAATAATAAATCACACCCGTTTTATCTGCTGAATAAAGAAACATTGTGTTAATATTTATACCACATTGTAGTTATTAGGACATATTCATTAATTAGGGTACTGAGTAACGATATGTATGGGAAGCAAAAGAATAGCATAACTAGGTTAACATGGACGGGATTGTTAAAAAGAGCCGAATCAGATAAGTGATTCATAAACCCTATACAGTACTAAAAGTGCCTCCCCACCGAAAAAAACAGGTTTCAAAACAAAAGTTTTTTTCTAACTTTTTTTTTTATAGATTAGTGTTAAAATGGTCTCAAATATTTGTATTTTTTAATATCTAAAAAAATAGGAGATATATAGTAAGGGCCTTTCGTTAAAATAGCAAAACATTTTTTAGAAACAAACACGTGCCTACTTTACCAACATTAAAATTCATTTGTTTGTAAAATTTTAACATATTTATGTACATTATATCAAAAACTATTATGTCTCAAATATACAATGCAAATATAAATACATGAGACATGTATTGTGCTCAGCTTGTGTCTGCTTCTATACCCACACAAACCATTGAGTAACCATCTGATGCATATGTGAGAACAATAGACACAAGCTTTAAGTACAACAGTTGAATATAGTTGAATTAAGCACTACAACAGTTTATAGCATACTAGTAGTGCCATCGCATATTTTTAAATTACTGTTTGTTTTCCCAAAAACATATTATAAAAGATAAGTAAAATATTATTAAATTGCATTAAACATATATGCGGCACGTTTTTACGGTTGAATAATCAACACTTGGGGGGTGTAATGTGGCGTTCGTGTTACCGTAGCTGCATTTTCAAACTACTGTTTCAACAAATTAGGACACAGGATACATATAATAGAATTACAATTGCAGGGATTTTTCTAGAAATGAATACACCATGAAATATATCAGGGAGGTCAAAAATAAGTACTGTAGTTTTGGACAGCAATATAAACAAACAAATAGAAATGTATAATAATATAAAAAATAATTATCTTTGATTCCGCACCCTGAGTTTAATATGCAACTACAATTAGAATTTTAAACCATTACAAATATACATACTGTATATGAAATTTTTTTTAGCGAGTTGGCCAACTTCCGGTGCTTTAGCCAACCAGAGCACAATGTACGGGAGCGAGCGGCGTTTAATAAAACTGAAAGGAGGGGTTTATAGTTCTCGCTAGTGTTCCATTCCTGAAGCGCGTGCACGGAGAGCGGGATCGCGCCAGATAGAGAATAGAGCTGTGTGTAGCGCGCTAATCCGAAGTAGAAGCGCGACATTATAACGCTTTACAGTCGCATTCACTTGTCTCACACGCAGGTAGAGCACAGTTTACTCTTCTTCCTCAGGTGGGAGAGATAACGAATACGTTTCAGAACAAATTTTTGGAGTTTTTTTTTAGATAAGTTGCGCAGGCGAAGAGAATCAGCATGTCGGCCTCGGCGGCGAAAGTGAGCAGGAAGGAGCAGAATTCGAATCATGACGGAGCGGACGAGACCTCGGGTAAAGACAGACATGGCGGCCTCCTACGGCTAATCACCGCCATTTTCTCTCACACTTTTTTTTGTATAATTGCGTGTTTGCACAGCTTTAAATGTTGATTCCTTATTGTAAGTCGTAATTTAAGTGTTTCAAACGATCGTAATTTCAAAATACGGCCAGTGGCGCAAGATTTAGCCGGAGATGAAGACTGCAGCGGTGACCCACGGCCATGTTTGCCGCTCATTGTGCCACGCATGTTCGGCGCACACTGATTTACCCAGTATCTTTATACGTTTTGCTTTAAATACGCGAAGTTTGGTTCGAAAACGTTTTATTAAATGATCTGCTACCAACTATGCAATGTTTATATTGTTTAAGTGTCTGTAATGTTACTAAATACAATTATGCTCCCCCGTGTTAGCATGGTAACTAGCATGCTAGTTAGCTTGGTGTCGGGTTTATTGTGTCTCCCCGCCATGCACGGCCATCTCTCCGTGTGGTTGGCTATTTACAGCGACACAAAATAGCTACAAATTCGAGGGAAACGAAGTTTTATAATGTAAACAATTGCGGACGGATACTGATTTTAATAAACTGGCCTTTTATGCACTATTAAAGTTTTGCTAGCTTGCTAGCTAACAAGCGTTGGGCATAGCCAGGCCTTGTTCATTCAAACCACGCGGCTTAGCAGTCAGTTAACCGGAAACGGCGGCAAGAGCGGCTAACATGGACTTTTTTTCGTTAAATATATCCGAAAAATGAAATGTTTGCTTTAAGCGAATTTTTGGGCTCGTTAACTTAAGTTGTTCCGGGTTTATTCAGCATCACCCTGCGTGTTTACTTGTTGTAGTGAAAAGTCAGCTGTGTTTACGCGCCACATTAGTCTGTACTCACGTGTATAATATTTAACAACAAAAAAAACCTTTTTCTGCGACCATTAATTTGTGTTTCTTCTGCACTCCACGTTTTTAATGAACCTTTTAATCTGGGAGAAACGTTTTAGTAGTTAATATTTTATTTTCAAAATATCAGTGACCTGTATTGTGAGGGTCTACATTTAATTTTCACCTACGTTGTAGAAAAAGAACAGCAGGAGGCTATTGAACACATCGATGAAGTACAGAATGAAATTGACAGGTAATGTACTCGGCTGCACTTTAGGCTTTGTTAAACTTTTCCTTGTTAAATAGCTACATGGCTGTTCTCCCTTTTTTTATCTTCATCAGATTGAACGAACAAGCAAGCGAGGAAATCCTAAAAGTAGAGCAAAAGTACAATAAGCTGCGCCAGCCATTTTTCCAGAAGCGTTCAGAACTCATAGCCAAAATTCCAAACTTCTGGGTCACAACATTTGTCAACCATCCACAAGGTGAGAAATTTGAGCTTCTTGTGATATTTAATTGATATGTGATAGTGTGCTGTTAACTTTCAGATTTTGTGCCGTCTCTTCATCACTCTTAAATAGACTAGGGCAACTTGAATAGCTCGCAATCATTCCGTGGTGGCTCTTATTTCAATATGTACATATTATACAAATTTGTTTAACATAATTTTTTAAAGTATCTTGTATTAAAGGTTTCTGGGTAATTGTATAGAGATCTAAATTGTGATTGCAGTATTTTCAGAAAATGTACTGGGCTCTAGAAAACTCCTTGTGCGTTGTGAGTATCCTAAATAAATAAATAAATTTCCTCGTGTGCGCTCCAGTTTCGGCTCTGCTTGGTGAGGAGGATGAAGAAGCCCTTCATTATTTGACCAGAGTGGAGGTCACGGAGTTTGAGGACATCAAATCAGGTTACAGAATAGATTTTGTAAGTAGCTGCTCTTTTGTTTTTCACTTAAATTTAATGTTTTCACACATGCTTGCTGTGACCCTGTACAAATTTCAATTTCTCTTCTCTTTGCTTCAGTACTTTGATGAAAATCCCTACTTTGAAAACAAAGTTCTGTCGAAAGAGTTCCACCTGAATGAAAGCGGTGACCCGTCTTCAAAATCCACTGAAATTAAATGGAAGGCTGGAAAGGTCAGTGTTTACACACATTTTCAGTTGAATCGCATTCTGTATAGACCTATATTATTCTGGTTATTTAAAGGTAATGACTGTCATTAGTGGGTGTTTGTGTTATTCTTGTGCTCTTAAAAATACTGAACTGGAGTTCTCTTCCGTCTTATGCAAGATGCAAAGTATGTAAGGATCGTTATTGGATCGTTCTGATTGCTCCTTATGGTTAGATTTAGTGTTGAAATTAAATATTAATGCATCAGTCTAACTGAGAATGGATCATTTCTACTTTTGTACTAAATAATTTTTTTTTCAAAAAATTCATTTCAGGACTTGACCAAGAGAGCAGGACAGACACAGAACAAGGCTGGTAAGAAGAGGCAACATGAGGAGCCCGAGAGCTTCTTCACCTGGTTTACTGATCACTCAGATGCTGGGGCTGATGAGCTTGGAGAAGTGATTAAGGATGACATCTGGCCCAATCCTCTGCAGTATTACCTGGTACAGTTTCTGCCTCGTGAATACTTTAATGCAACAATATAATCTTTAAAATGACACCAAGTTAAAACATCAAGAGCTTGTCTTAATCGATTTGGTTTTTGTGTATTTATTTACACTGTGCATTCTTGGTGCAATGCATAGTTTGGGCTCAAACTAGGATTAAAAGAAATTCGGAAGTTTCTAGTTGAGGATCTACTAAGCCTATTCAATGGTTTTACTAATCAGATTAACATTTCACGTTTAGTTAATTTATCAGTTTCATGAGTAAGATACCTTTTACCTGTGTTAGCATTTAAAGTGCATGCTTGCACTAGTTTAGGAAATTCACTCGTTCACTAAAAATATACCTTACCACTGGATGTAATCTTTAGTTCATTAAACCATTGGGTGTTGTGTATTTTGGCAGTTGGCACTTTTACTAGGTTTGGATTTAAGCTTGTGCACACACTTATAACAGCAGGGTAAAGGTTTAAATATCACAAGTGTTATCTAGATCTATCTAGTTCTATATGTGAGTAACTTTTTTTTATATAGCCATAAACAGCAGTTGTGTGTGCTATGCCAGCCTGTGGGGCAGCACTTAAGTTCTCAATTTGCCTTTTTTTTTTTTTTTTGGTTAATTTTATTTTTTCTTTACAGGTCCCGGACATGGATGATGAGGAAGGTGAGGGTGAAGATGAGGATGATGAAGAGGAGGAAGAAGGCTTGGAAGATATTGACGAGGAAGGTGATGAAGATGAGGGTGAGGAAGACGAAGATGATGATGAGGGAGAGGATGGAGAAGTGAGTTGTACTACTCAAACCTATTATAGCACTGCATATAGTATGACTTTATAGTATATAACATTAGCAGTAATAGTGACTTGAGCTCATTTTTGTTTTCCCCTTGTGTAGGATGATGGTGAAGATGACTAAAGCTCACATGGACATATTGTAATATTCCAAACCCTTCTGTACCTGTTTCAATTTGAAGTCGTCTTCTGGCCTGAGGGAGCAAACATGACCTTTTTTTGTTTTTGGGTTGTTTTTTTGTATTTGTTTTTTATTTGTGCTCCATCTTCTGTTCTGAAGCCTTTCCTGTCCTTCCAATGTCTAATCAGAGTTAATTCCCTGGACATTACCTACCTGCATTCTGAAAAACTAGAGACATCTCTTTTGCTGAAGCCTCTCGCATTGTCCATCTCAGACATGTACGAGATATTAACGATCTGCACGTCATCCTCTGTAGACTAAACTGAAGTAAATAGCAATTTGAGTACATAAATTCACTTTTTTTTTCCGTGAATGGTTGTGATATAAAATAAGCCATGGTGCAGTGATGAGCTAATCATAGCATACATAACTAGCCACTCATTTCCCCCACCTCCTGTTCCTTTCTGTATGTTGTAATATGGTTTAATGCAGGGTTTCTTATTCAGAGAGTCAAGTTTTTTCCTAATGTAATTATTGGATATAAGTAAAGCACCAGCTTGTTTTCATTGCCCCTGTAGACATTTTGGGGTGGATATGAAATGATCAGGGTAATGGCCGTTGTTATCGTGGGCAGATTAAAGCGGGGGTCGGTTGGGATGAGCGGGTCAGTGACACAACAACATCTTTTGGGATTTGTGTTGATTTGAATTTTCATTGTAATGTTTTACAGACACCCATGAGGTTTGAAATTTACATTTTTAATAAAAATAAAACGCCAAAAACATTCTTCTTGTAATTGAGCTTGGACTTAACGGACTATTTAAACGAGTGCTAATAAAACGTAGAATCTCATGAGGAAATTTACAGTTGGGTCTTTTCGTCTACTTTATGATGAATGGGATTTCAGGAGTAGTGTTTTCGACCAGTCAGAAAATGTTGTGTAAAGGTTATTTATTTTAGTGCCTTTATTTTGTTATTTATTACCATTAAGTATCAGTCGGATGGACATTTCCAGATGGTTCTAACACTCATGTACTAAACAGACATTTCTGTTGTAGCCATTAGTAGATCATTGTGTACATACACACATTCTACTCATGTATCTTATTCAGCATATAAGCCTTACATTTGTATAGCAAACCAGTTCTCTGACCGTCCTGAGTTTAAAGTGAATTGGAGGAGCACAATGCTAAACTATAATAATAATTGAAGATCTGAATGGTTACTGACATTTTCAAATCCTATTTGTCACATACATGCAGTGACATGTTTTGTTTTCCGCATATCCCAGCATACCTGTCAAAATACGCTGGGGTCAGAGCGCAGGGTCAGCCAGAACAAACATCGCCCCTGGAGCAAGTGAGGTTAAGGGGTCTTGATTAGTTTTATGATGTACACGCTTTTTTCCAGTTTTCACGTGCAGTCACAGTTTTAGCAGCGTAACTAAACGTGTAACATCTAACTCCGTGGTTTCAAAGCTGATGGAACTAATGTAAGTATACACTTTGCAGTTTAATAAATACCCATGATTTATGCATGGGGACGTTAATGTGCGCGCTCGCGGGAGAGAAAGCAGGTCATCGACTGGTTAGACAATGGGAGGAGTGTGTGTGTTATTTAAGAGACGCTGTTCATCTTTGGCTCAACCTGCACAACTATCCGTTCAGCGGCGAAAAGTGTCGCGTGAGTATTAAACTCTTTCAGACTTGTGCTTATGTTAGGTTGGTTGTGTAGCAAGTTTGTTTTGCCTTTCATACAGGCAAAATTTCATAAGCCTGTATGAGTGGTGATTTTTTTTTTCATGACCCTGAAATACGCAGCTGTGTTTATAGATGATGTTCCTGCTTCATAACACTCCTGTAGTGCCGTGTGTTGTGAGGGTTGCTTTGGAGCAGGTAGAACATTATCAAAGCCTAAATCCTAATGAAGTGCCCTGCTCCAACACACTATTTAATAACCAGCTTCTCTCCAACACTATGAGCTAAAATGTGTTTCAGAGCAAAGAATCTTCTCAAATGTGGAGTTCAGAACAGCCAAGTAATGATTGTTATTAATTACTGACTTTTTCTTACACATGCCGAACAGTCTTGACTTATATTCGGCGCAAAACACACATGACGTAGAATTAAATGTTTAAGTACGACTCCTGTGGGTTCTAACATTACAGCATTTACGGGGTAGTTAGGGGGAGAAGTTTGGTAGAGGAAAACTATAAGCGTTAGCGACGAGTAAATAAAAAGTGAAATAAAGACATAAATATCGCTTTAAAATTAATACATAGTGTGAATTACAATATAATAATAACATTAATACACTCAGTCGATATGGAGTTTCGGGGAAAACGAGAAACAAATAGTTGTAGCCTGGCTGGATGTGTAAACAAGCTACTACTGTACCTTGATAATTAGATGTGTAAATAATTGACACGGCAAGGATTAAAACCAGTACATAAAAGATACAGAGCTGATTTAAATCAGTGTAGTGTAATCTTTTTATAACCATGTCTAACATCCGGGCACATTTGAGCTCCACTTGTACCAAAAATCGGAATAATTGTCATTAATTCAATATTTACGTCTTAGTTTGTTTTACTAAAACCTGACAGACCTGATAGCGGTTTTACAAGCCCAGTGATATCACGTTTAATGTTATATAAAC
Source organism: Liobagrus marginatus (assembly GCA_028566295.1). NCBI lineage: Eukaryota > Metazoa > Chordata > Actinopteri > Siluriformes > Amblycipitidae > Liobagrus > Liobagrus marginatus. Next base: position 10,156,786 of record JAOUQX010000017.1, on the reverse strand, counting down.
CAGTAATGGCGACTGTATGAGTGATTATAGTATGCGCCAACAGAATGTGGCTCAATGGTAACGCTCTGGGTCAGTGATCAGAGTGTCGGGGTTCATGCCAGATGACGGGTGACGTCAGAGATGTAAAGATCTATGTTCAACCTGTCCAGGCTAAAAAAGAATTTGACACAATTGTTTAACATACAGTATGATCGGTTTATGACTCGTAATCTTACAACTTTATCCTTGTAACATTTTGACTTTAATCTCGAAAAATTACGACTTTAATCTCGTAGTCTTTTTTTTTAAACGTGCAACTAAAATGTCGTCGTAGACCTCTCCGTCCATTTTAGTAAAGGATTTGTGGCACCTGTATCTGTCCATATTAGTTAAGGAGGTGTGAACTAGATATCTTGGTAATTAGCAAGATTGGTTGTTGTTTGGATGAGATCTGTATTTGGGTAAGCAGAGAAACGACTGAGTGACAAAATAAATGTCAGCGATGGTTTCTTATCAGTAAACATGGTGCTTGGTGAGACAGGAAGTGAAACACAATTTTTCAGTACCCTGCCACATAATGCTTATTGACAATCTCAGTTTAAGGGTCTGTCTTTGTGCTTTGTAAATGAAATCATAGGCAAATCTGATGTGAACATGTCCCCTGAGCCTGGTAGCCCCACCCTCCTCAGTGAGTGTACAGAGATGTACTGCCAGGCTGAGTGCCATAGCCACCGTCGTACCGGAGTCTGCAAACTGCATTTCTGGGAGGATTTTAGCAATGAGCTCATAGGGAGTGGCTTCTTCTCTACAGTCTACAAGGTACAAATACACAGATACCACTTTTTGTAATCTAAAACACTATTTTATAATTAACCATCATTGTGACAGGATTCCCCCTGGGATGACACATCACACACATATCAGTGACTGATAACTAGGCCTGGGCATTTTTTTGACATACTTGATATGACCTGATAAATAATGGAAATTTCTGACTCTATGCTATGAGCAAACAGTGTTTTAAATGTTGTAACAATTTGTAAAAGCAATCATTACATTATGAAGCATTCATATTTTATTAATATTATTAACTTACTATTAGGAGTCAAGGCCCGCAGGGGCAGGACCCCTATTGTATTCATACGTTTTCCCTGTTATAATTAGGGGTCAAGCCCCGCAGGGATGAGACCCCTATTGTATTCGTAAGATAAGACGTGATATTTTTTTTCAGATGTTTTGGTAGAAGCAAAAAGCATGCAAAGAGAACACAATATGATATGATTTCATACCAACTTTGAAGTTTCTAGGACCTAAAAGTCAAAAGTTATTTTATAATTATTTTTAATTAATACTTATTTTATTGGGAATTACTTATTTTTTTGGAAATTACAATACTTACTAAGTATTGGAAATTTTAGTAACGGCATATGTCACTACAGCATACGTGACTATTAAGCTCCACTATGCTGTTGCAGCGTCGCCACGGCAACTTAATCCAGCATGCTAAAGAAATAAATGCATGTAGCTTCAGTTCCCTACCTAATAAGTAAGTTTCTCCCTTGTATTAGGGCTGGTAATTATAGTACTTCAGATCGCTAACTAATTATTAAAATAAGTTTTATGACAACAAATGAGGCATGGCACTAATAAAAGATTGTAAACGAATGACCTCGGGTGCTATTCTACTTAAAGCTGCTTTTTATTAAAGTTCAGGCGCTCAGCACGCTCCTGTAGCAGGTTGTTAAAATGCGCAGTGCAACAGATTCTCTAGCAGCAACAGTTATACAAAGTGTGGATACAAGGGTTTCTCCCTTGTATTAATGCTTGTATTAATTATAGCACTTTAGATCGCTAACTATATCCAATATTACGCCTGTAGTAACGGTGATTAATGTTGTTATGATTATTAATTTTTCTGTAAAGCTGCTCTGGGACAATGTGTAATGTTAAAAGCGCATTATAAATAAAATTCAAATGAATTGAATTAATTTAGTGGAATGATTACTCCTGAAGTAGCGCTAGCATTGTGACTTAGCTCACTGAATTTAATAATCACTCACCTAATTGTGTTGGGTTAGATAAATTTAGACAAACGATAATAATAATAATAATACTTGAAGATCTGAATGATTACTGACATTTCATTGCAGTGAAATGTTTGTATTCCGCATATCCCAGCATATGAATAAATGTAGCGTGCCGCGTTGAGCAAACGGCTCGCGTCGGACCGCAAGGCGTGATCCAAGAAATGGCTGAGATCCATTCGCAGGTGAAGTAAACATCGTCTTTATTTCCGTGCCAAAAATCCTACATACAATCACGAACATACAAGCAATGAAACGCGCTCGACTTAACACAACCCATCCTATTTAAAGGGAGAGTAATCAGGTGACAAACCATGATCAGGTGCGTGTGATTAGACTGAATGGGCGCGTACGTGTGGGTGAGCGCGTGTCAGTGAGAGTGAGTGCATGTGTGTACGGGTGAGCGCGCGTGTGTGTGTGTGTGTGTGTGTGTGTGTGTGTGTGTGTGTGAAGGCAGACACGTGCAGTCTTGCGACATCTTCCGGGGGCGTCCGGGCCAGTGTCCTAGGACGCTACAGATCCCCCCCTTAAGCGCTAACTCTGGGTGCGCAAAAGGAGACCGCCCACGCCGAGGGCGGACCACGCGGGGGGCCCAGGAAACCCCGCACCAGGAATGGACTCGGGAATGCCCCCAGGCTCCGGAACGGACTCGGGAACACCGCCAGGCTCCGAAATGGACTCGGGAACGCCGCCAGGCTCCGGGACGGGACCTGGAAGAGACTCTAGAGGATAGAGAGAGACTGGCAGAGACTCTAGAGGACAGAGAGAGCCCAGAAGGGGCTCAGGGGGCCAGAGAGAGCCCCGGGGGAGGGTAAGGAGAGGAGATAGACTCCGAGGGAGAGTCAAGAGAGGAGGCAGACTCCGAGGGAGAGTTAAGAGAGGAGGCAGACTCCGAGGGAGAGTCAAGAGAGGAAGCAGACTCCGAGGGAGAGTCAAGAGAGGAGGCAGACTCCGAGGGAGAGTCAAGAGAGGAGGCAGACTCCGAGGGAGAG
>JAOUQX010000017.1:10127455-10146718 GCA_028566295.1 Liobagrus marginatus | reverse complement strand
CCAGAACGGATCCATACCGCCAAACCTAACAGCAAGCAGTACGGCAAGTACATCGACGCAAGCAGCCTGACTGAACTCCATGTTTTAAGCTAACTAGCTAAGCAGGAATTATCAATTCAGATAATAGGCAATGCTTTAACAGAAAATGAATAGTATACAGTCATGGATTTAAAATACGGAATAATCTGTAAAATGAATCCAATGACGTGTAAGAATAAGTTCACAGATTTGAGCTGCTGTTATACAACATTAATCAGAATCCAGAATTTAACCGCACTGTGTGAGAACAGAAAAGAAGATACGTAATCCAAACATGCAGGGGGGTGTGCAGTTCATTAGCCTGCTTGCTGTTGTTCCAGGTTCGGATTTCACCATAGTGCTGGACAACAGCTCAGCTCAATATTTAAACACACACACACACACACACACACACGTTGGATTCTGTTTCTGTCTCTGTTGGAAGTGGAAACAAGCTGTTCTCCTTGAGATCCATATCATTTGCACATTAAACTGGGTCTCTACGTTTTCATCAGAATTGCACTGGAAGTGCAGGAAGCGAACTTTACACACAGGACAGAGGAACACTGTAGTTCATTTGTTCTTGTAGCGTGTTTTGTTTCTTATTGGCTGGGATTCGGACAACACGGGACAGAAACAGCTTTTGACAGGGAAAGGTCTGTCTGTCTGTCTGCCCATCTGTCTACCGTGTTGCCAATAAACATTTTTCTGTATCAGATTAATAATTGATGGGTGAAGTTTAGTGATCATAAAGGTGAAAATATTTTTTTTAAACCAAAACAACAAAATCACTTCCCTCTGTTGGTGGTTTAGCAGTATTGCACATCAGCATAATGACCAGGATACAGTTATAGACAAAGAAGCAGTCTAGTTCATCTTACAGTAATATTCATTAAAATTTGCCAGAACAGAACTGGAGATTGTGGTTTTGACCGTGTCTGTGTGAATCTGACCTTGTGTTTGCAGAACTGTCTGATCCGAGTGACGGCACAGGCCAGAGAAGCAGTCGTGACAGATTTCGGTCTCGCTCGAGAGGTAGTGGAGCTTCCTGTTAACAGTGCTGACAGAAAGATGTCCTTGGTGGGTTCTGCGTTCTGGATGGCCCCCGAGATGCTCAGAGGGGAACCATATGACCGCAAGGTTTACACACCTCACAGTTTAATGACCTACGCTTGTGTGTGTGCGTGTGTTTGTGTGGTAAATCCATTAGTCTGTGTTCTGATAATTATCAAATGGCACCACCGGGTTTGTTGCTGTTCAAGAGAAAACTGAGACCGTAACTGGAGCCAGACATTCCACTCCTGTGACTAATGCGAGCTAGTTTACAGGCTGTTAGCTAACACATCTTGCATGTGCTAATTTGTACTAGTTCAGCACAACAGAATCTAGCATTCATAAAGACACAGGTATTCATAGAGCTAAATTCTGAATAGTGAACCGTGGATGATTGATTGATTGATCAGAGATTCCGATCAGATGCTTTTCAGTAATGTAGCCTCTATGTTTCTGTAGCACAAACTTAAAAATCTTAATCTTTACTGACTGTCCTTTCTTCTGTCTGTCTGTCTGTTTAAAAGTGATGTGTGGACACTTAATCTACTCGTTTTAACCACTGTTTAATTAAAAGCCCTGATTTGACTGATTTACATCACATTACATTAAACCATGCATATATCCCATGCATCATTTGCGCTATCTTCACTGTCCCTAGTCCTGTCAGTGTATCGTGTGTCTATCCCACGATGCTGCTGTTGAGCTGCCGTACTTAGTGTTGTACCAACCTCAACTCTGTCTGAACAAACATAGGTGGATGTTTTCTCCTTTGGGATCATGCTGTGTGAGATTCTAGCTAGAATTCCTGCTGATCCGGAAATTCTGCCTAGATCGCAGGTAAAAACACACAAGCTGACACACAAACACACACAGTAATACATGGTTTACTAATTATACAATATTGTGTACATATGTGTCTCTCCTTTCAAGGATTTTGGTCTGGATGTGGAGGCGTTCGGTGATCTGGTAATGGGATGTCCACAGAATGTTCTAGAGCTCTCAGCCAACTGCTGTCAGGTGAGTAGGAGAGAGAGCACACAGAGATGATACAGTCAGATGGACTGTAGAGAGGGTACAGTAAGACATGCTGAGATGATGCATTGAGAAGGTAAGGTGAGATTGTACAGAGAGCAGGCTGGGGTTTGTTCACACTACATGTTATTTTTTAGTCATTAGTCACGCTGGATAAGGGTGTCTGCCAAATCTGCCAAGTTTTTTAAAGAAGCAGGCTGCACTTAGGGTTTAATGGTTTAAGTCATTTTTTGTTTGACATTTGAGCCCCTGTGAATCTCTCCGCAAGTCCCTGATCTAATCCCTTTGCTGCATTTTTCCCCAATGGCTTGCTGTATCTGCCACACCAGACATGACACACTCATGCGTACCTATGACTTTGTTTCAGTGTCACTTAACATGTCACATCATTCCTCAAGTTTTAAGACATGCATGAAGACTTTCCTCTGTTTTGGAACGTAGGTGGTGGAATAAACTTCCCTTATCTGTCTGAACATCTGAGTCACTGATTGCCTTCAAACTTGGACCAAGATCCTATGACTTCACTAAACAGTTAAATCAACACCACCATTTATATTGAAAAACTCTTCTTTCTTGTGTTACTGTTGTGTTAATCATTTTTTAGGTTTCAGAGCCGAACCTTTGTGTGTAAGAGAGTAAATCAACACTAATGGGGAAAATACTAAACTTGGGGCAGTAGAATTAAACATTATAAAATGTTTGATGCCTGATATATTGTTTTTTTTCTGGAGGCAGCCAGAATTTAGTACACTAGATGCATAAAAGCAAAACCTAAAGCAATAACTAAGTTCTTTTCATTTAGATGGACGCATATCGCCGTCCGTCCTTCGCTAGCTTACTGGAAAATCTAGAGGACGTTGCAGAGAGTCTAGAGCCTCTGGACTGCCCTCTGACCTCAGGGTGACCTCTGATCTCAGGATTAAAGACAGTACATTCTGCAATGATTTACAGAACAAGGCTTTAAAACTTCATGTGTGGGATGAATGTTGACTCTGAATGAAGTGTCTACTGCATGCTTCAGTCGTTATGCCTTACTTTATCTTTCAGGATATGTGTGTATAAGAAACAACCACGTTTCAAACAGGACCTGCTATCATACACTATTCTTGATGTAGACTTTACTGGGTTTACTGCAGGAGGTGGAAATTAAAGGAGACATTGGATATATTTTCATTTTGTAGATTTTTGGCATGTATTTAGGTTTCTGCTGTCTGCCAGCTCAGAATACATTCAGCCAGTTTATGCACTGTCTGAGTTTAAAAATGTGTCATCCAGCGACCTGCTTCAAATTGGTGCCGGTTTTGACATAACTAGCTTGTTATTTGCATAACTCCGCCCTCGAGCAACCGCTTCAAACCCAGTGTTGCCATATTGGGTAGATTTCCACCTCTTTTACATAACAGAAGGTGTATTTTTTGAACAATGAAGCGTTCCTGGCATGCAACCTGCTCTATTTTCGTCCTGTATTCGGAATCCCAGCTTCAGAATAAACAAGAGCGAAATGGCTTAATTTATAAATGAAGGGAAAGAGTGGACTAAAACTTGCTTGTGTGTGCAAAACATTTTTTTCCGGACTGCTTTGCAAACACCGGCCAATACAAAGCTGGACTTGCATGTAAAGGGTGGAGCTGTACCTTCAGTTAGTCCTAAAGATGTAAGTAAATGTTTGTATATAATTCTTGTTGTTTTTTTATTTATTATTGGTCATAAACACCCTTTTATGAGGTAGTTAAAACTGTGCAGATTCAGGTACAAACTTACAATGCATGTGTGCTACGGTTAATAATGATTTTGCTGTTTTCCACATACTGATGGACTTTAGGAAGCACTTACTTGAGATTTACCTGCTTGAATTAGTGCTAGGTGGAATGTACAATCCAATGAACAGCAACTAGAAAATAGCCCAGAGTTTATGGACCATTCCGTGTTTTAGTAAACTCACAAGCCAACACTGTGAGACTGACCATACAGCTGCATTTGTGTAGGCTAGCCTGTCTAGCTGACTTGACGATGTCGTCCAGAACTCTGTCGATGTTCCAAAAAACAGACCCAACAGTCTCTAAACTCGTGGTATGTAGTCCGCTGTAGTTGGATGTAGTTCAGTTTATTGTCCAGGTTGCAGACATTGGAGCAGAGTCAGCTAAGATAGAATTTTGTTGTATCTTAGATTAGCCGAGCACAGAAAGAAACATCGAAACCAGTTGGTGAGGAATTATGGCAGGAATCTGTGCTTGGCTAAGCTAAGTTACAAACAAACCCAAGTTCAGCTATCATAGCCTAGAAACTAACAGAGTTCATGCACCATTTGTAAACACACTGGCCAGCACCATGAGAGTAACCGTACTGCTGTATTTCTGTAAGATAGTTGAATGACTAGTCATCTAGTTGAATGACTGCATTCGGAGCTCAGTCAGTAAGCTATGTCTCTGTTAAAACAGAACCGCTTTTGGCGTCGCCGACGGCTGGGGACAGAAACATCGAAAGTGGTTGGCGAGGAATTATGGCAGGAGTCTGTGCTCGGATAAGCTAAGCTACAAACATACCCTAGCTCGACTATCATAGCCTACTACGCTCCAATGTATTGTTGGTTATTTTTGAATGTCAATGTAAAACGGACTATAAGACAAAATTAACACCATTTCCAAAAAATATCAGCCCAAAGTGGGGCAACCCGGGTCTCACACATGGGTGGGGCAAGCAAGAAAAGAGATTGCAGAGTTTTTATTAGACACAAATATAGCTTTTTTCACAACTGATGAAGAATTTTAAACAAAACACGGTACAGACATTTCAGAAATACCCTAAAATAACATCTTTTGTGAAAGGCATTTTCGATGGCACCTTTAAAGTGGCAGTAACCCAATAATTCTGTTAGGCGACTGACTTGATCATGTTGGTGTTTATCACCTTGAATAGCTATTTATTTTGTATGATTTTTGTACACTTACTTATGTGTATTATTAAGATGTATTGAGAACACTTTGGGATCTGTTAAAAAAATATCCTCTGATGCCTGTCAGGTAAATTGCAGTAAAAATTTAACAGACCCTTTAACCTCTTACCCCAGCTAAAACAATGAAAACACCTATTCAGGAAAAGAATTGAACTGAGAAGTTCTGTTTTAAATTGACGTGCTAATTTTAGAACCTGAAACATCTTAAAATGAGGAAACACATGAGATCCACTAGTTGCATAGCAGCATTGTGAATCATTTAAAAAGCCTCCTTCCAAAGTAAAATCGTACCATTATGATTCCTCTCTCACTGTTATGCTTTAAACCATATTTAAAAAGGGAGCAGTGTTTTATTTGTCCAGACCAAGAATTAACTAAGGACTGGAAACTCTAGGCACTTGGTGATGAAGCAGTAAGTAAACCACTGGCCTGTGATTAGAAACACTGCCTCCCACAGACTGGTTTTACTGTCATTACCACGAGGGGGTGCCAGAGTCCTCAATACATATATGGTATGCACACACATATTCCATGAAATTGTACTTGTTTGCATTGATTTCTCAAAGCACACATTTATATTTGATCATGAGCTCGTGATGCTTTAGATTGTAAACCAAATAACACGGCTGTAAATCTACATTCAGACTCTTTTACATTATCCATAATTTACACCTCGGTCACTGTTGCCATGGCAACCAAGACTTTTTTCCTTTCTTGACCTGCATGCTGTTAATCGCGGATTATAACTACACTGTCGTGAATATAATTTGTTTTTGAACAACTGTAGAACCAAAACAGTAACCCAGAATGATTTCAATGTTAGAATGATTTTGATTAATAAAATCCTTTAAAAGTAATTAGTTTGTAACTTTAAAGCACATTCCAGTCCATACGTTTTCCCCAGGAGCGTTTTATTTGTGTGTAATGACGGAAAAGACCGAATAGTTTAACTTAAATTAGTCATTTGAGACAAGTCATTCGACTAATCTGTCTAGTTAAACTGGTAGCTATTCATTTCTATTATTAGTTAGCTACACACTGAAGCATTATAGCATCAGTACACAGCTGAAGGTGCAAATTACATTCGAAGTAAAGGGACCACGTGGGTGTCCGATTCCCCTTTACACACCGCTTCAATACATACAGCAAGAGGTTATTTCTGAAATCGAAGTATTTAATAGGTACATATAAAGTATAATACCATGTATTAAATTTGAAATCACAATATGAAGCCATGTCACTGCTGAGGCAGGTTGTGCGTCATTAACTACGTGTTTGTCACATGAACAGAACTAATGAGGAACAGAAATGACGGTTTAAACAGTAGGGGGGGAAAAGACCGCCAGATTAACGCTATCAAACTCTATTCTGTTCTGAGTTCTGTTTTAACTCGATTTAAAAGGTTTCACCTTCTTTAGTATGCGCTGTGAAACAATACACGTGAAAACAGAGAAGCAAAGCAGCGGAACTCGAAACAAAACTAGAACCAGAGAGAACCAATGAGGGAGACCAACTCACCAAACCGGCATCAAGTACTATTATGGGGCCATTAAAAGGATTTATTTTTTAAAGGAAATAAAAGAAAGTTAGTTGGTTAGTCATAGACAGAATAGCAATTCATAAAGCATTTTAATCGGTTACTTTTTTTTTTTTAAATAATTAAATAGAAAAGAAAAGAAAAATCACATACTATCGCTACAAACCGCTACAAACCGCTACCAACAGGACTGTAACGGCACGAAGGACAGTGGGTGCGTGGTGTTGCGTTTATGATGGTTTCTGTTCTCACACACACGGAGTGCCACACTTTGGTTTTTGTCTTTGCATGCACGCCTAAGTTAAGTAGTCTGCTTTAGTTAACAAGGTGCAGCTGACGCGCATTTGAGTGTAATCAGCACACGGTATAAAGGGAGAAGCATCGACGGCGTTCAGGGCTGGTTATTGAATGTCTCAAGGTTATTTGAACGCTGCCCTGGATTTAAGTTTCTGGTTTATTTCAATAAAGCACACGTTGGAGTACAGCCTGCGATTGGGTCTCCCCTCTCTTTAATCCAAGACACGTTAGCGATTTGAGCGGGGTGCTCGGACCAGCCCTTAAAAACGTGACAAGGACAGGCCATTTAGGAGCAAACACATGAGATACGAGCTCAAATACTGCTTTTTTCAGCGTCTCCATGACTCGACAAGTGCAAGTTACATTTGATCAGCCAGTTGCAAACGGTTTTTTTTTTCATTATGATTGTAAAACTTAACAGTTCTCCAGCATCTGCTAAACAAACTGTCTACATAAACGCAAGACTGCGTTAATGCTAGAAAATGTGCTGCTGTTTCCTAGCTAATGCTAGGCTATTAGGCTACCATACATACTGTATCATTAAACCCAGTATTCTATGGTAAACAGAGCTGAAAAAAGTAAAAATTCATTTAAAAAAAAAAAAAGGTGAAAATGGAGTTGAAAATCCAGGTCTGCAACTGGCTGATCAGATTGAAACATAACCCCCGCCCCTTGATAACGCGGTGATGCCTGTCACTCATTAGGACCATGACGATAACGCTGACCATGTGGCTGCAGGTTTAACGATATTTCACCATAGTATTGAATGATTTATTTGTCATTTGCTTGAAAACAACATACTAACACAAGCCCAGCGTTACAACAGTAATCCCCAGGGGTTACAACAGTAACCTGTTCTCTTTCATCATCTCGTGTTCGCGACCCACCTACGGGAGAGACATTGACAGCTCCCCGATTGCCCAATACATTCACAGAGAGGTTCTGTACGCCAGAACGAGACGGTCACCCCCAAGGGGCCTGACATATGCCATAATCATGCACCTGACAACCTTGACGCACTCGCCAGAACGTAATGCCCAGGCAGGGCATGAAACCTGTGTGAGGCCCACACAAGTTGAAAGTTCTAGCACAAACCAGGCCCAAAATATGCAATAATTTGCAATACGCGCCTAGTGACATGCATATGCGCACAAAAACATCCGCCCTGCGTTAGAAAGACACCACCCCCAAGACAGCATGCGCAACCGAAGACTTGGTGACATCCAGTCGGTAGTAACGCACGAACGTATGAGGTGAGGCCCAGCTGGCAACAGCACAGATGTCCCGCAAAGACATGCCCCTGAACAATGCCCAAGAGACGGCCAAGCCCCTTGTGGAATGAGCCCTGATGTTCCCTGGGGGTCGCACACCTTTTGGCACTTACGCCAAAGCAATCGTTTTGCCGAGCCAGCTGGAGAGGCGTTGCTTGGATATGGGGTCCCCCTTATGTGGAGGCGCCCATGAAATGAAAAGCTGGTCGCTCTTCCAAAAAACACTGGTCCTGGTTATTTACGTCCGTAATGCATGAACCGGACACGCGTGCAGCCTCTCATCCTTTGCGGAGGAAAAAGGCGGAGGGTGCTGACACGTTTAGCCGAAACCAATGCCAAGAGCAGGGCTGGCTTAAAAGACAGCAGCTTCATGGAGATATCTCCCAGCGGCTCGAAAGGGGATTGAGAGAGAGCCTCCAGCACCATGGAGAGGTCCCATTCTGGGACCGTTCTCCTGATCACCGGCAGCGCGCCGAGTACCCTTAATAAATCTGCGGATTAGTGGGTGCTGCCCGACTGTTAAGCTTTCAAAACCCACATGACAGGCCGAGATCGCTGCCAGTTAGACCTTAATCGTGGAAAAGGATCTGCCCCTATACATAAGGTCCTGTAAGGAAAAAAAAATATCAGGAACCCCGCACTGATATGATGTGAGACCCCGCCCATCACACCACCCGTCAAACACACGCCATTTACAGCCATACAGAGACCGCGTAGCCACCGCCCTGGCATTCTGTATGGTAGCCACCACACGGGCCGAGAGCCCTAGAGCGCTCAAGTTTGTCCTCTCACGGGCCAGGCCCAGAGAGCCATCCTGTCCAGATGCAGGTGATAAATATCCCTGTTCGCCTGTGGTAACAGATCTGTGCACTTAGCGAGGCGCCATGGCGGGGCATATAACAGAGGGATAATCTCTGCCAGCCACCTTGGCCCACCTGTGGGCTATCAGAATGAGAGACATACTCCTCTCCCTCACCCTGGCTAGCGTGGGCGCTATCAGGCACACGGGCGGAAAGGCGTAAAGCAGCATAGGTGATAGGAGGTCCGCGCCTCTGTTCAGGAGGTCTGGAACATGAGTCGCGCGCAACGACGGGAAAAATCGCCTGCTCCACACCAAAAACATGATGTCCCTGTAGGCGAGGGCAAAAGTACATCAGAGCCTTCAGTATTGTAAAGAGCTCAAAGTAATTTAGGTGTGCTGAGCGCAGTCTGCTCGACCACAGACCGCTCACCGTTCTCCCCTCCTGGGTAGCTGTCAATGACGCATCTGTCGTTACGACTTTCCGCAACATAGCGGTCCCCAATGGGAATCCGTGTGCGTAAAAGCTCTCGTTCCTTCAGTGACATAAAGCCTCCGCGCACGCGCGCTTCACTGTTACAGAGCGGCCGAAATCATGTAACAGACTGAAATGTAGTGACAACACCCATTTCATGAATGCCCTGATCCTCAGAAGCCCCTGTGGCACCACCTGGATCGATGACACCATGAGACCTTGTAATCTGAGACATATGCGATATTGCACCCTCGTCCCCTCTGTGAACCGAGCCACACAGTTCAGCAGAGCGCAAATGCGCTCTCTTGAGAGCCGCGCACGCATAGAGGTTGAGCGCAATTCCAGGCCCAGGAATGTGATGCACTGACTGGGTGTGAGGCTGCTTTTGTCCACATTCACTCTTAAACCGAGAGATGTGATGTGTCCTATATTGCTTCCGCTTTCAATTTGGCTATGATGAGCCAATCGTCCAAAAAAAGCATCCTTCAGATCGATCAATGTGAACCAATCGTTCTGTTTTATAGCGCAGAGCAGAGTACCGTGCATCAGTACACGGAACCCAAACTTTTTGAAATGTCTGTTCAACATTCTGAGATCCAAAATGGAACGGAGAGAGCCGTCTTTCTTTGTAACCAGGAAATGGGAATAAAATCCCTGATTTATCCGGTGGGGGGGACACCACCTGAATCGAACGTTTGGGCTGGGCAGCCACAGGAACGGTGTAGCCATCCTGAGAACACAGACTCCGAGCTTGGAATGGTAGAGCGTCAGGCTGGCCGCTTGCGCTTTGACTCGGAAGTGGCGGTCGGCGCAGTTTTAACCCATGCCAAGCACCACCATGTCTTTGACCCCGAGGCCCTGTGAGACCGTGTTTCAGATCCAGTGGATCGCCCCAATTGTGCCTCATGTGCTTCGCGCACACTGGGACCCAACCACTGGGAGGATGGGAAAGAGTTGTTTTCTCTGGCCGGGCGGTGGTCCCAGCAATTTCCCGTCATAAATGTCCCTTTCCTGGTCAGCGGCGCTCTGTGGGGCCGGCCAGTTGATGCCGAGCTGAGCGGCTGCTCGTTCACACACCTCCAGGAGGATAGACTGGGGTAAAGCAGCTGGGGCACTAGCCAGGGGTACACCAGAGGGCGGGAAAGCCTCCTCGTCCTACGAGGCTCCTAGTAAGCCCGCGTCATCCTTGTCGCCCGAACCGGCTGGTTCGTTGCCGCACGGGAGGTTTCCCACAAAGATGTCCTCTTCGGGAAAAGCAGGGTTGGGCTGGTCAGCCCAGCTGAGCGACGCTGCGCTCCGGAGGCCCCCGGTAGCGTGTCGTCCTCACCACCTCCTCCATCTAAGTCTGACAAACCCAGCTCGACGCACTGAGTCGCAGCAACTTTGAGGTGACGCCGTAGAAGCTTCTTCGGAAGCACCATGCAATGTCCGCAGTGCTCAGCGTTCACCACCACTTCTTCCCTGTGCTTGAGGCCCAAGCAGGCCACGCAAAAAGGATGTGAATCCTTAGCCGCGATAAGTGCACCACACGCGGCTGGGCAGGCCTGTGAAGCGTTGCTTCCGAGAGCCGTAGAATTGCTAAGCGACATTTTAGCGAAAGCCAGAGAAAGTTCCATGGTGGGCAGCCGTGAAAAGGCGGAGGCTGATCTGACGATATGTCCTCCTGCAGACACACAAGTGAGCGGTGATAAATCCGACGCGAGCTGTGGTGTGCAGACATCATGAGAAGCGAAGAAAAAACTGGAGAATAGTGATGTGCGCAGGCCTTTTATGCGCTCAGGTAAAGGGGCGTGGCATATTCCCTGGCATAGGCTGCGCACGTCTGTCTAGCCAGACTTGGTGCAATTGGATGCTTCTACAGAGGTGCGGAGGCCCTTCCCATAGGTGGATCTCGAACACGAAATAATGAACGAGAACAGCTTAATGTATTGCTGAAACTGAAAAAGTGTAACTCTTAATTGTAAAGAGTGTAATATAATGACGTGTATGGTGTTGTAAAGAAAGACTTGTAACTGAAATTGCAATTACAGCTTTATGATGATGAAGTTTTAAAATTCATAAAAATGTTTTTTTTTGTTTTTTATAATACATTTCACAAATAATAAAAACAACTCCATAAACATGTTTATATTTTAAAATCAGGACAATTATGAAATATAATGCTCAAATTAAAGATCTCAAATGTGATTATAATGTAACAAGCTGTTAACTTTAGGTGCTTTTTTAAACAGCTTGCATTAATAAACCAGAAACGTAATAATAATACTGCATAACCTCTCTGGACTTGTGTGAATAAAAACAGCAAGTAGTTTTGTGACGTTGACAAACAAGGAGGAGAAAAATCTGATCTAGATCAGATTTCAAATGGCTCATAATCCCAAACTGGTGTCTTTATTTCAGTTGGTCTTAACGTCCTAGTGATTCTAACACTATTATAATACTTCAGAACTGACTGCAGCTGAATCTCACTAGTCAGTTACAGATCTGCCAACCCAGAAGAGGAACAATGCGTGTAGTCCTGCTGAGTGTAAACTCAAAACATTTTAATACAGTCTTTCACATATCACGTGTTAAAGGTAGAAGTTTGGATGTGAGCACATACAGGATTCTTATGCTGTACCCCAAGTGCTTGAGTTGTGTTTAGCTAAGATGTGGATAATAGAACATTTTTCATACACGTTTTCTTCCTATTGCAGGAAATGGATGTTACAAACAGAACTATGCTGCGATCACTAAGTGTTTGAATTACAAATCAGGTTAAAAAATTCCCACGGTAGATAATTCTTTTTCCATTATTAAATATCAGGTTTGTAATATCGGATCCACCGATATTTGATTCCACACATTTGCCATTACAGCACTGCATAATCAGGACAGACACACAGAGACTCTAAAGTAACAGGGTTTTCGTTTTAGAATATTTTATCTAGCTTGTTAATTTGTTAGAATGTTTTCTTTTTTTATTTATCTGTTTGTTTACCAACTACATTTGTGTGTGATGTGTCTTTAGTGCCCATTTAAATGAGTTTTTCTTTGTTTCACTTCAGACTCGTCTATTTCTATTTATGTAGAAAGCAGAGTTGTTTTGTTTGCAGAAAAATGCTAGTCTTGACAGTCTTAATAAAATAAAAATAAATAAAAACGCTTGTTCTTTTCAGCATTTTTGTCATCAACAATGTCTGAAACAACAAAAACTGAGGTAAAACTATAAATACCGGTTCTGCACATCAGTTACCGATCACATGAACATGTAATTTCATTTTGAAACAGTGTGACTTGTCTCTAGTTAGGATTGTGACATTTGTCAGTTTAGAAAAACAGCAACATCTAACTTGGAGGTTTTTCAATTTTAAAAGTAAAGTTCTAGTGTTGGAATGAGGTCAGCTGTGGTGTTTCTATTAATAGGTATTTTCTGTAATAATTCATGTATGACTAAGTCTTATATCGTCCCCCCAGATTATAAAAAACTTTGTAAATAGTTCTACATATATGATTTTTTTTAGAAGCTCCTGCTGACACCAGCTTTAAAGTGGAGACACACTGCTCCTGTTTCTATTTAATATAATATCAGGGAGTTTTCCCTTTGCCCCTGCTACCTACAGTTAGCTTATTAGCAAAAAAACTGATCTAGTTAAAATGTATATCTGGAACCTGTACAAGCTGCTATAAGTGGTATAAAAATAAAACCAAATTACAATGTGCTATAGAATTCTCATGTCCTTGTAGCCCTATGAAATCATTATTTCCGTCAATTTTTCTTTCCTTTTTTTGCCTGATAAATTTAACTGCTTCCTAAATAACTATATTTAGATGATGTTTACTATTTACGTGTGTGATTTTTGAATTGGATAGTTTATTTCACATTCATGAAAATAAAACACTCCATTTAGCAGGTCAGAAAGTGAGGCAACAGCATGTAAAAGGGTGTTGGGCTTCCAGAAGGTCACCTAATATCAGAGTTTAAAGTAATTTTCCTGTAACTGTCATCAATCCAAATTCATTTAATGATGAATTCATCAGCCATTTAATGTGTGAATAATTAAATGAATAATGATAAACAAATTCTGATGTTCAAATGAGTCACGCCAATTGTAATTGTATGAAGGTTGGCAGATCTGACCCGAACAAAAGCTGTAAGTCTCCAGGACTGAATTATTTGAAAAACCAAAACATGGAAAAGAGGTAGGATATGCAACAACTGGGTTATGATTAGAGCAAGAGTTTTCAGCCAAACCAGTTCAAACAATCTTTTTCCTACTTCATCAATTTGACTCAAGCTTACTCACTAAAATTCACATAGAATGTACATTTAACGTTTATGGCATTTGGCAGACCACCTTTTCCAGATTATTTTATTTCATTTATACAACTGAGCAGTTGAGTGTTATTAGCCTCGATTAGCAGCAGCTTGGTAGTTCTCATCAACAGCCCAACACTAACCAATGAGCTACCGCTTGCCCTAATTTATGTTATCTAGATGTCATCCATCTTATTCCTTTAAGACTTGAACACCGAAATGAAATCAGAGTTTACCTGTGTGACAATTTCTACCTGTATTTATTTCATCCCAAAGGAAACGCTGTATAAACTCTGCTATTGGATCTTTAAAACAGTCTTTCTGCTCTCAGCTAATCAGAACTCACCTGTTTGTACTTTTGTCTTTTCTGCTGATTTTTTTCTGTTAAGGAAACCGTTAAAATAAAAACAGACCCTGGTAGTAGCAATGTTTCCTTTAACCAAACATTATTAACCCAGCAACAATGACTGTAGGCTAAGCTGTTAGCGTTAACATGCTGACTGGCTAATCAGGACTGTGAGAGTGCTCTGGGAAATGCTATTAATAATGTAAATAATGTTCACTGAAATCAAATGCAGGTGTCCAGTTGTCACAGTTGCTAAACCCTTGATATCACACTTTCCTGATTGGTGCAATGTTATCTGCTGTAGCTTAGTTGCGGAATATCCGACCCAAGAACTACTAGCTGGTATCACAAAATTGCAGATAGCGGTGCGGGCGAATGCAACTGTTTTGGAACAAATAACAGCCCCACGTAATAAAGCGTCTTTTCAAGACTCTTCATTCTCAGATGTAAACATATTAAATGTATATATAATAAACCAATATCCCAGCCCAGCATTCATTACCGTGCTAGCTGTATATTATCCTCCTGATTTTAGAATGTGATCTATCAACTTGGACACTGATACATGAAGCACAACGATTCTGACATGTACGGTTATCCTAGCTTGAATTTATTAGCTACAAAGCTAATTACGTGAGAATCAGGTCAAGTTTGCCTAATGATGTAAGAAGAAAGTCAAAAATGATTTCATGGCTAAACAAATGAAAAGTGAGAATTACTGTGGAACACAAATTAAATAAATGCTGAATAATCCCATTATAGCCTTAGCTAGCTAGCTAGCTTTTATTTTTAGCTATCCCAAAACAAAGCTAGCTAGCAAACGTGTATTAACATGTGATTTAATAATTATCACTAATATCACTGGATATGGCCCATGATATAAATCAATCATTTATACTGTTATGGGCCAAAGACTGTATTTTACAGTTACAAATCGATGAAAATATTAGCTATCATGCTAACTACCAGTTCGTATGTTAATATTCTAGTATTTTTTTCTGACTTAAAGAACATTAGATTTATAAACCAAAGCAAAATGTATGATTAAACGTGAAACATAAAGCAACAAAATGAATATAAAAGATATTTTAACTAGCTTGCATATACATCAGAAAATACAAAAATGAAGTCTATGA
The DNA here is from genome assembly GCA_028566295.1 of Liobagrus marginatus. Lineage (NCBI taxonomy): Eukaryota > Metazoa > Chordata > Actinopteri > Siluriformes > Amblycipitidae > Liobagrus > Liobagrus marginatus. The sequence continues at coordinate 10,131,504 of JAOUQX010000017.1, read as the reverse complement.
CCATCACATTTGCGTGTTTCTGGGAGATTTTTCATTTTCAATTTGGTCGTCTACCGTTTGAACACCCACCCGCCAGCTCTCCCCTGTCACATGACAGCTACCAATCCGGGGGCAAACACGAGCTTCCTCTGAGACATAAAGCCAGCTGCAGAATCATTAATAAAAAAAACCTTGCCTGTGCTACACAGGACATCATATCACACTCTCCTCCTCTGGGTATATGAGCTCAGACACCCACAATTGGCTAATGGATTTCAACATGTAAAGCTGTTGTACAGACAAATTTGTTTTAGTTCACTGTTTGACTTGTTATTACATATTGTATGAGCTGTTTTGCTAATCAACATGCTAATGCATGAAACTTTAAAACTAAATTAAAGGTAATCAACCTGATTTGTTGTAAAATATAAAAATCGAAACTGGAAAAATTAGGAATTGTAAGCATGATGGTTAGCTAGCCAGCTAGCTGTAGATATTTAAAAATCTTAGAACATAAAGCGACTAACATAATTGTAAATCTTTGAAGTAAGTGAGTGCATAGCTAACAAGCTGGCTTTGATTAATGCATAACAAAAGGACACAATCTGAATGTTCTACTCTTACTAATCAACCATGAAGTTGATTCTTTGATGCCGGGTTAGCATTGTTTGGTTAAATGACATCACTTTTGTGAAGATTTGTGAGCCATTTCCCCCCCTGTAAGCGACGGTTAGCACTTGAATAGCATTAGCCATGAGTCCATCTTTAACAGATGCGCTGAACAGAATGAGTCCTTGCTAGTTTCCTGCTGCTTCTTTTGAAGAGAGTGTGTTTATGTGTGCATCCTTCAGTTGAGAGAATAAACCCACACACAACCATCAGAGGTTGTGGTCACGGTGATGACCTGGGTGTCCTTAGGATATCAGGCTGGTGTTAATGAAAAAACATCTACATGAAACATGTGTGTGTGTGTGTGTGTGTGTGTGTGTGTGTGTGTGTGTGTGTGTGTGTAATCGTGTTGGGTGTAGGTGCTAGTGCACTGTTTGTGTGTGCCTGTGTATATTTATGTATGTGTGTAAGTGCCATTGAGGTGGATGGAGATTATTTCTGTCCTCATCTCCATTGACGTCTCATCGTCCCTTGCTGTATCCAGGAAAAAACTGATCCAGGAGCTGCTGCAGGGTTTTATTCAGCACCATGATGTAATCTTTCCCCAAATCATAGCGACATGCTGGGCAGGTAAACACTTCAGCTTTGAACGATCGGTGTAAGCAGGTCTGTAATCACAACACAACAGCAATGTAAGAGCTCCCACCATTTTATTTGGAAATATGAAAAAAACATTCCAGGTGTCTTTAAAAAATAAAATATATTAGATGCACAATTAGAAAACCGTAAGCAATAATATTGTAATTATTCAGCTAACGATCACTCGACAGCTAGCCTTCACTGACCAAAAGCACCGAGTGTTTTACTCACTGACATACAACACATCAATTTTTAAAAAATAATAATTACGCAATATTGTTTTCATTTCATTAGACTTTATTTACAAACCAATCGAGATTATATAATTCTGTTATAAAATTTTAAGTAAACCATTAATTGGGAAGCAAAAGAAAACTACAGACTAGGCATGTGCGGAATTTTGTCGGACCGTTCGGAAACGGTTTTGGAATAACCGACCCGACCCGAACCGTCAGAAAAAATTTGGATTCAGTCAAGACGTTTTTCCGTAACCAGCGAGGAATTTCCGTAGTTCATTATTATAATTTTTTAATGAAATATAAATTTGGACAATTGTAAAAAACAATCAGGGAATTTCTGTGATAATACAGGACTTAAAGGCATTTCCGGGATGCAGTGTTTGGATGCGTGAAAAAAAAGAAACTAAAGAAAAGAAACTGTGTTCATTTCAAATCAGTGGAATGAGAGGAACATCGTTTCCCTCGCAACCAAACTACAATGACTAGCCAATCAGAAGCAGAATGTGGTGGGTCTTGTTACTGCAGTCGTGAACACTAAACCCTGCGCAAAACTGTTTTCTTAAACCCACTTTCATTGAACTTTGACCGTTACCGGCCGCTCCAGCAAACACTCTAATAGTTTATATAATTTATTCGTCAGGAAGCCGCTATCAATACGCGGGTATTGAAATCACTTTCGAATAAGCGTTCGCTGTTCAACGTTGGATGTAGGGTTGCCAAGTCCATGTTTTACCGGGAATTGGGATGCTTTTAAACTGAGGTCATAAATATTGTATAAATGACATTTGACTATAATGCTTATATTTAAATATTTTGCATGCTACGTATGATAAAACTGTGCTACATGTGAAGCTTTGGGAAGGAACGCCACTGGCTGGGAGCCTTTGAGCTTTTTTTATGATCAATGATTTATTCAATATTTACCATACGATATTTAAAGCAACTTTATTGCCAATTAAATAAAATGTAGCCATGATGATTAATGAAGCCGAACCGAACCGAGTTTTTTGCAGGATTCCGAACCGAACTCCAAATGAGTCGAACCGAGTTTTTGGAAAATCGACTCAAAGCAAATTAGAAAAATCCATTCCACACATGCCTACAACAGACACATACACAGACACACACACCTTGCAGACGTTGTGCTGGCAGGGTGTCGTGACAGGCTGGTAAGCGAGTTCCTGGCAGCACACGCACATGAAGATCTGCTCCACTTTACGCAGGAAGTTCTGCAGTAAAAAAGGAATTCATGTGTGATCAAGAATAAACACAGCTTAATTATTTATGTGTGTGTGTGTGTGTGTGTGTGTGTGTGTGTGTGTGTGTGTGTGTGTGTGTGTGTATACCGGTCCCTCAGTGAGGAAGCCCAGAGCATCATCCCACAATTTCTTGTTTCCATGGTCCTCCTGTATGAGTGAACGCTGTTGCTCTGATAACACGAATGCCTCGACTTCCTTTAGCCGCTTTGTTTTGGGCTCCTGCTGCTCCTCACACACGGCTTACACATAAACACATTATATTACTCACACACACTTATACAGTTGTTTAACATTCGCTCACTTGATTGAGTGTTTAACTGAAGCTCCCTCACACACTGACCTGTGTCCTTCTGTTTGTCTTCTTCTCCATTTTTCTGTGCTTCTCCATCCTCGTGCTCTGCAGGTTCCTCCCTCTCTCTTTCCACCTTCTCTTCTTCTTTTACTCTCTTTGGCGGCCTTCCAAGCCTTGGCCTTCCTCTTCCTCCATGTCTTTTACCACGTGCAACTCCACTCCTTCCCCCTCGCACACTCGCTTCCTTCTTGCTCTTATTGGCCATTGCCTCCAAATAACCAGGAGGGTACTGAGGAAAAGAAGGACACAAAAGACTTGTAAATGAGATATGATAAACAGTTGTTTGTGTGTGTGTGTGTGTGTGTGTGTATGTGTATGGGTGTTGTGTAAACAGAGCATTGTGCCCTACGTCTTCACCTGCACTTTCAGTCCGAGTTTTTGGCTGCGTTCGAGGCCCTCAGGCGTCCACGGTGCCGGTTCTACATCATCACGTCTCAGCAGGTATCGCCACACCAGGAAGCCACACTTTCCAATTTCAGGCCAGTATTTGACTACCTGATGATAATAAAACAGCTTTTCACAAGAGGAACTGGTTCTGCTACAAAGTCAAAAACCCGAAATGAATGCAAGCACAGCCTGCTCTACAAATTGTAAAGAAAAAATGTAAATGAGAGGCCGTGCCACATGACTGGCAAAGTCCGAAACAGTGCGGTTGTGTTTTGTTACATGTGTTTGTAACGTGTTTTTTTTTTACATGTGTTTGTAACGTGTTTTGTTACGTGTTTGTAACACACCTCACCCACACTCACTCTCAGCACCGACGCTCCACAAGGTTGTGTTCTGAGTCCCCTACTGTACTCATTGTACACACACGACTGTATGGCCACCTCCAACACCACTACCATCGTAAAGTTTGCCGACGACACAGTCGTGATGGGTCTGATCTCCAACAACAACGAGACGGACTACCTCAAGGAAATGAAAAACCTAGAGACATGGTGCCAGGAAAACCATCTCCTCCTGAACGTCAGC
>JAOUQX010000017.1:10113297-10127355 GCA_028566295.1 Liobagrus marginatus | reverse complement strand
TACAAATTTGAACGCTGGGGTCAGAGCGCAGGGTCAGCCAGAACAAACGGCGCCCCTGGAGCAAGTGAGGTTAAGGGAATTTCACTGTATGTTGTATCGTACAATGTATTTGTGACCAATAAACTTGAACTTGTAACGTGCTTTGTTACCTTATAGATCCCATCATAGCGGTTTCCTTCCTCTGGTGCATACTTGCTGATCCGTCTGCCTTTTGAGCTTCGGATCACACGGACTGGTTTCCCCGCCCTCCAATTACGAGACTCCGCCCCATCTTTATCATTCAGAGGAGCGTCACAGTTCAGAGCGAGTGCCCTGAAAAGTCAGAGGTCAAGATTAGAGGTCAGCAAATCTGTGGCTACACATCTGGTATAAATTCCAGATCACCTGCAATTTGTTCTAAGGTAGTATTTGCTTAATTTTTATGAAAGAAATTAAGGTGGTAAGGGGAAACATGACATACTGTACCTGAACATAAGCAACTGTTAGCGGTTTGTCCTGGTTAGGAACACTATGAAATAGTGTTGCACCGATAACAGTTTTTTTTTTAAACAAAAAAAGATTTTTTTCTGTTATTTGCTGATACTGATACCTTGTTATTTATTTTGTCTGGTGATGTGGCAATTTTCCAAGCACAACACATTGAGACTAATGAACATGGGACAGCAATAACCTTCAAAGAGCACAATAACCAAGGGCATAATGTAGAGCAAAAAAAGTCATCATTATTTTTTTTATATTTCCACACGGCTGAAGCTGACATTGTGTCTGTCATGTGTGTCAGTTCTGTCTGCCAAATACTGTAAATTACATCACGTGAGGTATCGGTTTTTAGTATCGGGGTATTTTTTACGAGTATGAATACAAAGAACATGATCCTGGTATCGGTGCATCCCTAATATGAAATGCACCGCTAATCTTTTCTTGTTACAGTTATGTTGTTTCTGAATAAAATAAACAACAGGTGTCTCTTTTTAACTTATAGTCTTACTGCAGCCCAATGAAACCCTGTAGTGAGGTTATATTCAAACTTACAGTCTGGACAATCTGAGCATCAAAGTGAACATTAAACTGTAGCAATACATTTCCATTTACAGCATTTAGCAGACGCTCTTATCCAGAGCGACTTACAACCGAGCTGTTGAGGGTTAAGGGCTTGCTCAGGGGCCCAGCAGTGGTAGCTTGGCAGTGCTGGGAATCGAACCCCAGTCTTTGGATCAGCAGTCTAACACTGTAACCACCGAGCAACCACTTCCACCTACACAACTTTAGGAATTTAGAAATAACAACAAAACTGACTAACTGAGGTTATAGAACGGAACCTGTTCATGTGTGTTAAAGTCTGATCAAATGAGTGTTCTCCGATTCGCTTGTTTCCTGAAAGGTCGCGACCTCCACTGCCCGTGTATGTGAACTCGTCTCCTCGGTCCTGAAAGAGAAAGGTTAGTTAGAAGTTAAGATCACATGTTGTTTAAATGTGTTATATTAAAGGTATTTACAGTAACCATGACACTACAGCAGTTACAATAGTGTTTTCTGCTAATGTCTCACTAACGGGGTGTTTGCCCTTTCCCCGCGGGGTGATACAGGAAGGTAGCATGAGCGTTGTGTCAGTACTCAAAACACACAAAGCTGAGTACACTAGCGTGACAAACGCTACTACACCAGCAGGGGGCTCCACAGTGCTGATTTAGACAAAGTACACAAATTACGTAAAATAAAAATGGGCACCATGCGTTCGAAGACCACAGAGCTATGTTAAGTTCTATTATCCAGTGTCAGTCTGATCTAAGGTACAGATTTCTGCTTCGTAAAGTCCTTTATTAAACTCAGCCGTTCGAGCGTGTGATGTGAACACGAGAAGATGAAATTCAATCTTCGAGATCCTCCTCTACTTACTACAAATGAGGCGGAGAATTTCAATCAGAAAAGAGAGGAGAGAGCAAGAAGGAAAAAAAAAAACAAGTCTAGTACATTCCTAAACTAGAACTCATGTAGGAGCAATGGGACAATCAGTGGATGAAGTGGGGAGGGGAACTGAAGAGAAAGAACGAAGAAGTAAAAAGTGGAAATTGAGGGGAAACCTAAAGATAGCGAAAAATGCAGCAATGTAGATTTTGTGTGTGAGTGAGACAGAAAGGGTAAGTGAGAGCAAGAGAGAGAGAGGTGTGTGAAGAAGTGTGTGTAAGATGTAATGGAGTCTCAGTGAAACTCACTACTTCATCTTCAAATCCCCCAGCCAGCACGAGTGAATAGGAGCCGTCATTACTGCGTCCATGAATCCCACCCACATGTGGCCTGTGCACCCCTGCCTCACTCACCTACAGCAATACCACCACAAAAAAAGGCAGGCATAAGTGTTAATGACACATGGTACAGCATAAATAATATTAATAGAAAATGGATGTGTCTCCTCCCACTGTGTCCTCACCTGCACACGAAACTTCCAGGTGGTTCCCACTGGAACTCCAGGAATCGGACCGTAGTGATTGGATGGAACAATGGTGCATTCCTTAGTACGACCCACACACGCCATCCCCTACAATGCCCAAACAGACAGATTACACTAATATTTAATGAGGGGAAACATGAACAGTGCTAAACACATTGTTTCATGATGTTCCTGTTTGATTAATAACAACTCGGTCACTCAGGGACGTTCAATTTCTGTATCAGTATCTGTATTGATTATAAAGAAAAAAACATAGAATGTAGTCATATATGTATGTCACGTGTTAAATCGCATGAAAACCAAGAGAAACAACTCATTTACTAATTATATTTGCAAAACTGGCACTAAAGCCCAGATCAGATGGATTAGATGGTCTTATTTTCATAATTATTGTGTTATTATAATGTGAACATGTCTGTATATTAAATCTGCATTTGCGCAGTTTTACAATCGGACATTAAAAATACATAATTTAAATATAGCTGCATTAATATTTGTCTATTTGTAATATTTGTAAAAGAAATATTATTAAAGGAGCAGAAATCCAAACCAAAAATCATTTCCATGCTATCCGGTGTCCATAAACACGCGTTTGTATGTGTGTACTGTCTCAAATATCGGCATGTCAGTTGTTAACCAGGTCAAAGGTCATGGCTCCGAGCGCTTCAAGTGATGCTGGTGTTTTTAATTAGCTTTGGTTGTGTTTCCGGGAATGACTGAATTTGTGTGAGTCTGCGTTTTCATTCTGGTGTTTCCAGTAATAGTATTTTGCACTGTGACTGATCTCAGCCTGAGTTACAGGAGAGGATATGACTCGATGAGATGTCATGTGGACAACACACACAGAAACCCTGTCTAATGCCACTGTTCACACACACAATAATCCTTCCCGCTGCGTTGGCTTAGCCCTAACAAGGAACACGGGAAGTGTTTCCCTGAGATGAAAAACACACCCTGTCGCTGTAGCATTGTAGATCTATGTCATAGTAAACTGAGATATCGTGGGTAAACATTATTCAGCTGGTTTAATTTGTGGGATAAATATATACAGCTGAATGACTAGCTCATTCAGGTGAGAGACATTTGTAACGCACAGCTGAAATAAATAATTTTGCCTTTGTTTTGGTTTTAAAAGCAACTATTAGTGTATCACTTCTTAGAAAGATCTTTTGTGTGATTAGAAGAGAAAGTGGCATCAGGAAGATTTCGATCTTAAAGGAAACATCGGAAACGCATTTCACACAAGTTCTCATGTTATTTTAGCTCTCATGTATTTCTGAAATGTCTGTATCGTGTGTTGGTTAAAATTCTTCATCAGTTGTGAAAAAAATCTATATTTTCCTCTAAAAAAAACTCTGCAATCTCTTTTCTTGCTTGCCCCACCCAGGTGTGAGACCCGGGTTGCCCCACTTTGGGCTGGTATTTTTTGAAAATGGTGTTAATTTTGTCTTATAGTCCGTTTTACACTGACATTCAAAAATAACCAACAATACATTGGAGCGTAGTAGGCTATGATAGTCGAGCTAGGGTATGTTTGTAGCTTAGCTTATCCGAGCACAGACTCCTGCCATAATTCCTCGCCAACCACTTTCGATGTTTCTGTCCCCAGCCGTCGGCGACGCCAAAAGCGGTTCTGTTTTAACAGAGACATAGCTTACTGACTGAGCTCCGAATGCAGTCATTCAGCTAGATGGGCTAGCTTACAGAAATACAGCAGTACGGTTACTCTCACGGTGCTGACCAGTGTTTACAAATGGTGCATGAACTCTGTTAGTTTCTTGCTACTCCTCATCGTTTGTGGGGTTTGTGACCGTTAAATGCAGAACATTTACTTTACCACGGGAATTCAAAACTGTTATTGTAATCGGAGCGTACATTCCACCTTGCACTAATTCAATTAGGCAAATCTCAATGCAAATAAGTATCTAGTTATGTCAAAACCGGCACGAAATTGAAACAGGTCGCTGGATGACACATTTTTAAACTCAGAGAGTACATAAACTCGCTGTATGGTTTTTTTTTTGTTTTTTTTTGTTTTTTTCTGAGCTTGCAGACAGCAGAAACCTAAATACATGCAAAAAATATATATACGAAAGTGAAAATTTTATCCGATCTCCTCTTCAAGGACTGGCGTGTACGCCAGTGTAACAACACTAGCTCAATAGCTAAACTTAAATTGCTGCTAAAAACAGGTTTTTAGCCTAACATCTCCACTCATCTTAAACAAACTGCTGTAAAGTGATTAAAAGTACATCTAGCAGAGTTAAAAACACATCAGTTCCTCCAGGTTTCAAAAAATAGTCATATATTATGGCACATAAACAGTTACAACAAACACTCATGCAGTGATGACGAGGAAACCAACGAATGTACCATTTATACTGCTAATAGCGGTGCCACAGTTTATATATATCACAGTATGATGGCTTTGTATACAAATATCATTTATCACAGTATTAATGGGCCATTTCATCCACGCAAGTCTTTATACATAGATTATAATATCTTTATATATAGTCTTTATTTTTTCTTTAGAGAAAACTACATAGAATCTTTTCATAAAAGTCTAACATGGTCTGTATTTATCATGTTATAAAATAAAATATAGAATGACTGCAAGAAAAAAAGTTATAATAAAATATATAAGTATTTATATAACTAGTGTGGCAATGTGATGTGGAGCTTGACCCAAAATACTTAGCAATGTAACAGCGTAACAGAGCAATAGCGTGTTCCTTTTGTTCGCTCGGAGTAGCAATAGGGTGGGGTGTTTAAAGCTGAAGCACGTTAAACACAGATAAAAGGTTTTCAGTGAGAGGTGTATCTGCACCGAGACTCTGCACCGGAATCTCCTGTTGCATGATTCCAGGGGATAAGGTGTATTTTAATATAGTTTGTGTATTTTGTATAGTTTGCATGTATGTATTTGTGTGTGTGTGTGTGTGTGTATGTTCTAACCTTTCCCCAGTCCCGCTGGCTTCCATTGGTTGCTGAAGGCATCTTGGCCCTCTTCTTGCTCTCTTTCAGCCTTTCGCCTGCTTTTACCACTTCAGTGGTGTCATTCTTACAAGTGGGGCAGTACCTACACACACACACGGCATTCCATAGGTGTAATAGTTTTTATAGTGTACAAACTATTATTTTTACATTTTTAATAAAACACTGTTTAGTATGTTTTTAAACCTATTTTACTTATGACTCATGAAAGGTCCCCATAAATCATGGTTATGTCATAATACATGTAATACCCATGACATTATACAAATTTGTGTCCTCATAAATCTATGAAAACAAGTTCACACACACTCACACGGTCTTGCACAGTAAGAAAAGCCTAGGTAATTGTAAACAGCAGTTCTGCAGTTAAAAGGTTTAATGGTGGGCTTAATTGTAACGCACAAAGTCACGTCATTAACATGAAATCAGCTACAGTAAACATGGAAACGTTTAAAACACGTTCTGGCAATATATAAATACGAGTGTACCATGAGGTCATACAAATAGACATATGGTCCATCTATCTTTTTTCATGCTTTAGAATTTTCAGATACTGGTATTTCATACATCAAATAAAGCAGATAAGGTCAGATTTTAGTCGTTATTCCAAACTCATGCGTCTTATACGGCGATACATTGTACACAAGTGGTTGCTATGTTGTACAACTGCTGTGAATTCTTGATGGTGTGAAAACACCATGTAGTTGTGTACTGCAGCTTGTTTCCGTATCAGTGAAAACCGCTTGTTTCTTGTTAGTGTGCATGCGCTAAATGAAACGTTGTAACAGGCCATTTTGGAAAGGGTCACAGCGCATTAATTCACCCATGTGTGTGTGTGTGTGTTCTCACCAGTCTTCATCCTCTGGAATGGTGGACAGTGGGGGGTTTAAGCAATACAAATGGAAGGCCATGTTACACTCGTCACACAGCAGCTGCATGTGTGCATCTTGTTTCCCCCCACACACGCAACATGAACAGAACCGACACTCTGCATCTGGGTCGGCTTTACAGTGCTTACACTCCGGCCCACTTTTACCTATACGCACGCACGTGCACACACGTATACACACACACACACACACACACACACACACACGTACACACACACTTTACTTGCCACAGTGACTAAGACAGGATATTACATAGGGTGTGTGTTATAGCCTACGTTTAAACTGGCCGTTGGTGGCAGAGAGAGGAGGAGCTCCAGGTTTCTCAATTTGGTAGATTTCATCCAGAAACAACAGCTTACAGTCATTAATCACATCAGTTGGACCGCTGTAAAACAACCAGGGGCAAAACTGCTACAGTAGGGAGTAAGAATAAAGCTGACATGGAACACTTTTTACAAACAGGTGCGAAGGCTGACTTAGAACTAACAGTGAGTGTAAACACTTTGTGGTAAGACAGGTATAAAGAATTGCCAGACTGATTCATTCCCTCTGGAAGGATATGGACTATTCATAATTGTGATGAACAGAAAAGCATGTAGGTCAACCTGCCCATCTTTCAGGGGGTTGGCCTACAACAGCAGAAGACCACAATAGGTTCCATTCCTATTAGCCAAGAATGAATCTAATGCTACTATGGCCACAGACTGTCACAAACTGGACAGTTAATGGCAGGAATGATCTTTAGCCCTGCAGTTTTATTGAGTCAGTGTCCAAACTCAATATGCACAAATTCTGTGCAAACTCTAGAAACTGTTGTAGGGGCAAAAAAGGCCAGGAGTTTATGAAATAATTAAACCAACACATCTGGCAACAGCAACTAGGGCTGCTCCGATCTCGATCGGGCCTCACTAAACTCTGCCGATCTCACGACCAAATCTTTGTTTGTATTTATTTTTGTCTTATTTTAAGCATCATGATATGCATAGAGTTTTGCATAAACCTCATTTTAAAGGCATATTGAAATGTTCACTGTATAATGAATAATTATTTTGATTATTTTGTGCTCTGTTAAAACAATAATAAGATTACATACTGTATATTACATAATTATTGTAAAAATGTAACAAATATAGAAACATATATTAAAGGCAACATCTACAGTATTACTTTATCTGTAAAAAGGTTAACGGTGATCAGAGAGCTCTCGGTCGATAAGCATAAAAAGAAATCGGTACTCGATATCGGCTGCAAAAATCCTAATCGGAGCATCGCAAACAACTATATCATACTTCAAATTCAATTCATCACAAACATTTACATGTAGTGAAATGTTTTTATTCCACATATCCCAGTTCATGAATTTGAACGCTGGGGTCAGAGCGCAGGGTCAGCCAGAACATGCGGCACTCCTGGAGCAAGTGAGGTTAAGGTCCTTGCTCAAGGACCCAATGATGGTAGCTTGCCTGATGTGAGGCTTGACTCTCCGATCACCGACCCAGAGCTTTACCCTTGAGCCGCCACCATCCACCTACTTCGTGCATAAACTACAGACAGCAAATATGACCTTGGCTGGTCAATTACATCTGTGCATGAGGATACCATACGAAGTGTGCAGGTCACGCTTACCCGAGCAGAATTCTCACGCGCACCTCCTTCTTGGTTCTGGAGATGTGGTTGAGCGTAGTGATTTCAGCATCGTACCAGAATCCCCTCTCTTCTGGAAGCTCCAGGTTGTAGTTGACCATCACCACCTGTCCCACCTCCAGCTGTTCGAACCGTAGCAGTATCCGAGCTCGAGGACGCACATCCTCTGCATTCATTTCCACCACACCGTTCTCCGGATAACTGCAGACATGTGACTTTCAACACTTACTGTACAAATAGACTGCTGATCAAATCAGTAAAAAAATTAGCTCAGAGTTCAAGTTCAACACCCTTACAAACAAATAAACATTACTTCTTGACTTCCATTTGGAGTATGTGTTTGTGTTTAAACGTTATGTGCTTCATGGTGGTGCGACTCAGCTTAAAATGCAGGAAAATGTTGTAGCGTTACTGCATTAAGCATGAGCTACTGTTTCTAAATCCCACCTTCTGCTGCACTACGCTAACCAGCTGGGTCAGGATCTGGACGACATTAAAACTGCATTTACAACGCGGTTTAATTTAGAGTGCATGGATGACGAACAATCTTTTTAAAATCAGGAACACACACGTAGGTGGAGAAAAAGAGCGAAATAAAATGCAGCATAGAAAAAGAACTACCGTATCAAAAGCCATTTTGGGGTTAAACATGTTCAGATATAAGTGAAAATATGATAACAGTTCATAGTTGATGTGTTTGCCAAGAGCATGCTATTTAAACATTTCCTAAATTTCCTAAATTCCTAACATTTCCTACCATATGCTGTATTATGACAGGGCAAAACATTTTAGCTGAGTAACTTTACATTTTTCATTTTTAAATTTGGTAACTAATAGCATTTTCACCATCTTAAGTTTAAACAGAATAAAGGAGCAAATTATACAAGATAAACTTCGTCACACCAACTTCGATGTTGGCTTGAAAGCAATGCCTAGCGTTTTGAAGTCACATGACCATGCAACTTTGTGACTCTGACCATTTTTGGGTAGGTATGAATGTAACATAATGTGAGGTCACAAAACATCACTTTAATACCCATCATGCAGATATCGGTACTGTGTTGAATGTTTTGATATGTCACCTGGCCACGTTGCAGTAAGTTTGTTTTGGAAACTTTAACCCCCCCCCCCCCCCCATCAGGAAAACTGAAATTCTGACCGATTTCTAAAACAATCACCTATTTAGTCTGAACACCCTGAAGTAAACTGCAAAGTTTGACTCAGTAATCAGGAACTGCTACAACTTCTACTGGCTACAGACATTGCCAAAATTCAGCTGGATGGTGGAGTTTTAAGCAATTTCACAGTAACTTGCTGTAAATAGTAATTAAATGGAAGCAAATTGGTTCTGGAATGTTCACATGGCGAGTAGTTTCATTTTGCTGCTCAAAGTAATTTGCAATATCTAAGCTAAGTTGTTGGTAATTACGGCAATGCTAAAATGATTGATCTGATCAGAGGTCAGTCTACAATCTGAGGACCTGCCGGCGTTGGCTTCTCTTCCTATCAATCAGCTGTATCTGTTTCCACCAGTACACAGTTATCATTATCACTACATATATCTCATTATATAAACTATAATAATTTTGGAATGTGTGATTATAAAAAGGTGATTTATCATTCCCAGTAAAAGAAAATCACTTTAAACAGCCATAAAACATTTGATTATTGATATTACAGTAACATTCTGAGGATGTTCTGATCACAGGGAATTACCATTACCACACAAAAAATTAAGATAAAGATATTATAGACATTTTTAATAACTACTCAAATGTTTTACTGCTCTTTCACCAAAGCAATTCGTCAATATTATTTCTTTGTAACATTTCATATTTTTTTCTTTTAGCTACATTTAACCGTTTGAAACATGAGTTTTTTTTCAGACCAAAAAACCATATAGAGTAAACTTCTCCATCCTGAAGACCGTTACATGTCAGAAAACCCATACTGCTACATCAATTAAGACTTGACTGATTCGAATCCCCCAAATCCTGTATCATCCACTAGGTTAAAAGTGAAAACTGACTCAGTAAAAGGGTAGAAATCACATCAAAACAATTCTTAATACAAAACAGCATTGTTTTAGGTCCTGCTGCAAGGTTTTCTTAGAAATCCTCTTCACTCTTTCCACCATCCCAGGTGGCTCGCATTTCTGACAAGCTGTTTTTCCCCCTTGCAAATGATACTATACCACACACACACACACACACACACACACACACACACACACACACACACACACACACACACACACAGGGTGAGGATAAACGACAGACCGTGCACAGCTCAGTGGGGGAAAAACAACAAAGCACCCGACTGTGTTAAATCCCTCCACCGCTGCCAGTTTAATTTGGAGTGTGGGAAAAGAAGGGAGCCGAAAGTGGGACTGCTAATAATTAAGGACCATTCCCAACTGTGTGGAGACATTAAAATTAAATATGATTAACATATATGTTTGTTAAATTACTTTCCTAAAAGGAGCAAAGCGCTCTAATTTTACGCTGTTATTTCTCTCCACTTAGCAGTAAATGGTACATCCCTGCCTGAGCTCGTCAAACCTCATGTACAAGTTTCTTTATAATATTTCTTTACTAAATGCATATCTGGATGGATCCCATCACTTTCAGAATCAGAAGGTTGAACTGATCTGAAAATATGACAAGTTCACGCATGTCGAATTTATATGTGAACTCAAGTCTGTATTCTTTTAACATAATCTTGTTATTATGATTACATAGTCATGCAACGAACAGAGTAACACTAATACTTACTGTGTATAGCTGCTAAATATTATTTTGTTTGTTTAGTTATTTATCGAACTGCTGACTCTCACCATTTTACAATGAGCAGAGCAAAGAGAAAAACTTAGCTAACAAAGGAAACATGCTGGTTATGCAGTCTACATTAGTTCCCTTCCACACATACAGAAACAGGCAGCTGTTCTTTTATCAAGATCGATTTACAATTGTTATTCAATTTATATAACTGAGCAGGTAAGGTTCTTGCTCAAGGACCCAGCAGTGGCAACTTGGTGGTCTTGGGAATTGAACCTATGACCTTCTGGTAAGCAATCCAACACATTAACCTCTGAGCTACCACTTGCCACAAAGTTTTTCTGACTTACCATGCGACCCTCACCAAATGTAAACTTTTTTTCATTCAGTCATTGTCTAGCGGTTATCCTTTTCAGGGTCGCGAGGGCGCTGGAGTCTATCCCAGCTAACTTGGGGTGTGAGGTGGGGTACACCTTGGACAATCGGCAGTTAATCGCACGGCTAACACTTAGAGACAGACAACCATTCACACACATTCACTCCTATGGACAATTTAGAGTAGGCAAGTTAGCTACTGTGCCCAATCACCTGCTTTTGTAGGTGGGACAAACCTTTCCTTTTATTTGTTAAATAAAAAAATAAACATATTCCTGATTTAAAAAAACGTATTACATGTCTAGTGCATTGTATCAGATTTTTTCAGCAGGACATATTTGCCTTTTCTATTGGCTTTAATGCAGACCCAGTTTTTTTGCTGCCCTTTTGAATTCAGCAGCTTTTATCCCATTAATATTACCTAAACATGCTGCTAGCTACGCAGCCTAACCTGTAAACGAAGTGTGCACTCGATGATGCTTGCTCCGGACATATAAACAGAATGTTTACTGCTGTGGATATGTCAAACTGTTTTATAGCTATAATATATTTGTTGTTTAAGTTTGTTATAAACACAACGTAAAAAAAAAGGGGGGGGGGGGATAAGAACGAGCCGCTTGCCGCTCAAGAGAGGTCGCCCATCTCCATGGCAACGGCGCGTTCCAGACGAATTTGCCGTAGAAGGGGGAAAAAAACGGAGCGAGAGAAATAAGACGAGTGCGCATTCTGCCTTTCCTTCAGCTGCAGGCAGAAATCTGAAGAAAAAAACGGAATGAGGTGTTTACTAAAGTCAGACACATATACGTAGGACTACATAGACAGTTATGAACCCAAACACACATACACACACAAAAACCATACCCACAGAAGTGCAGAAATGGATGGATACCTGGAGGTCATAATTGATTAGTGCTTCGGAAATCTTATCAGGTTAGCTGCTTATTAGCTAGATGCCTGTTAGCTTTGACTGTTTAGGAATAGGATTTATTTAGGATTATACCTTGCAACTTGTTTTTACAAACGGAACTTTTTGCAGAATGTAAAGCAGATCTGTTGAAATGTTAAATGCACCCACTCCTCGTATTTGATGTGGTAGCTGATGCCTTTGCCAGGATTTTCTGCTTCAGTCTGAGATGTTGACGGTTCTTCGCTGTTCGAGTTTAGCTGCACGGTGCCGTTTGTTTCTGACTCCGTCTCCACCTTCCCGTTAAGGCGCTTGCCATTTCTTGCTGCTTTGCTAGTAGACGATGCTGCTGCCTCCGCTTTGCTTTTGCTGCCTTTGTTGGAGCGTGTGACTCTCTCGACCGTGGCCTCAAACCAGGCGCCAATGCTCACATCCCTGCAGTCCACCAGCTCGTTAATCTGAAATCATAACGTCAGTATTAACCCTTTTACACTTGCTCTTCATGCCTACAGCTTTTTCTAGCTAAACCTTACACCTACACTCTTTAACCTTCTCTTTACATGTACAGCCTTTACAATTGCACTTTACACATGCATTCTTTACACACCTTCTCTACACCTATTTACATACATATTTCAACCGACACGCTTGAAAATTATTCTCCTCAATGACGCTGGTGACAGTTTTACATCTGTCATTTCCATGTACTCTCTTTAGCCTGCCACTTCCCGTACATCCTTTATTTATTCATTCATTCTTTATTTATAAAGCACATTAAAAACAACCCAGGGTTGACCAAAGTGCTGTAAAGGGCATAATAATCAATACATTCAATAAATTACAATCAAGGAAATAAAATACACACCATTTTTGTAATTAATTCTGAAATGCCATAATAAATAAATAAGATTTACGCTTTGATTTAAAAAGAGAGAGATGACACTGTTCAAATTGATATCGGGAAGCTCTTCTAAAGTTTAGGGCCTGCTATCGAAATAGCTCGGTCCCCTCTAGTTTTAGCTTAGACATGCAAACAGAGAGTAAGCCAAGATCGCCAGACCTAAGTGACCTGGTTGGGTTATGAAGGTAACCTGGTCCTAAGCCATGTAATGATTTAAAAAGAAAAAACTACCATTTTAAGGGGTAGCCAGTGCAAAGAAGTTCAAATGGAGCCTAGCTGCAGCATTCTGAAACATTTGTAGATGCCCATTGGATGAATGATTAACTCAATAATAACGTGAATTGCAATAATCAAGACATGAAGTAATGAACGCATGAATAACTGTTTCATTTAATTTAACTTTTGCAAGACATCGCAAATGGGAAAAACCTCAAGTTTTTTCACACGCGGAGTAACATAAGAACATAAAACACAGATCCAAATCCTCATAGTCATAAAAATCACCTGGATTAAACAGTACCACTTCAGTTTGTTTCCATTTCTCATTTAAGGCCAAGAAATTCTAGGAAAGCCGTGATTTAAAAACCTGTAAGTGAGCTAGCAAGACCTAAATAGAACATGAATCTTTATGTTTGAGTGTAAAGTACAATTGAGTGTCATCAGCATATAAATGAAATAATAGTCAATATTTGGAAAAAATACAACTGCATTTTACATTTTACACTTACATTTTCACAGGTGCTGGTTGATCTGATGGGTGCATGGTGAGTGGATACATTCTTTTTTTTTTAATGATTTTCTAAAAGTTAGCTACATTTCTGACAATTTCATGTGTCACACTTTATTAGTGTCTGTGGTTTTATGTTGATAACTTGCAGATTTTACACATTTTAATGAAAATTTAGGATTAGGGTTAGGATTAAATAGTGGTACCCCGCTTATCGACTTTAATCCGTTCCTTAAAACCGGTCGAAATATGAAAAGGTCTAAGAGCAAATGTAATTATTCCATAGGAAATCTACGATAAACGCTGCTTAATCAGGGCCAGGAAGATTAAGAAGGACCTTAGCCATCCTAACAACGGACTGTTCTCTCTGTTACCGTCAGGGAAGCGTTTACGC
>JAOUQX010000017.1:10075978-10103308 GCA_028566295.1 Liobagrus marginatus | reverse complement strand
TTTACATGGAGAATTTTCATTCCGATTGTGGTGTTTACATGGAGAATTTTCATTCCGATTGTGGTGTTTACATGGAGCATTTTCATTCCGATTGTGGTGTTTACATGGCGCATTTTCATTCCGATTGTGGTGTTTACATGGAGCATTTTCATCCCGATTGTGGTGTTTACATGGCGCATTTTCATTCCTATTGTGGAGTTTACATGAAGCACTTTCGTTCCAATTGACGTGTTTACATGGAGAATTTTAATTCTGATTGACGCGTTTACATGGCGCATTTTCATTCTTATTTAGGTGTTTACATGGGTGATGTTTCCATGGAGCATTTTCACTCCGATTGTGGTGTTTACATGGAGCATTTTCATTCCGATTGTGGCATTTACATTAGGGATATGCAACATAGCCCAAGGACCAAGCCCAAACACCAAGTTCTCAACCGTGAGAGTGATGAGCAATCATGTAAATTATGAACGAAATGTTTTTTCTCTTGCTCCTGATTGGTTATAGCAGAACATTGGTTGGCACCCTGAGCTCTGATTGTTTAACATGTGTCAAAAGTCATGAGAAGAAAGTGAGAATGGCCCAAGCTGTCACAAAAATCTACAAGTACAATGCGCTATCGTCTAACGTTTGTACAATAAATGTCATAAAATAAGTGCCAACTGAGACGAGCATTGTGCAGTAGTGACACTAATGTAGTCTAATTGAATGTAAATTTGTTGTGCTTTCATTGGCTGTGTTTTAACGCGCAATCTGAGTTACACTTTCGGTGAAGCTCATGTTTCCATTCGCAAACTTTTTGCAGATGAAAGTTGTAATAGCTACATCTGATTAATCTAACATATTCTAATATATAATTAGTTTAATAGATTCGAATTTGTCACATTTCTGCAATAGCATAATTGTTGGCTATAATTCATATGACTTCAAAAACATGCAGGAGATTTGTGGAATCATTTAATAATGTAGATTATAATATAGCACAAATCTGCCATGATCATAGCATTATAATGAGAATTTCTGAGAGAAGTCTACAGTAAATTCTGTCCTTGCCAGTGTTTCATGAAAGGGCATCACGGCAGGAGCTCTCTCTTTCTCGCCAAACCATGAAACTTAACGTTCACTGGCATTTGCATCCTTTTGTGCAGATACAAGTTGTAATATGTATCTAACTTATTAGATTAATATCATCCGATGTGTCATAGAATGGGCTTCAGTTGGAGCATATTCTTTCTGATTGAGGTGAATGTTCATTCAGGGGCAGCACAGTGGCAGAGTGGTTAAGTTCAGATTCCTCCCACCTCCACACATCCGATTTCTGCATAGGTGAATTAAGTTAGTCTAAATTGTCCATAGGAGTGAATATGTGTGTGAATGGTTGTGTCTTTAAGTGTTAGCCCTGCGATTAACTGTTGATTGTCCACGGTGTACCCCACCTCACGCCCTAAGTTATCTGGGATAGACTCCAGCGCACCCACGACCCTGAACAGGATAAGTGCTAGATAATGAATTAAATAATGTTCATTCTGATTGAGGTGTTTCCACTGAGCATTTTCAATCCAACTGGACATTTAAGATGATTGTAATCGGATTACAAAGCTCCATTTATGTATTTGAGGCTGAGGAACTGTCCGAGCTTGAAGCCACATATCAGTCTCACACCGCTGCTGTTTCTACCTCACGGCATTTTCCATTGTTTGCCATTGAGGAAAAAAGGAAAAACCTTCTGTTACAGGCCACACCCACATAGCACTAAAATTCGAACACAGATATTGGTATTAATACTTGTAACACTAAACAGATACAGATGAGATGGCTGCATTATACTTTTCTTTTATAGAATCGGTTATCAAAGAAAAACAACATGTACAGTAATTAATAACCACGGGTGAAAAAGCAGTTATCTAACGACGGACATGAACACACGCGCCTTGTTGGTGACGTTACCCCTTTCATTAGGGCAGTCATTTTTTTCATAAATCATGTATTGGATTTTTAGCAAATATTCATTTGTCTTTAACTGCCGATCACATTTTTTATATTATAAATAAGTAACTAAATATATTTTGTTTTATAGCTTTGGTTGTCTCCCTTTGCTTTCCTCTGTATTTCCCTCCTCCATTTCATCCCTCCGTTTTACGCCGTGGTTTTGCGCGAGCGGTAAAATGGCGGGTTCTTTAAGAGCGAGAGACGCAACATCACGACGTGTTAAAAAAAAAAACGCTTGCTGGCGCACAATCACACTCTCCTGGATCTGTGTGTGTGTGTTAGCAAAGTATGTGTTTTAGTGCGTATTTTGCACTCAAATGTCTTAAGCCTGTGTGTGTATATAAATTTATGTGTGTATTCTCTTAAAAGTGTGTGTGTGTTTGTGTGTGTGTGTGTGTGTGTGTGTGTGTGCGTGCACAGTACCCTTAGTTTGACGGTTTGACTTGCAAGAAGAGGCCAAAGCATGCATGTGTGTGTGTTTGTGTGCGTGTATGTGCCCAACCGCCATTTCAGCTTCAAGGAAAAGAGAATTCTGGGAAATTTGAGGAGCAGCTCCCCTCCCCCACCACCAAGCAGGCAGAGCGCAAGCAAGCGAAAGAACAAAAAAAAAATTTTTTAACAAAAAAAAAAGAAGGGAGAGGAAAAATTAGGTCACATTCTAATAATGATACGACACTGGCACAACAGTGTAGTAAAGTGTGACTGGTAATAAAACGTAACTGATTGATTTTTCAACGCTGAGCGACAATGAAATCCTGCTCTTTGCGTTGTTTTCTCTCTGCTTTACAGTCTGCAGTAGCGCGTGAAATGTAGCCGCATATCGCTGTCTGTTCAATGAGCAGTCGTGTCTCACTGGGATTTGGACTCGCTCGTGTCTCTATCTTGTTCACATCGTGTCCGCGTCTCATTTTCTTCTGCACAGTATGCAGATAAGCTAGCTAGAGGCGCCGAGGCTTCAGAAAGCTCACTGTCCGGGTTACAGATTTGGCCGATTTTAACCGTATGATAACATCGTGTAAAAACATCATGCTAGTGGCAAAGACATACTCCCTGAGAAATCAAGAGGAAAAAAGATGAAGAGGAACCAGACTTGAAAGGAACCAGTCCTCTTCTCTCCTCTTTATCTTAATATAATTGAAATATTCCTGTAAAGCTGCATTTGTACAATGTCCAATGTTGAACGCATGAGTTAAATAAAACTGAATTGAATTCATGTTTAAAGTGTAGAAAAGTGAAGATATGTTAAAGATGTTAAATATGAACAGAATCCTCTGATGTAGATCACGGCATTTGTTCTGTTATCGTTTGTATAGTAACAGCTTATTCACAGGAACTTGTATAATGGATGTGCGACATCATCAAAGTTGAATAATAAATAGATAGTTGTCTAAGATGATAAAAAATAATATGATGTGGCTGAGAAAATCTGTTTGAAAACTGGTGTGTTATGTCAATATAAATGTGTTTATGAGGAACTTCTTGTTTGAAACAAAAAAACAAGCCTGAAAATTGTAATAACTCGGAGACTTTTACAGTGAACAAAAACATGTTTTCAAAAAAAACAAGAAAAACTTGATGAAAGACAGTGGTTTTTCCAACATGAACTGATTTATTAGTTATTATTGCTGCATGTAAACACTGTCTGTATGAAGGTTTGAATTCTTGAAATCAGGGGTTCCCAAACTTTTTCATTACCGGACCCACCGAAATATGTATGATCCAGCGCAAGCCCCACCATAATACTTTTAAATGGAAATATGGGGCAGAAATGCATCCTGATTTAATAGACAGCAATTTTTGTTTTTCTTGTTATATGAATGAAATATATATCATTGATTTCCCTGTTTATCTAGTGCTGTCAAACGATTAAAAACAAGTTAATCACTGTTATAGGCTGTGATTAATTAAGATTAATCAAGATTCATCCTAAATTTAAAGTAGAATGTGCAGTGTTGAAATAAAGAAATGCATAAGAAACTAGATTAGGAAAAATGTGTTTTTCGATGGAATGACAGTTCATCATTGAAATAAGTGCACACAACTTAATCCAAACTTCCAGAGGTGATCCTTCCTCGGTCATCATACTACTTGTGTTTTGCTTTGCCTTTGATGCATCATGATTGGCAACAATTCATGGGTGAATTTTAACGTAGGTCGTGCGGTCATAAAATGCTGTATAAAATGTACAATGCCTGATGCAGACGCGTGACAGTTCAAAGGAATCAGACAATTTGCTAAATGAATGCTCAGTTGATTCAGTCTTCAGATTCTTATGTGTTTTAAAAACCTTAAAAAAGAATATTCTCTTAAAAGTCATTTGCAGTTAATCGGATTTATTTTGTGTTATTCACCGTAACAAATTTACCTGCTGCCAAGTGACTAAGTATGAATCTGCTTTGGATGAACCACTTAAACAGATGTGGGTGTAATGCTTAAAGTATGCAAGTCTTACAAAAAACAAGACAGCAAAGAACATTATTGACCAAGGACAATCATGATTAGTCAATTATTGATAACTGATTGTTAAGAATTTTGTTGATCATCTGTAATTTGATCGATTGAACGTTGGTGGAACGTGAATGGCGTTAGGGTACAAAGGCTGGCAAAGTTAGGACATCAATATCTCTGCACCCTTGGAAGGGGGTTGCTAGACTGACTGCCACTTGGACAGTGGTTCTATTGGTGTCTTACCCCTGAGCATGGTGACAGGTGG
The DNA here is from genome assembly GCA_028566295.1 of Liobagrus marginatus. NCBI lineage: Eukaryota > Metazoa > Chordata > Actinopteri > Siluriformes > Amblycipitidae > Liobagrus > Liobagrus marginatus. Next base: position 10,098,606 of record JAOUQX010000017.1, on the reverse strand, counting down.
CTCCCTTTTCTCGAGTGAGGATCATGCACCTGTGCTTAAAGTAACTAATGGTCTGTGCTCTGTTGCAGGGAATGGAAAGCCAGGAGGTAGAGCAGACCCGAGAGAGAGCAGAACATGGAGATCTGCGTGCGTGTGTGTGTGTGTGAGAATGTGTGAGTGTTACAGTAGTCACACTTCACAAGCCTGCCGCCAGCCTCCTCTGTCCTAAAACCTTAAACACATATTACACATGCTGTTGTTTTGTTACAGTCTTGTGTGTCTACAGTCTACGGTTTTGTGTGTTTGAGCATACAGTGAAGCGGTTCATCTCAGCACTTTTTTCTCTTGTTTATTCCAAAGTAGCAGCTATGTTTACACGATTGTTGGAATACAGGGTTTATTGTGGTGTTTAATTGCAGTCAGAAAATAATAGTTTAAAAGTAACAATTAATCAATAATTGATCGTTAAACTTCCCAATATATTCGAATAAAGAAACCTCCCCAAATGCCCATCCTTACAACTGACTATTCTTATAAATCAGGTTTAGGCAAATATAGCATGTTTATAGTGTTATAACTCAGCTGTTAAAGCGGGTGAATGACAAAAACACAAGCTATCTTAATTGCGAACACAATCCGGCAGACTGCAGCAAGGACAGTTTCTTTTTTTAAAGATGCAGGCGGGTGGCGCTAATATGTCTCATTTAACAACGAAAATTATTGCAAGAGGCCAAGCAAAAAGCAATAAGCAGATGTTCGTCAAGAAAGTGGAGGTAAACAGTTTTATACCGCCTGCAATGTTGTGGTGAAATTTCACTTAGTCCTGGAATTTTATGGCAACAAAACACAAACCATTGCAAGATGTTTTGCAATTCTTAAAAAAGGTGTTCAGAGAGGTTATGGTCAGGGCTCTGTGCAGTCCAATCGGGTTCTTTAATTCCAACCATGCGTTAACGGATATCACTTCGTGCACAGAGATATTGGGGGTGATAGTCAGGTATCCACAAAAATGTCTTGTTTGTCAAATATAAAACATCCATTTAGCTAATATTATATTATCCCGACTGCACTGATTCACAAAAGATTTTTTCTATAGTACAATACAAAAGGTATAATTACCACATCAGAGCTTCAGGGTCCTGTATCTGTTTGCTCTTATTGGGATGGTATGAGATTCTTTAGGTTCTAGAGTTTCCTCCTAGTCTCCAGAAACATGGGGGTAGGTGGATTGATAATGCTAAAATGTCCCTAGGTGTGAATGTGTGCTTTCAATCTTTGGTGAAATCTCCCACCATGTACCCAGTGTTCCCAGTCATTTTTTCCTAGTATTTTTTTGGATTAAAATAAGACATTTTCATGTTATGTGTGTTTTTTATTTTAAATCTATGTTCTTGCCAACAAAATTACTACTGCACCAATATATGAACATTATTTCCTTAGAAATATTATTATTATCATCAGGTTTTCTTTAGACACTGGGATTATTTTTGGCACAACATAGCACAGTAACTATATTTACAAACATTTCATACATTTGCCATTTATTTATTCTGGCATTGTTTGATGCAATATAAAATCCAGATCATTTTTAAACCAGTGAGATTTGACTTTTTTTTTTAAATTCAGTTTAAGGATTCCTTATAGGAGTTTTTAATCAGCTGGGGTGAATCATGTTTTGAGGGACTGAGAGAAATGCAGTGAAATCCTCTCTCAGTGTCTGACGAAGTCCCCCAGCTAAAAAAGCGCAGTTACTGAAGCGAGTATGCTTCGGTGGTGAGCAGAAATCTTTCAGCAATGCAGGAAGGCAAAGGACAATATGTATGCTAGAGACCAGAAAGCACAGTGTGATTATCAGTCTAGATTGCAGAGTCTAGATTTTTGGTTTACAGGGAGAAAAAAGATAGCAAGATAAATGATATACCCTGTGACCGGCTGCAGTTTACGTTTAAGCATAATCCAATCATATTAACATCTTACGTCTAACTAGTGTACAATGTTATGCTAATGGACAGAGAACTGAAATATAATCGGAGACAAAATCACTGTTAAACCCTGTGTTAACACTTTTTCAGCTACAATATATTATTCTAAAATAATGAATAGGTAAGGCACAATAGTGATGGTCCCATATATTGCTGTTCTTTTTATCATAGCACTGTTAAAAGCTTGATTCTGATGTTGATTAATAACAGCGGTCCTAATAAATGTGCTGGTTGTGTAGATTCATTTTAAAGCGCTCATTCGAACATGTCATTTTTTCTATAGGAATGATACCAGACCACGTTCGCCACATTTACTGCAACTACCAGATCCATTGAGCATTACACATTTTATTTAATTGCTTGTAGGCGTTAGTACCTCGTAATACACCTCATGTGTGGCCTTTCTCTTCAAACTGAGAAACTAGCCGAATGACGTAATTCTAGAAATATCTGCACAGGTGTTTTGAACTCTGCGATAAAAAACGACACTTCCTGGATGCCACACTCCCCTCCCCCAATCTCATGCGCTCTTGTCTAATGCAGGGATGCTTGTGCGGCCACCCTGGATTTCAGTTAATGGAGAACTTTTGACTTTGTATATAATACAAATTTATACAACAGTTACTGCTGGTCCACTAATATGATTAGACCGCTGTTGTTCTAAGAGTGCTGTTAAAAAATATAAAAGCATATGAATGTTTTGTAAGTAAGTACAATAGTGAGTTAACTACATTGAAAGTGTTACTTTAGGTTGTCAGTCCATCTAGGTGCTGCATGGCAACCTGCACCAATCTATCTGGCAACGATTAACGCAACATTCGTGGTATAAAAGCAATTTCATCCTCACAATTGTGCTGTTGTAAAGAATAAAGGCATAGCTGTAGTATCTGTAATCAACAGTGGTATCTATATACAGTATATACACAATTCATTAGTTGCACAGTCATTACTGTGCCATTTTACCCTTCAGGCTACACAATCATCCACAACGATGTGAATACAATTTTTCAAAATTAAATAACAAAAAAACAAAGAAATCTTATTCATTATAAGTATTCATACCATTTATTCAAAGCGATTCATCAGCCCCTTTGGAAGGAACACCTACAAGTCTCTACAAGCTTTGCACACCTGCATTTTGGCAGTTTGACCCATTTCTCATGGCAGATATTCTCTCAGATGGGATGGTGTCTGTGAACTGTCATCTTCAGGGCTCCCAACAACACATGTCCAATAGAGTTTTAGTATGCTGGGCCAAACAAGGACATTCAAAGACTGCCCCCAAAGCCACTAATATGGTGTATAATCTGCATGCTTAGGGTCAGCATCATGTTGACAGGTGAATTGTGACCCCAGTCTGAGTTTAAGAACATGCTGAAAAAAAGGTAATTTTCTAAAAGGTAATAGGTAAAAGGGTAAAAGGATAAAGGTATCTGGTAATTTTTTCCTATTCTTTAACTGCAGTTTGGGTGAGCCTATGCCATTGTGCCTCGGATTCCTGCTCTTTGTGTATAGGAGTGGAACTCAATAGTCTTCAGCTACGACCCACCAAGACCCACACAAGACCTCTGAAGGTATGCTATGGCACCAAGAAGTTATCAGCAGATGCTTTAAATCCTGTAAATTGTGAGGTGGAGCCTACATGGATCTGACTTGATCGTGCAGCACATTAACATGGAAACATCAACAAGACTACAGGCACATAACCCCCATGCAGCAAACTGCAAAACACTGTGTTGTAGTAGCTTTCTCTCATAGCCACTACTAAGGTTTACAGAAATCTGTGCTACAGAAACTTTTCTTTGGCAAGATCAGACCAGCTAACCTAGCCCAGCACACCAGTTGTCTTTCTTTGGACCACTTTTGAGACGATCTTATTTAGTCATCTAGCCATTGCAATTTGGCCCTTTTCCCTGTCTTTTCTTGTAAATGCATCTAGATGAATTAATTGTTTGTCACAATAATTTTACATGGCATAGCAAGCATGGAAAAATATATATGGCAAAGTCCAGTAACAGCTTATTTCCAGGGAGTGGTATGGTTAAAGCTTGATTAAACTGTTGATTTGAGGTGTTTTATTTTGGAAAACATTTATAGAAGCCATCTCCATTATAAACAATTTCTAGTAGAGGGTTATTTTACATGTTGCTTGGTATCCTGCCAAGCTTTTTATTAGTGTGTTAACTTATGCTGATGAGTGAACGACCACTCAGTTGGGTGAGACATTGATATAGATTAAAATAATAAAGCTTAATTACAGTGCAAATACTGCAGCACAAATAAGTTAACATGGTATAATTACACACTAACATAAAGGTGCGTATGTATAAATTATTTTATATGTCCGCTAAAGTTTATTGTTTATTCGTTTTTTCATATTTAAAAACCCGTCCGCCTTCCATTCATCAGCACGTGCAATAGACAGGAAACCGGAAAATCTTTCGCTATTGTTTTCCCCGCTCTCTTTCTCTTTCTCTCTCTCGCTCTCTCTCCTTGCATCTGTCTCTCAAACCCCCCTTTTCACGATGTTACGTTTAATCCGCGAACTCGACGTCAAAACAAAACACACTTGCGCGGGCATACGCACAAACACATATAGAGCTTTCCAGCAGCCCTGCTTAAGGACAGCGCACGTGCAGCGAGAAAAACACAAACAAACAAACAACCAAACAAACAAACATCACCTAAAGCTGTTCGCGAAGTGACGATAAGAAAAATAAGAATCGGAAATGCGAGGCTTTGTTATACGAACACAGTAAAATAACATCAGTCCGTACTAAATACTGTGAATAATTAGTATAAATTAAGATCTTATTTTACTCTATTAATTAGCACATGTCTTCAGGTAACCATGGCTACGTCCCAAACCATAATACTATCATTCTGAATAGTGGCACTAAAGTATAATATTTCAGCACTGTACAGACACTATTTAGTAATTGGGTGTGCAGTTTGGGTCGTTGACAGGATTTATAGCGTGAAACTAATATTTATTGGCAGTTATATCTAACATAAAAAAAAGAAACTCATAGAAGATACGAGATTATCCAAGCACGGAAATAACCAGATAAACAGTCGAGCGCTTACTTGACAGCTAGTGCATGGGTTAAGTCAGACTTATATAACACTGCAGACGTCTATTCAGTTTGTCCAGTGCTGATAATTTGCTGATTGATAAATCGAATTACTTTTATTTGATTTTGAGAGGTCTGTAGTAGCGTTTCTTGCGCAACAAACTACGGGGTAACATTCCCAACCAAACAGGAAGCTCCAAAAGCCTTAGCCAGCCAGCTAGCCATCTAACTTAGCAACCGTGCTAACTAGCAGCATAGCTATACCACAAAATAACAAAACAAACACAGAGAGATAAATACGAGTCTGAAAACATAAAAACAAGACATTTCGGACCTGTTTGCCTCTGTAGAATAGGCGCTGTCTCTCAGGGTCCACATTGAAGATCTCCTGTATTTTGAGACGCAGGGACTCGATCTTGGTGAGCCGGGACAGATCCTCCACCGTGCGGGTCTCCGTCCCGTCTATGGTGCGGACCTGAATCCACATCGCGGCTCGGTTTAGCCCCGAATAACGGACACGTATAAAGAAGAAAAAACAGAAATCGTTTGAATCCGATTTTAGGGGGGTCGTAGGGAGGGGAATATGGGGGCTCTGAGAGAAAGTGTTCACGTCTCCATACACACACACACACTCACTCTCTCTCTCTCTCTCTCTCTCTCTCTCTCTCTCTCAGTTTAAGGAGGCGTTACGCACTCAAAGCAGTCACGTGGCGCCAGCAGGGGGAGAAACACGCACGCGACGTTACAAATTCGCGCCTTTTTAAAGACTCGACGCGCACCTCTGAGTTTATTTGTAATATAAAGTATTAGTTAGCCTGTTGCTAACCGATTTCTTTCAAATTTATATTAATTTGAAGTACAGTTTTAATCCACAAATCTCAATTATGCAATTGTAAAACGTGCAAGAAAAATGTGTTTTCACAAATACGCTTTTTTAATGCAATTAAGAATAGTATTTTGTATAAAATTGTCCATTGGAAGCGTCCAGTCTAAATAAATACATAATTTAGCACTAGTTAGATAAGAAATATAAAATACATTAAGACACAAACGTAAATTAATCTGATGTAATCATGTACTTAAAAGCGTGTTTTTCATAAAAATGTTTTGCTAATTAACTATAAAATAGCACAGTATGCTCAGTTTGAAAAGATTTGCTTTTATCAGTAAGACTTTTTAAAATAAGTTTTATTTTAAAAGATTTTATCAGTCTACATAGGTGATGAAATGCATCTGGTAAGTAATATGTCTTTTCATGTAGATCGTAAGTAATACTACACAGATGATTAGCATACATACGCTTTTAATTTTTGCTCTATTTACTGTGTATATCTGTCATACTTCTTTTATCTTCTTTGTCCCTTGAGAGACATGATGCCGCAATATGTGTGATTACAAAAATGTGTTTTGTTTGCCCATTTATTAGTTTCGTTTTTAAATATTGTTCTATAATGTAGTAGGATCAACTCTCTAATGTCTACAGTTGATAAATCTGAGGGTAGATTGGTAAAATAATTCGCTGATCTTTAAGACAATAATACATCCATTACTTGTATTATAGAATTTGCAACATGTTCCAGCAATTAACTCATTACGTGTCATTAATTTAAAAAAAAGGAAAAGCAAGCAAAAAAGTGTAACAGAAAACAGAAAAAGGGACCACCTGTAACTTTATACAGAAGCTGTGAAAGAATTACTGTACATAGCTAGGACGAGAAATAGTGGTTATAGCGCCCACTTGCGGAAAATCTGCAGATATCATTTTCCCCCCAAACACAAAAACCTAATCCAAACAGGGCGGAAAATCTGCAGATATCATTTTCCCCCAAACACAAAAACCTAATCCAAACAGAGATTCGATGAAAACAAAACTAATGATTATAACATATGGAGGGTATGAGTGTGCCACACACAAATCCGCATCATATCATTGTATTATTATAACCTTTATTTTACCAGGGGAAAACACGCTGAGACCCGTCAACACGCTAATGCGGGTGAAAAGTACCGGTAGATGTGGTTGGTAACGTTGTCAAATCACTAACCAATTTTGCGATTTTTAAAAAAAACTTGTGTTCAACCAGTTCATTCTTTTTGCTAAAGCTCACGTAAGCCACATCTGCGCAGTTTTAGAACAAATACTCAAATAATGAGCCAACGTGATATTTTAAAAACAGCATGACTGCGCAGCATTTGTGCATAAATGTCTTACGGTGACAGACGTCACCACGCAGCAAATGCTAATCTCGATACACAAACAATAAAATTCATAATTTAATTAGCGGGGGCTAATATAAAAATAAATTCTATTTAAAAAAAATAATTAAAACATTTATTTTGCTAGTAAAAGTTTTGGATGGCCGGTAACGTAAAGACAATGTGTAGCTATATTGGCTGGTGAGTAAAAGTTAATTTTAAATCCTGAACAGGCATACGACATACCTTACTAGGTAGTCCGGGTGAGTGTCTGGGGCAGTAAACCCCCCCCCCCCGAATGTGAAGTTATAATAAAGGTATGCAAGACTGTTTAATAGCATGCCATTAATAGGACACATTTATTTTTACACTTTATTTCTCACAAGCACAAACACTAAAGCAAAGAGCAGAGCCAAACCATGAAGGTATTGAGAAATAATGAAAGTCAGGTGACGTACAAAAACAAACAGGTAGTAAAGCTACTTTGGCATCTTACCATTATCACCCAACAGGAGTCATGTGATTGGTAGACGCTTCAGCACTTTCCTGCCATACAAAGCTCACTTCCTAGTTTCACTATGAATCACCAAGCAGAAGAACTTGCAAGTTACATTTTCTCAGCCAACTTTCAATACTTCTCACCTAATCCTTGAAGCTGATCAAAAGGCAAACAACAGTACCTATAAACAGTGTAAACTGAATGACCTTGATATAAATTCAAAATAACAAAGCAAAGATTTTATTTTATAGCTGTGAGAATTACAATATACTAATGATTTCTTATACAACAGGATAATAATCCAAAACAAAAAAGGCTCAAGATAAAGGAATGATAAATGAAGGAGGGAAAAATCACGTTACATCAATCAGCTCTATTACACCAACAAAAGAAGGAAAGAACAGGGGACATGAAGTGAGATTGGTATAAGGTTTGGGAAAGAGGGGGTTTAATCTTCATCCGATGAGTCTCTATCGAAGTTGTAGGCCATAAAGAAGACATCAGGTCGAGGAGGGACGGGGGAATGGCCCGGACTCACAATCTCAAAGCCCAGGAAACTAAATGTACGCACCAACTTGGCTGCACAAAGAAAACAAGATCAATTAAATAAAAAAAAATGCATTTCACTTCCTTAAGATCAGATTGCAAAAGTACCAAATGGACTTTTTTTTGCACTTTAGTAACTGAGCACATGCTCTAAAACTGCTATTTTTTAGCAAACACTGATTGATTTTGGCTGTTAAAATAAAAGGGCAATTTCTCAACCAACGTAAACGCAATCAATAAACTAAAGATGTAGAGACGTTCCAAAGATGGACACTGTTCCAGACATGCTTTAAAATCATCAGCACATAGGATGAGGTACCCAGATCAATTATATCTGGATTTCATAAATACTAATGGTGAGAATATACCCCAACATACCGCGATCGTCTCTGTTCTTGTAAAAGCAAACAAACACGCCGGTGACCTTTAAATGTTCTTCAGCAAACTCCAGCAGAGATGCAAAGCTGGGAAAGAAAAAAAAACAAAACTGTAGAATCTTCCAAAATGCAATTTCAATGTCCTGTTAATTAGCTAGTTGGTCACTAAGCTGAATCTTTCACTGGGTAACCTAGGTGACCACTAACCTCTCCTTGCTGCCCTCTGGAAGTGGCTCGCAGGGAATCTCGATGTAAAGGGCTTCACTTCGGACAACCGCATCCCAGCTAATCACGCGAGAGACAGTAGGCCGGCTGAGAAAGCGCAGCATTGCTGGATGACCACCGCCAGCAGGACGTTCGATCACACTTAACTTCCTGTCCTGGGGAGAGAACGAGAAGCATTTTGTGTTGAACGAAGTTTTACCAAAACACAAGTCCCACCCTAAATTAGAATTCTTTTAGCACTCAACTATGTCAGTCCGTGTGTGATTTGTTACTCACTGTGTACAGTGGCCGAGCTGAGGGAGAGTGATCCCGTGTGCCATTCCCTCGCCCACCTGGGATCTTCAGGGGTGGGTGAGGGGCATCAGGAACACCACAGAGGCCCGGGACCAGGAGTACTACTACAACTCAGAGACAAACTAAAGAAACAAAAACTTTTAGAATGTCTTCAAAAAAACTACATTCCAAGCAACAAAGGTTATTAACATAGGCTGGCAAAAGATGGTCATGCTCTCTGCTATACGGCCAACTCTGTTTAAACAATTGATTGTTATTTACAAGAACTTTTTGGCTACAACAAATAACCAAGTGCCTTATCCCTAAAGGTGATTTCTAGATTAGCCAGACAACACTACTGATTAAAAGAACAGCTTTAAGGAAACAGGACAATCTTACCAAGCCAAGCAACACCCTGAAGCTGACCACTGCACGTGTTGAAAGTTAGTGGATTGATCATGATTATTATATAATGTATATAAAAAAAGACTATCCAGGATTACACCCCAGGGTAAAACATCTTTGCTTGTTTGTTTTTTTACCTCTTGCAACACATCTTTGACTTCCAAGGGGTAACATATTTAAGCTCAAAGCCAAAGAAAGCAATCTGGAAAAAGGTGACTGGGTAGTTTCTTTTCTAAACATTACTCAGACTAAGACTGTTTGAATCAGAGGCTTCATGATTAAAATCTGGAGTTCAATTAATATTAAGGGTTTAACCCTTTCAAGCAAAGTATAAAATGTGAGACTAACTCTTATTAGAGGAGCATTTCAGCCTTAACGCTGCAAAATCTGAACAATTAAGGAGACTTATGATGCATTACACTGTATAGTTACAAAAGTGGTCTAAAATTAGCCAACAACAAAAGCTTTGTTATATAAATAGTTGAACACTGTGCACTGCATCTAGTGTTTATTTTTTCGCTTTCTGTTAGTAGGTCTAAATAGCGAAACCGTATGCAGCGTTTACACCATGTGGCCTAGTTGAGCAGTTAAAACATAAAAAAAAAAGTCACTAAACACAGCTGGTTTCCTTCCTGTAGTCATGCTGATTCGGCGTGAAATCCTTATTATATTTAAACTTGGAAGCAAAGCTCTCTACACTCAGACCAGAGTGCTGGTCTGGTTAAGTGTGGATCACTGCCACCACACTTCTAGGAGGAAAACCCGACGCAAACATATTCTCTATTGCGCGTGTGAACGCATCCTTTTCCTCAACCGATACTGAAATCACTCCGGACTGATAACACTCCATATTCGTATAAATAACGAGTCTCTGGTTCAAACGGAGCAGTTGTTTAACACGTTAGCGCGTGATTTAGTTGCCGTTTGTGAGTAGCCCAACGACCGTATTCGATTGGAAGTTGATTTTTCCTTACGTTTTCACGCTTGCAAAGATAACGAAACATTTATTACAGAACGAGGTTTGCACTCGGTACAATTCACTTTTTATTGTGTACCATAAAAGAGCAAAAAGCAATGAAATATTCAGGTTACACAAAGTCCGTATATTTTATTTTTCATTCCAAAAATAATTCGCGTGTGCATTCTGGGACTGTCAAAAATAAAAAGCGCTGTCAATCATATGACGACACATCATGAGGAACCTGTGACGCAACTGTCAAGAACCGAGGCCTAAACGGCTAAGCGAACCATGCCAGTTTGCTTTGCAACATTCGGACAATAAAAAAACCCCAAAACGACGTGTTCGAAAGCAAGAGATTTAAATCTAGAGAATTTGGATTAGTTACCATAAGATGGTTGATCGATGAAAAACAGCCAAGTTAGCTAAACATCGAGTCTGTTTCAATATACTATGACGTTGACGCTAGCCTGCTATCCAGGCTAACTACTTGGTCATTTTGCCATGCGTAAAATAGATGTTAACATGTAGTGTCATATAACGTCCTTTTTAAATACGATCGACGCCGACTTAAAGGAGTTATATTTAAGTTAACACAGTTATTACAACAATTATATTGTCTAAACTGCGTTACATTTGCTTCCTGGTTAGCAATTTCTCAGCACAATCTCAGCAGTTGGAACCGCAAGAAATACTGCTAAGTCGTAAGGGTAATAGCTTAATAAAATAGAACCCTTGAAAAAATATGCTGTCCAAATGAGCCCTTTTTCCTTGAAAGTACATGAATATTTGTAATGCAGGCTAGTTACCCTCCCCCATCCACCTTTTCTACTTACTTGCTAATCATGTCGGAAAGATTATTACAATTTAAAGCATCCATTTTTGTTTGACACTGAGGCTTTCCTTCTTTTTCACGAGCGAAACAATGACTGTTGAGTATCCGCTGGAGGTTGGATTTGACCATCCGGCCTCGGAGACGTTCACGGTGTCCTGACTAGCTCTCAGCTCCGAGACTGAAGAAAACTCCAGCGGCTGCTGTGTCGCGCTTTAAAAACAAGGGCCGCGTTCCAAAATGTTCTACCATTTAAGGCGAATGCATCAAGCCATTCATAGAACGCATTTGTTTCTATACCCTTTGTAGTACACTGACGTAGGGAGTGAAGTGGCGTTTGGAACGCGGCTCTTGTTTTCTACCAAAACGACGCAGGGGCAGTGGAAAATTACTGAGAGCTGCAGATAAAAACAGAGGAAGCAGCGTTGACTACATTCTTCATACCTCATCAGTTGCGGGGAAGAAAGCGTGTGATATATTTTAGGCCCTTTTGTTTTTTTGCCAACACCGATACGATTGTTTAGGATTATGTACAAGTGTTGATATAGAATTAACATGTAGAAGTGCAATTCAACAACTCTGGTGTAAAAACATTGTTAAGCTATTCTCTTTTATGTTTTCTTTTTCTATAATACGGTTAATAATAAACTTTAAAAAGAAACAAAAAAATTGACGTAGAATTGCTTAATTTTGATTTCTTTTTATTTCATTTATACATTTTATACTTTTTATATCATTTCCCCCGTATTATTTCTAAAGGATGACTGTTTTCCTGTAATCAGGCGTTTTAACTTCAGTATTATGGGTTTCATGATTACAAATTTGTGTTAGTTAAAGGTTTTATGCAATTTTGAAGGGCAACGATTTAAAGCTGATTAAAGAGAAATTGTTGTGTTAGTTACCACATTATACGTGTTTTGAGGTAGGTCTTTTTTGGTGAACCCAGTCACGAGCTTAGCTTTTCTATAAACTTTCTAAGTATCTATAACAAAAAAAACTATATACACTTTAATGTAAGCTAAATACACAATTCAGATGTTTCATAAACATCTCTTTACAGAAAACATTGTGAAATGTAGTGGAACCTCCCCAGTGAGTACGTTGTAGCTATAAAAACAGTAATGTTTAACAGTGAAGTTGAACTTAATTAAATCTTACTGGTATATCATTTCCAACAACAGACTGCGACTTATGAAAGATATGTAAAGCGTCAAACCTTGCTCAGCCTTAAACGCCACGCCCATGACCCTTGGCTGAACCCGATGATGCATGTGACACAAAAAGACAGGACACTTTAGGATTTTATGAGTAACTTAGATTTGTTGGCTTCTACTAAGATGTGGGAGATGTGTGTGTTTCATTCTTTGACACTTATTAGACTCATCTAAATGCTAATTTCCAGTCATGTTTATTTAACAGCATAGACTTTAATTTAAATAAATTTGCACAGATTTTCGTAAATAACTGATATTTGGTTGCAGGCTGGTTTGTTATTGTACTTATATAAACTTGTCTTTTCAAGCGTCTAAACAAACTAACTGTGATTGGTTGCTTTACACGTCAGTAAGACGCCCTCCTGGCCAATAAACACTGCTATGTCATTTACTCCCCTCCCGCCAATCTGTAGGTCTGGATATGGAGACAAAGTAACACCGGAAATGTCCAGCAGATGTCAGTGACGACCAAAAAAAAAATCTGGCAGCCTCTCTAAAGTCGGTAAGCTTCTTCATGTTCTTTTTATAGAAATAAATGTTTAACACTCACTTACATGAGAGTTACTAATTGCTCAGGTGTTCATTAGTTTTCTATAACAGCACCTCCGCCAATATTGCAGCCAAAAAAACAAACAAACAAACAGGATTATACTGTATTAATGAGCTTGCGCTCACGTTGTTTCTGTAGTAATGAGTGGCACGTGACTTGTTTGTGAAGATGTTGATTAATCTTATCTATGAAAGAAAACAGTTGCTGTTTTGCAGTTTTCAGACATTTTACTTTATTTGTCATATCCAATTTTTGGGATATTGTATAACGTATAAATCTTAGCATTTGGCAGACGCCGTTATCCATAGCAACGTATGACACTGTTTTTCCAGATCGCAGACTAAAATACATAACGTAATGATTTAGTTTCATCATATCGCACATTTTACTCTAACAGCAACATAATACATCTCTAACTTCTCTCCCTAATCCCAATTCCTAATGACCGACCCTAAATATAGCCCAGCCTAATATTCTCCAATGAGCAGGCTTAAAATAAAAATATTACATTAGCAAACACATTAGTGCATTTGAATGCCCAGAATAAACACACCATGAGGTTGGGTCCTGAATGCCTCGCATCTAATTAAATGTATTGAAACCCATTGGCTGAATAGGATTATTGGAGAATCTGTTTAACATCTCGCTGAACATACTGCATTGCTTCTCTTCCTACAGCCCACAGAAGATATCAGTGCCTTTCTGACATCACATTATCATTGCTGTCAAAATCCCAGCACCTTTCAGTGGATTTCTAGCTTGGAAGCTGTTCCTTATAAATGGATCTGCAAAAGCAAAAACGTAAATATATTCCCTGAAAATGTCAAATCTAGTAAAATATGAAAAATGAAACAAAATCCCTCAGTTCTAAAAAGACATTTGCAGTTTATTGATGAATTTCCAGCAGGTTAATTGCAGGCGATAATACTTAGCTCATTGCTACAGTGATTTTTGCAATGAAGTCTGCTATTAAAACGAACAGCAGGCACATTGGCTAATTGCAGACAGACATTTCAGTGATCAGATGATGTCTGCTCTTTAACGTACAGGTTCATAAAAGAAGAAAATTTCAGTTTCACTTCATCTCCTTTTGGAGACAAATCAAATTTCTACATTGTTCACAGTCTGAACACACCGTAACAGTGTATAAATGCACTTTTTAAACTACATGCATCTATAATTGGTGGTGGTGGAGTGATCCCTGCAGTGTTCTTTTTATATGATAAGATATGGCAAGATATCATGTTTACGTACTGTTCACTTGGTGCGAATCGCAACGCTGACTGATACTTGGTGTTCTTGAACAACCAATCAGTGCACTTTGTCTATTAGCAAATGCATTTAAAGGATCACCAGCAATAAAACAAGTTTATGATTTCAGTGTTACATGCAGCATCTGCAAAATAACATGTTCAAACCGAGAGTATGAATTCATAAAGGTGTCCTGATTGGAAGTCCTGGTGTAAAAAAACAAAAGGAATGACACAAAGAGGTCAACGTGAGGGTTTGATAATTTGCATCATCTGGGCGGTGTGCAGGAGGGCCGGCGGGTGTGTGTTGGAGAAATACTGACAGCAGAGCCAATCCTCAAGCTCTGGACTCTTCTCGGGTTCCAGGGAGCGCTCGGCAAACTTCATCATGAGCAACGCACGCTTCACATCCAGCCAGTTCAACAATGCATCCTGGTCCTTGTCCTTTCTGTTGTCAGCAGTGACCCGGTCGAAAAGCTCTCTGCGTGGCCCCCACAGCAGACTTTGCAGGCCACGCTTTGCCTCTGCGATATGGATCCTCTCATCCGGGTCAGGACGCAGCAGGAGACGGGCGAGACGCTCCAGGCCGGACGAGTAGATAGAACCCGAAGGGATGGCGGGAAGCTCATCAATGCGGTAATGACGGTTTCGGAGTGACTGGACAGCCTCGAAAGGATTGGGCAGGTGCAGAATCTCGTAGATCAGGATACCCGTCTGGAACTCATCAACCTTGCGGTACTGAGAGGCCGACACGATCTCAGGCGCCATACGGGTCAGCTCAGATCGCTGCTTCTCGTCGGTCTCGCAGCGCCGCTTTGCTTTGGAGAAGTTACTAATTAGGAGGCGAGGTAAAGGCTCTTGATGGGCGGGGTTAGAGGTTTGAGCTTGCATCTGAGGCACCAGGAGCAAGTTTTCGAGGCAAAGGTCACGGTGAGTAACACCATGAGCTTTAAGGTGCTCAAGAGCATTACAGAGCTGCAACAGGAGGAAACACACACGCCGCTCATACACCTCGGGATTAGAGTGATGGAAAGACTGATACTCGCTCACAAAGTCTGCCACACTCTGACTCGGTACATCACGCGTGATCACCACCACACGCTCCTGTTGATCGAAGGGGGTGGTGCTTGATGGGGATGAAGGTGGGACAAGAGTCTCTTCCTGGCCAGGGAGCATGCTCAGAGGGACACAGGCGATAAAGTGACCGCAGTCCTGTTGCAGGTTGAAGTGGGGTGCAATCGACTGCTGCACAGACAGACCAAACAAATGGGACCTCCTCAGCTCCTGGATATGGCCTTTGCATATCTGCATACAGCAAAGCAGACAGACAGGTAAATGGTTAGAGATAAATGTCTGTTTAGAAGATGTCCCTTTCTTTAATCCATCAATCTAGCTTTTTCATCTTCATTGCCTAATTACTATTTACAACACTTTTATTCAATAAAGGCCATGCACATTATAAAGACATTAAGGGTCTAACGATACAGTCCAAGCAGGATTTGATTGTCAATACATTTACATTTCTGGCAGACGCTCTTATCCGGCCCCAATTAAAACGAGCAGTTAAGGGCCTTGCTCAGGGGCCCATCAGTGGTAGCTTGGCAGTGCTGGGAATTGAACCCCGGTCTTCGGATCAGCAGTCCAACACCTTAACCACTGAGCGAACACTTCCCCTTGATTCAATAATAATGTCAGGATATTCTGAACAAAATTATGAATGAAAAGATTTCCTTTTTATTACTGAATGTGGATTCTTGTTTGTATAAAACTAATAATCAAAATGGCGATAAACAGTGAATAGTTTTTATATTGTATATTAACAAAAAAAGTGCTGCACATTCAATATATGTTAAAAAGGTCTCTGTCTTTTGAATAATATATACCAGGGGGTCTCCAATCCTGCTCCTGGAGGGCCATTATCCTGCAGAGTTTAGATCCAACCCACCTGCCTAGAAGTTTCTAACCTATCGTAAACCATTGATTAGCTGGTTCAGGTGTGTTTAATTAGGGTTGGCACTAAACTCTGCAGGATAGTGGCCCTCCAGGAGCAGGATTGGAGACCCCTGAATACTCATATATACAACGCCCAAATTTCATGACCTCTTTCTGGCCGGCTCCATTTAAATACTATTGAAAAGCTCTTTTTAATGCATGTAAAAAGGTTAGTGTAACTTTATAACCCATATTGTGTTAGGGATCATAACATGGGAGCTGTTGGACTCAGTATGCTCTTTAACTGTACGGGTTAAAACAGATGGGGACCTCTGGTGTTCAAACTGTGCAATTACATGAGATGTATAATTCACTGAGAACTGACTTCCATCTTGTGCATCACACATTCTCACAATGCACATCATGCACGCCCGCACACCACACTCTTCCTGACCTTGATAGCATAAGGTGTGTTTGCGTCAGTGGAGCAGGAGGCCGGGTAGTATGCGGCATCCCTCGTCATACACACAGCACGGCTGCAGCTCAGTTTGAACAGACTCCACTCATGCTCGTTGAAGAAGCGATGTGCGTGTTTCTGTGTGTGTGTAAACCGCTCGTCGCACTTCAGTGCCAAACGCCGCACACATTCGCCGTACAGCCCACCCAGCCGCGCGTACACAGATTCCCGACTTGCTCCGCTGCTCAAAAGTGTCTGCAGAGACACCGAGGTGGAATGTGATAGCTGGGGAGATGAGCAGGAGGTGACAGAATGACCTTTGAACTTTGTTTCTATGTCTGATGAGGTGGTGCGGCTCAGGAGCTTTTTTTCTGGTAACGGCGGCGGGCAGAGATTCGGACTCGGGAAAAGAGCAGGACAGGAATGCTGAGTCGACTCATGAACAACTACAGAGCGCGAGAGAGAGAGGGAGAGAGAGAGAGAGAGAGAGATGATGGTTAGATTATACGAGCACTGGAGACAGCCTGCCTTCTCTGTATGTGAGTATATATTACTGTTTAACTAGGTAACGCCTTTAACACAGCAAGGGGTGGGATGAAAGCACTCTGCTTTATCAGGGTGTGTGTGGCCTGTGTGCACATAGTATGCTAGAAATGATTATTAACAATACCCGAGACAGAATTACACACACCTGAGAGCGACATAGATAAACAAAGAAGTTACTAGAAGGAAATAGAACTAGAATGAGAAATTGCCCGGGAATGCAAAATGATAAACAGTGTTAAAGAGATAGAGGACTGTGTCTGTGTGTAGTTTCACTGTGATAAATGCCTGTGGTAACAAAAACCCTTATTTCCTCTTTTTATCTTCTCCCCTTATCATTTACCTTCCCTCTTTAGTCTGCTAGACAGTTTGACAGCTAGTCCACAAGTGTATTCAGAGCAGTGGGTGTGAAGATATCGTGCACTCACTGGAGTCGGACAGAGCCGGCAGACTATCTGAAGAAGTCGTGTTCATTTCCTTCAGTGAGCGAGGGAGTGACTCCACTGATCCCCGTTGATCCAATTCCATACTACTCACACTGAGCTTAACACAGGAGCTGTATGCACACACACAGCTTAAAACATAACACTCTGAACTCTTGAAAAAAAAAGATCTGAAAATAATATAACTCATAAGAAGAACTCCTAAGAAAATGCACATGGAACATTATATATATATATATATAGATAGATAGATAGATAGGCTGGACTATATCCTGAGATATATATATATATATATAGTCAGGATATAGTCCAGCCTATATACGGTCACAAAACTAGGGCAACTAGATAGTGCCATAGGACACTGGTAAATTTTCAGGCAGTGTGAGAGGATGACTGGTTTGTGGTGGCTCTTAGGGTAAGAGGACACCAACAACTCAGCCTTACAGTCATCTGCTGTTTGTTGTGAAAGCACCGAGAGATTTAACTGTCGGAGAAATGATGAACACAAAACAGAGAAAGCAGTGTGCGTGTGCTGCTGTTAGCTGCAACCTCCCCCTCCCTGGGCATACATGCGCACACAGTAGGTGAATGAATAAATGTGTGTGTGTGTGTGTGTCATGGGGGTCATGGATTTGTTCAATCTAACAAGAAGTCTGTTTGTGTTCGTCATTATTTGCCTGAAATAATGTCGGATCAGTCAGGATCATCTGATCAACCACAAAGAAAGAGCTGGAGTGAGGCAGGACTGGGCACCACAGTATAGACTTGTGCTTATTTTCCACACACTCTACGTTTCTGCTGCTATATTATATTACAATGCAATAAGCCTTCGTGTTAATGTTAAGGACACGGTTTTACCTCCGACAAAGCACTGACTGGAGACAAAATTCAGAAAAACCTACATTTTTAAATCATGTGATGTGTCTGCTCTACTAGTCCCTGTAAATCAGCCGATACCATAAGAACATTAACGCAACACATCTATATCGAACATGGGACTTCCTGTCAAAATTCGCTTGTTACGGTGTAACGTTAATAAACACAACACACACACACAAAAAAGCGAGCATGTAATTACAGCTCAACATCATACACAGTTTCGCCTTCATCCTGTTGCACGTATATTTCCCTTGCTTTTATTTCTGTCTGAACATGGCAACATAGCTTATAGCCTTAAGTTTAACCACAAAAGATAAAATAAAGAATGTATTAAGCTGTACTGATCTCATTCGATACTTTTTCCTCTTTGTCCTTTAGTGCACGTTGACGTATAACCGTGTGTCATACAGAGAGAGAGAGAGAGAGAGAGAAAAAGCACATTAACAAATCAAGGCATTAAGACATTGCACTAAGTGAAACCGGAGGCGACAAGCCTGTTAGTTGTTGGTTAATTTAGCATTAAAGGCCCAGGACAAAAAAAAAGCAAGTTTCAAAGTGGAAACATGGCAGCGGACTCAGAGAACGGTAAACAGTAAATAAATAAAATTTTACAGACAACGCAGAAAATATGTACACTAAAAGGGGTAATTTAAAGGGGGTTCTTACCGATGGTGTTTTTTAGGAGGAGGCAGTGGGGGTCTAGGCTCACTGCTGCTGTCAGATTTCATCTCTACTTGTTTCTGGCTGGCACTGTTGTGTCTCTCCTCGGTGCCAGGCGTAGAGTCACACTTGTCCTTCCATTCTTTTTCTGTTTCATTCTTCTCTTCCTCCTCCCTTTTCCTATCCTCGGCTCGAGCCTCTGAGCTCCACAAGCTGCTCAATACTGTGAGGAAAACTAATCAGCACACGGCAGTGCACTCACACTATGTTTCTGAACATTAACTACTACACATTTACTCATATATACGTATCATGGGAGCATTTTTACCTGGGCAAGAGGAGTGGGCTTCACCCTGAGACAGCTTGAGAGGTGGAGACACGCGTAAGCTAAGTTCAGGAAGAGGAAACAAATTAGATGTGCCAACTTTTGGAGAACGCGAGTTTCTTTTGGGGGGAATGGGTGGACTCGCTTTGGTCTCGGTCCGTGTGGACAGTTCTGCAGATGTTGGGGTTGTTGCCAGGATGACGGGGGATGATGGCCAGCTAAAGACCGGGCTGGAGGGATCGTCGGGGGTCGTGGGGCTGAAGCGGAGCCACTGAGTACTAACGGCAGAATCGGGACTGCTCAGGTAAAAGGTGCGGCTGTTGTTCTCCGTGTGGGCGGCCATGACAGTGATGGTCGCCCTTTGACCTTCCCCATCATCACCGACCTCGGTGATGACGTCAGCATTTCGGCGAGGGCGGCACTTCCGCTTTGAGCTCTCTGCGTAGATCGGCTCTGACTGGAGCGTGGTCAGGCCAGTCAATGAGTCTGAACTGCTGCATTGGGAAAACAAATCCGATATACCGGCATTATTAAGGGGTTCCGGTGTTGCCTTTGGCGCTGATAGAACACCGAGTGTCTCCTCAGAGGCACCATTTATAATCCCATTTATACTTCCTGTAGCTGTATTTGTAATGACCTGCACTTCCTGTTTGTGATGATGTAGAAATGAATTGCAGGAAGTGATGTAAGTGCACTTGGGTGTTATGGACACCTGAGGACTGAAGTTCTCTTTTAGACCAACAGGACTGCGGCAATCCTCCTGCATGATAAACACACAGCCTGTGGGGGGTCGGGCTGGTGGAGAAACAGGACTCCTGCTTGAATATTCCAGCTTTGAGGATATACCGTTCTGCAGCATCACATCTTTCAGAGCTTTACTACAGCAGTTGCTATCGATGTAGAGAGAGGACAAATCCAGAAAGTTCTTCAGTCCGGCCGAGCTCTTATGGGCCTTCAGAACAATATATGAATAAATAAATTAAAGAAAGCGAAAAAAACAGAAGTCAGGTTAAGTAAATTATTATTGTAATTTTCTAATTAGTTCTATTCGAGTGGTGCACATGCGAATACCTGCTGTGTGTTCATGGTAAATTCCGCCATCATCTCGGATGTGTCCATATTAATCACTGTAGGCTTGACCGCGATAGTGGGCTTAATGTGGGTCGAAGCTGAGGCACCATCATCCTCTTCGTCCTTGCACAAACTCTTCCTGCCTTTAGCTGTAGTGTGGGCACTACGTGGGTAGAAGCAGTTCTTACAGGATCCCGGTTTCCACACGTGCTCTGCAAACTCACTACACGCTGACATTTTACGCAACACACTTCCTGTTTGGGCAGGATGTGGCACTGGATTACAGGTGGATGAAGCCGGTGGAGCAGAGCGAAAGCTCCGTCATGATGCGTACCAGCGCGTGTCGTCAAGCACCTGAAATGAAACCCCTGAAAATTAAAGTCGATTCTGCAACCAACATCTATAAATCAAACAGTCACTAATAACGTGCGACATAAACACTGCTGATCTTAGTATAGGGCTTGAGTTGTCAGTGACTCTGGCTCACACCGAAAAATCTGCCAAGTTTTCATTTAATCTATTTCTTAACACACGGAAAAGCCCTATTGATGCCAGCATGATAAATCATAGCAACATTTCTGGCAAAATAAGAAAAACAAATCATTATTTGTATGAATAATAAAATCCAAAAGAAACACAAATTTAAATTGTCATCTCAATTAAAAGGCACAACCAGCAGTAAATTCATTTTCATTTTTTGCAGTCGATTAAGATTTATATAAATAGATTACATTTTTAAGTTTTTGGGTAATGACCGGTCCTGAATCATCTGGGTGTGTATCAGCAGTTAGTGGATAGATAAAGTACTGGTGTTAGTCGCTGATGTGCTGTTTATACAAGGTAGCAACCCCCGCATGCTTTATAACAAACAGATAGTAAAGGAAGATAACATGGTGTATGAAACAACTAGTATTTCTATGGGCTGTGATTTGAATAGTATCTCTACAGACCAAAATGTATTTCTGCACATGGCGATTCGTTTCTGGTGAAGTGGTCTGGAAGAGGAGTGTTCTCACTGACTGGGTCTCAGTGTTGGCGTGTGTGTGTGTGTGCGTGTGAGAGAGAGTCGAGCGGCACTGAAAAACAGGGGTCGGTCTGATTTAGATGAGGATGTCGGTGCTGACAGGAAGAAATAACTAGAGTCTTAAAGCACCAGGATTAGAGCAGGTGTGGTAAAATAGTGCCGCTGTAAATTTCGTGGCCGAGATTGATTCGGAGGCGGCTTCAATCAAACCATCAAAACAGGTTACAATTTGCATATGCAAATTATCGATTAGAATTGTGTGGCAAAACATGTAGACCACTGTTTAAAATACAATGCAAGTCAACATTTTATTCTTATTAAAATTAAAGCCGCTGTGGTCCAGACTTGGCTGGGTGAAAATCTTCTCAGTCATTGTTCTGGTGTGTTTCGTGTTTTAGGTTCAGAAGACGCGAGGGCTCATGCCGGGGCAGGTTTCATCTGTTAAACGCCACACAATCATCGAATCCAACAAAACACTTACGAGGAATCTCACTGGAGAAAGCAGGCATGTTAAGAATGTGTGTGTGGGTTAGTGATTCACACCATGGTGAGTTTCGCACCACAACAGTGAGGGACAAGGTCAAACACACACTATTCTAGTTTCTCTCTTAAACAGGGGGGTTAAACACCTACATATATTTATACAGACATACCCCATGTGTGTGAGACTACATTTGAGGTGAGGGGCAACTTGAATTGAAATAAAATTTGTTTTATGTTTTATAATTGTGGTATAATTTATTGACATACACCCACACCACACGGCCCTGTACTGTAGCAATAATGATAAAAACTTCACCTTTGTCCTGCTTTTAGTTTCATCACAGGAAGTCAAGTTGTAAGGCGGCTCCACCCATCACACACACACACACACACACACACACACACACACACACACACAAACACACACACACACACACACAAACAAACAAAA